>BQKN01000917.1:623580-658887 GCA_022839385.1 Asparagus kiusianus | reverse complement strand
GCCAAGATGGGTGAGCTTTCGGGCTCACACAGCCCGGTGGCCACCTCTAGCGTGCGCCCACACACAAACGCACATGCACAGACCACAAATCTTAAAAATTAAAAAAATGAGTATGTCATAGAGTTACGGATACTGAGACTCAATAAGAGATAAAGAGGGTAGCCTAATGCATGAGACTCTTGTTATTGTGTGTCTAAGGAGATCTGTAGTCTATAATCCTATCCCAATTATTGGAGATTTTCCAAAAGTCAAACCCTGGACCTACTAAATAGTTCAAGAATCCCTAAACATTGTATCAAAGCTTAATCTTTTAACAATTATATAGTTATAGTTTTAATGATTAATGATTTCACTATAAACTTGATATTGTTGTCAATATTTTGCAATAGGGGTATGCATCTTATACTTCAACACAATGTACAAGGAAATCAACATGCATAATTGCATTCTTAAAGTTGCCTCTATAAAATGAATCCTATGGACAAATATGTTAGTCAATTTACCTTAAGATACAACTATTATCTTACATTTAGGATTTTGTGATAAACTAAATAGAAAAAATGGGTTCAAAACCCAACTAAGCATTTGTCATGTTCCATAACATTTCACAGGTTTTAGAAATGGATAAAGCCCACCATCATCCCCAATTTTCTTTACATTCCGATTGAGAAGTGAACATTACTAAAACCTTACATCCGCTAAATGAACCCAAAATCCCCATTTTTGAACATGGATAAATTCTCTCAACTTTATATCCTGTTCTTTACCTTTCTGTGTAACATTTGCCACATACCCATTTTATTTATAAATAACAAATATAACAGTCTAACATGATATCATTAATGGTATACATTTCTCCATCCATTTATCTAATCTATGATGATGTTCTTTTCCTTGTTGGCATTTTTAATAGAACCCTATTTCCAATATGGGACTTTCTTCTTTCACCAATAGTGTTAATATCAATTTGGTCATCTATTCTATATAAAAAATTACCTTATTTCTTCTATGTAAAATAACACCACATTCACGTCAACCATCGATACTAATACAATAATGTCACAAGTGAAAGAAAAACAATACCATATTGGAAACATGGTCCTACTAAAATACCAATTTGGTAATTTAGCCCAAATGATAAGGAAACATGGGAAACGACACAAGATGTATGGCCCAGTTAGACATCTTTGAGCGCAATGAAAAGACTACTAGTTAAATTAAACTTTAAACCCAAGCAATGGTCATGACCTTCCTGTTCAAACCACGCATGATAGATGGGGGGAAGAGGAAGGAATTCCATCTATGAACATAAGATAAAAATTTTCATTTATTAAGAGTCTAATTTTCACAATTCCATAAAATAACGAATACCTTATATGTAGGACAGCCATGCCCTGGATATACGAAGCCACCTTCAATGGATTGAATATCATAAATAGAGATACAGAGGCCTAAATTAGCGATAACCTATTTTTAAATAAAAAACAAAACTTTTATAAACACATGCAACATATAAATAATGAAATTCTTTATAAAAAAAAATCTCAGCAATAAACCTTGTCCAAAAATAACTTCTCAAGCTGCTCCTTGATTGCATCGACAAGAGGACGGCTCAGCAAATGCGGAGGCAAAGGAATTGTATGCTCAATCTTGCTTAGATAAAACATTATACCTTCAAAATATAAAGATAACAATATTCAAAAATAGAATTTTGTCAAATCAAAGAGAGGAAATGAGCTGACCTTGAGTTCAGAGAGGATTTTTCGATTGTTATTGGGCTTTTTGTTAGGGTTTGCTGTATCAAAGGTAGAGAGGGCGTCAAGCTGAAGAGAGGAGAAGAAGATGGTGGGTTTTGGAATTCAATTGGATTTAGGGTTTGGATTCTTTTGGTTTTAAATTGGGATTTAGGGTCTTTAGGGTTTGGGTTTGGGTTTGAAGAGAGACGGTAAATGACAGAGGAGATGTGGGAGCGGGTGAGGAAATTTTGTTCCCTTAAACTTTAATATTTTAAATTAGTTCCTCAAATCATTAAAATTGCTAATAGGTCCCTAAGATATGCCAGTCCTTCCAAAAAGATCCCTAATAGCAATTTTAACGATTTGAGGGAATAACTACAAGATATTGAAGATTAGGGGACCATTATCGAAATCTCAACTTTCTTTCGGTTATATAGAGATATTGGTCTCTCAAGTCTTTAATAATTCCATACTAGTCCCTCAAATCTATGAGGGTGCTCGTTAGTTCCTCAAATCCTAGGGGTCTTGCAATTTGGTCCTTCAGTGACCGAAAAACCTTCATGTATTATTTATTTAAGGATTCTGTACAATTTGACATTCTAAAGTCTACACCTTTTTCAAATTAGATACCCCTAAAAAAATTTGACACTTTGACGCCCCTAAGTTTTACAAATTTTCTACTTTCATCCCCAAAGATTCTACATTTTTTACTCTGATACCTTAAAGTTTATACTTTTTTTATTTTGACACCCTAAAGTTTAGGGATTAAAATATCAAAAACAAAACTTTAAAGGATATCAAACTTAAAAATGTATAAACTTCATCATAACAGAAGTGTCAGAAGAAAACATTTAGGTGTCCAAGTAAAAGAAAAGATTGTAAACTTCATCATAACAAAAGTGCTAGGAAAAAAAATCTTGCAAAGTGCTAGAAAAACTTTAGGGTACTAAAGTTAAAAACATGTAAAACTTTGAAGTACCGAAGTGTAAATAACTCTTTCTAACAAGATGTATTTTAAGAGAAATCATAAGGTATGTTTGTCCTTGAGGGGGGTTATTGGTTAGTGTAATGTTGGGGTAAGTGGGATAATTTTTGAGACTTTATTTTATGGTGTTATTCATTGGGACAATAGGATTGAGATTTCACTTTAGGCCCCATTTGGCAAAAGGTAAAGGAAGAGGGGTTAAAAAGAAGGATTGATGTACTTAGCCCATTCAATAATCTGAAGGACTAAATTATTAACTCGTTAAATAAGTTTTATTTTAGTCTTTGTGATCAGTTTTAGTGTTTGGGAATAATAATGATTTTGACTATTTTTTTATAATTAGAAGGGTTAACTCTTAATCCTTCTAAATAGGAGTATTAGTAAACCCCTCATTTTGAGGGGTTAACTCATTTTAATCCCTCTAGAGGGGTTAGCTTAACCCTTCTATATTTTTTATGTTTGGCAAATTATGAAGGGTTAACTCACTTTAACCATTGTATAGATTTTTTGTGTTTGGTGAGTTAAGAAGGGGTTAAGTCTCCTTAACCCCTCACTTAACCCTTTGCCAAACGGTACCTTAAGGTATTATTCATTGGGACAATAAAATTGAGATAATTACCCCTACTTTTTCAAAAGTATCTCACTTTCATACAAATTTTATTCATTGGGAAAATAAAATTGAGACAATTTTTTGAAAATAAACCCCTTATGTTTGGCAAATTATGGAGGGTTAACTTACTTTAACCATTATATAGATTTTTTGTGTTTGATGGGTTAAGAAGGGGTTAAGTCTCCTTAACTCCTCACTTAACCCTTTGTCAAACGGTACCTTAAGGTATTATTCATTGGGACAATAAAATTGAGATAATTACCCCTACTTTTTTTAAAATTATCTCACTTTCATACAAATTTTATTCATTGGGAAAATAAAATTGAGACAATTTTTTGAAAATAAACCCTCTTTCGTTATTATTACAGAAACATACTCACTTTCTGACCACGTCAGCACCGTGGCCAGAAAGTGGGTCTATTTTTTTTAAACACCTTCCTAATTAGTCGGGGTTGACAACCCCGGCTAATTTGCAAGTTTCAACTGAGGTCTAAATTAGTCGGGATTGTCAACCCCGACTAATTAGGAAGGTGTTTAAAAAAAATAGACCCATTTTTTGGTCACGGTGCTGACGTGACCAGAAAGTGAGTCAGTTTCTGTAATAAAAATGAAAAAAGGTCGATTTTAGAAAAAAATTGATTTGAGGCTATTTTGAAAATTTCTTCAAGAAGAAATTTAGATGGAGGCGACGGTTTTAGTTTAGGGTTTTGTTTAACGTAATAAGTAACTCAATCACAGCCTTTTAATTTTTTTAAAAGGAATCCAAGCCATTGACAAAATAACCTAAGCTATAAAACGTTACGCCATCGCGTTATGTAACGTGCGTTATGGATAAAATAATGCTCGTTATTTCGTCCCGCGTGTTATTTTCCACCGTTACGTTACCTTAAGCGTTATTTTGCATTATGAACGCGTTATTTTCTACATTGGTCTAAAACCTCCAAAAATTACAACATTCTTAACTTTGGGACAATCATAAGGAAAGTGGGAAAATTTTAAAGCACTCATTTATTAAATATCTAATATACGTTAATTGTATTATAATATATAATATATCTTAATTATATTATACTATAAAATTCTATTATAATATAAGATAATAAAATATTATATAATATTACATAGCATTATTATATATTATTATTACATATTGGTTAATAATATTTCATATATTATAATATTAGTATTATATTATTATAATATTACTTTACATTATGTAGCATATATTTCATTAGTTAGAATAAAAATATTATTTTAGTATTTTTATGATATAAAATATTGTATTATAATATAGTATTTATATATTAAATATAACAATATATTAATTATCTTGCAATGACTAATTTTGCTTGGTTGTAAGCATGAAGATTTGTTTCAGTTGTGAACTTTTTCTATATTATATCAAGATTGGATTCCCAAACCGCATAAAAGATCAACAATTTCATCAACAAGATCTCACTAAACTCTGTATAATCGTATCTCGACCTGTAAAATAAGAATTTTTTTTTGGCAGCGAAGGGGTTCAATTTGCATCATGTATATGTTTGTTTACCAATCAGTCAATCACAGTGAGGAAAAAAAAGATGAAAATTTTACCCTGAAAAAGAGAAGGGGAGGGCTGGCGATGAAGAGGAACAGGCGGCGAAGAGGAGGAGCCGAGGAGTTGGCTCGAGGAGGAAGTGTGCAGTGATCGGCTCGAGGAGAAGGCGACGGCGGAGAAGAGGAGCCGGCGAAGAGGCGGCGGTGGAGAAGAGGTGGCGACGGCGGAGAGGATGAGGAGGAGGCGCAGTGACCTGGTTTTAGCGTCGTGGGGAAGGAGGAGGAGGAGGCGGCGGCGATGAAGGGATTTTTGGAAAAGAGATCGGGAGGGGAACGGGTAGATTTCGGTATGGATTTGGGTTTTGATGAGTTAGCGGGTCGGGTTTTAATTACAAACACCTTTTTTTCAGTTTCTGGATTGGGCTGGACCGGTTTTAACTTGGTTTTTTTTCTTTTTTTAAGCAGGCCACTAGCCCTAAGCGGGTTTGAAGTTTAAAACTTTTTAGCCGAGTTTCCTACTCGTAATTTTCAAATAATTAAAATACCCTCACGTTGGAGCAGGAGATATCTTACAAGTAAATGAGGATGAGAACTAGGGGGAAACAAAAATGTCTAGAGCTAGACCGAGTAGAACTGCAGACACCTCAGCAGTAGCTAATCAGATAAAATACATTTAGCCCCTCCAATGGCTAATATTTTCCTGCATATAAAACCGCTCTCATAGAAATCCTACTCTTGTGCATGAACTTGACCTCGCTATGCATCTTTACACTTACCCTCAATCCTTGCAAATGAGATAATCCAATTAGGATAAGAACATATGAGAACTTCTAAAGCTTGAGTTAGTAAACACTCCGCTAAGCCGTTGTTTTTTCTTCTTCATATTTCTAGAACTCTGGTCCACACATGCAATTTTTTTTTCAGAAATATTGCGTTTTTTTAAGAAATAAAATATTGCGCATCCATCAGAAATCTCTTTTATCCTGCAGATAGTTGTTTTTTGGAAAATCTGAAACAAAACGAATGAATTCGGACCGAAAGGAAAAGTGGTGCCACAACATTAATTAATTGCACCCAAAAAAAATCGAAAAAGAAATTTGAAGGAAAAAAAAAATCCAAAATAAAGAATAAAAAAACCCAAAAAATGCACAACTTCTCAAGCAATACAAAATTTCCTCAAAAAAACCTTATAACTTTGATTTTTTTTAAAAATCTATTTTACAGGTGTGAAAACATTGTTCTCGTGCAGGTAACATATTGAAATTTAAACAGTGTAACCAACTGGCATTCCTTATTCGTGTAATTGTCATGCTTTTGCTAGGGACCATGACAATGACAAGTAGGTTCAGGCTCAGCCCCAAGAGACCTGCAAAGACAAGTCAAGCACAAGAAATCAAGTGAGGATGCAATTTCAGGTGAGTTTCCTGGGTCTTGTGTTTATAAGAGAACTGGAGATACAGATACCAGGAGCAATCCAATTCACATCAGTCAATGACAAAGTGTAGCTTTCAATGGACCAGAATCTGCACCTCTAAATCTCGATAGAAAACGACTCGAAAGCCACACTAAAATATGTTATCAGGGCCACATACTAACATCAATTACATAATACAGTGACCTAAAGTTGGCAAGCAATGACGCTAGACTTAATCACAAGACTTCAAAATCACAAGTCAACCAAATTCTCCCTCTATAGGCCCCACTGATACCTATATTCTGGTTCTTAATTGATAAGAGTTGTAGCTCTTAACACTAGGAAGTCTCCATGAAAGTTCGATCACCCATTTCACATGACATAGTTCTATAAAGCTAAAGCTGGAACTTTCACTTACCTTCGCAGTTTCACCATCTTCTTTCGACTTAGTTCTCAGTACGAAAAAGGAGTGCTTGCCTCTTGCAATGTCTTCTTACTCTTCTTTGTTGTCCTCAAACTCATCGGAGAATGATAAGCCAGAAGACACCTTCGAAATTGACGATTATCTCACATTCAATGAAGAGGTCCAAGAAAGTCACCTATCGGGTCCATATAAGCCAAATCAACTGCTGCCAGTGACAACCGATGGCCATGCTGATCAAAGAAGTGTCAATGTTTGCAATAGGAAGTATTAACCTCTCCCTTGCTAGATTCGTGTTCTGATTGGAACTTGTAGTTAAATTTTACATTAAACAATTTTGTATATACACCTCTTGATGCAGGAACAAATATATGGAACAGGATACTTCTACAGGAAGAAAATTGAAAGTAGCATTCAGAACCAAATCTGAGATTGAGACAATGGATGATGGATACAAGTGGAGAAAGTATGGGAAGAAAATGGTTAAGAACAGCCCAAATCCAAGGTAAAGACTCTATTGCAGAATGATCAAAAAAATAAAGCTAAAGTAATGGTGATATTTGCTTATGGTGTTATAACAATCGATATACAAAATCCTCAAGCTCTCAGGCTGACATATAATTGTTCATCCCTCAGTTTATACTAAATTAAATTTGCATCTAGCTTTTTACAGAGATGAACTAAATTTTACCACGATAGCACTGGTTTCTGAGCTTGAAAAGTTTTCCAATTTCTGAACACAGATCCACAGGGCAAAAACTGAATATCCAGGCTAAACGAGTGCAAGTAAGCAGTAGGATCCATGCAAAGTGCATCTCTGCTAAAAACTGACTTTCCTGATAAAAGAGCATCTCCAAGAAAGTGTTCATGTCCATTACGGAACACCTAAAATGCAGGAAAATATAACACATGTATACAATGCGAACTCAAAAAGCATCAAATAAAATTCAACATTGCTTTTAGCAGAAGCAATAGTCAGTCCAGAAGTAATTTTATATTCACCATGTTCATGCACTAAAAATTCTTAAGAAAACTACGGTGTTACTCCCAAGCTATATCACATAAGTGAATGACAAATTGTTATGTGGTTGCAGGAATTATTATCGGTGCTTAACAGAAGGATGCAGTGTTAAGAAGAGAGTTGAGAGAGCACGGGATGACTCTAGCTATGTCCTTACAACCTATGAGGGTATCCATAACCATAATGTGCCTCTTCAAGGGGCATGTAGTTATCACGCAGTTAACTCAACCTCTCAGTATCATAGTTTATCCAGTCAATAGTATTCAAGAGTACATGAGAAATCCAATTTTATAGGACACTCTTGTGGAGCGTTTGATTGAATATTAAAGTTGTTGCCAGGGGTAGAATAGCGGTCAAGACATCATGTATTGTAGAACTAGCCTACTAAAGCAATTTCTAGATTACAAGTGGATGTTTCTGATGTATCATATCTTAGTGAGATCGGAGTAGAATGCTTGAGGTAGTTGAAGAAGAAAATATTATTAAATTTCCTCTTTTGTGTGTGTTTATATGCTAGAGCATCTGTCTGGTCCTCTTTGCCTTTTGGGTTTATGTGGGTGTGTGCTTTTTTGTGTTGCATAGCTGTGGGCATCTGCACACGGATATGTGCGTGTACATGGGAGGATGCACATATATTTGAGTTGTTTGTGATTTATGTATGCATATATCTACTAGAATTTGCAAGGTTTTCATACTAGGATACAGTTGTCCATCAATGCATTTGAGAAGTCCAAACTGAATCAGAATCTGCAAGGTTCCTCAAATTTGCAAGGTACGGACATGAATTATCTATCAAAGTATTCACTCACAAAAAATTACTTATCAGAGCTCGATGAGTTTTGCACCACTGAGCAAGCATAGTTAGCATTAATAGTTATAAAGTACACAAACATGGGTGATAGCCAATGATACTAGGGCACAAAAGATCAGCATATAGGGGATTACAACAAGGTAATTACTACAATGTAACAGGAAAATCTACAACAAGCACATACGACTATATGCAAACTCATATCTTTCAACTCCACAGGAAGAACGCCTATATTGATTCATCATCTAAACCACATAGATAAGGCTAAGAGTTCAACAACATCTAGGAGATGTAAGCATAACATACCAGGCAGATGGAACAAGAACCACCATAATATATACCTATAACACACCCACCTGCAGTTTGATACCAACGGATCTTTATAATAAATTTTCTCAGCTTTCAACTTTGTAAGATATATTCCAAATTAAAGAAAAAACTTTAGACCTTGCGGCTGGATGAACTACAAGGTGAACAAATTAATGCACAAAAAGTCCCTCTTTTGCCATCAATTCTCTCTGTAAACTGCTCATGGAAGCATGTTAAGTGATAACTTATGAGCAAAAGCTGGTCCGGCTCCCTCTCATTGTTGCACTATAAAAGGAGTCAGGATCAGGATGTAGTTATTCAATGCAATCTGATAGTCTCATTGGGAAAAATAACATTAGGATTTCTTATGTGAGGGTTCAGTGCTGCTATCTCTTTCCATTTCTCCCCAGTGCCATGGATTCGCGAAGAAATGCTCCAAAGAGTATCTCCAGGTTGTACTTTTGTAGTCACTTGAGACGGCTTTGTAACAAGATTGGACTTCATAAATGGATGCTTTTTATTCTTTCCCATTCCATTTGCAAGCAACCATCGAGAGCCAGATTGCTGCTGAACAGCATTACCCCAGAGTTTTTTCTTCAAACTTTCAGTCATCAAACCCGCAACATGTACTTCAGTGATTTTGAACTTAGGAATGGCATCTTCTTGCACTTTCTTCTCCTCCTTTGTCACCAGTTCATGTTTAATGTCTACTTCATCATCCAGTTCACTATTTCCTCTTTCTGAAACTGTGCTGTATATTTTAGGTTTGAGAGGGATAAACACTCGTTCCACTTGAATTAGAGCAAGCATCGGGGTTCCAACTGGTTCATAGTCACGTAAAGGATCTCGAAGCTGCACCATTAGTGCCACTGTGAAATTATTCCCTAACAAACCACATCTTTTACCTGAGTTCTTCCCCCCTCTTTTATCTGCCCTGAGAAACTCAGTTGATTTAGCATGATGTGCTGCAAGAATTCTCGTTGTCCTCTCACTGATTTCATCCTCTTCATCAACGTCTCCAGAATCTAGCCTCATCCACTCATCAAGGGTTATTGATAAACTCATCACGCCATCAACATCTCCCCCATTATCTTTAACATCCAAAAGCTGCAAACCAGCAGCTCCTTCTAAGCCTAGAGTCATGCTGTTCTTCAGTCCTCTACCCTCCAATGTTGATATCTCACCGATAGATTGTGGGCTGATATTAGAAGGTGCCTCCTCATCGGACATGCCAGACTGTATCCTTAGCCCCTCAATGGACAGAGCTTCTATTTTATCCATTGCTAATGGAGCAAGATCTTTGAGCGAAACGTATTCAGACTCAAAATCCCCATTTCTAGATGATCCCCCTTTTGAGACTTTATGCTTTCTAGTCCTATCAGAGGCTTTCTGGGCAGCCAAATATTCAACTTCAAAGTTTAGATGTGGCAACAAATCAGTCCTATATGATTTAAAGTAGAACACGATTTAGGAATGAAATTATAAAAAAAACAAGAACTCGCTGCCGATATCTGAAATATCAATTGCCATACCTTCCACATGATTCTAGACATGGTGCAGCTTCCCGTGCTACATGTTGAATTGTCTTGCCAGTAATATCTTCTAAAGGCATGAGCTTACTAGCTTGCATTGATAACTTCTCAATTCCAACAGAGGCCAACCCTTGCAATATTTCCATAATGTCAGAGCCCATTTCTGCAGGCATTACAACAGGCCTCGAGGCCTGCATCACCAAGCTCCCGCTGTTCTTCGAACCTTTGAAGAGGGATGGGTTCATTGACCTCAAGAATCCACCATCTTTGGTCTGGAGATATGGACCCAAGTTCTCATCAAGAGGTGGCGGGTTGAGCGGCTCTTCAAGAGGAAGATGAATAGGACTGCCAAAAGCATTGCTCACAGGCTGAGAGCTAGCAAAGACTTTCTCATTCAAACCCCATTCACGCATTAAAGCTTCAGTTTCTGCATCCTCCAACATTTTGGCCCTCGACTTACCATTCATCATAAGACATTCTTTCTCTTGCTCCATATCAAATTCTGAGATGTCACCATGAATTTCAGGACCAAATATGATGTCATCAGCGTTCAAATTTTCCTTCTGAAATTGTTTCCAGAGTTGCTCCCTTGGAGATTCAGGATCACTAGCAGAGCTATTCTCTAAACCAAGCATGCTCAAGAACTCATTAGCAACAGACTCATCATCCATGCTAAGGGATTTGCTCCTAATGCCCTTTGCTTTGAAATTTGACTTAATATGCTCAAAATCAAAGTTTGGAGACCCCCATCCTTCCGAGTCAAAATCTTTCGATTTAATCTGCTCAAATTCAATTATTGGAGATTCCAATCCGATCAATTCAAGTACATTTTTCGATCTAATCTTCTCAAATTCAACTCTTGGTGATTCAAATCCCTCCAACTCAAGAATTGGAAGACTGTTATCCTTCAAGTACAAATCTTTCCGCAGCAAATCTCTCAATGGGAAATTTTCCTTCTTGGGTTCTTGATCAACAGCATTATCTCCCTCATTCTCTCTCTCAGGCTCAACATTTTCCAATATATCCTCACAGTTCACAGAGCGTACATCTCCTGTGCAAATCTTCTCAAATTTTGGTGATTCCAATCCCTCCAATTCAAGTATTGGAAAATTGATCTTCTCCATATCCAAATCTTTTGGCAAAAAAGTTTCCTTTTCAGGCTCTTGATGAAGCTCATCAATCAGCAGCGAAATTCCCTCGCTGCCCCTCTCAGCCTCAACATTTTCCAACTTAAGTTCATCAGCCCGATCCCCAGCCTCAATTTCAACTCCCTGTTCGATCACAGTAAACTCCGGGTCCTCCTCCTCATTCTCCTTCACAGGCTCCATCAATGTGCAACACTTAGTACCAGAACCTTCACTCCCACTCTTCAAACCCCCAACATCCAACTCCTGCTTAATAACCTCTCTAAGCATCACCCTCTCTCCCCCGCTAAAGCTCACTCCTTTGACACTACCACACCTTTTAAATTTAAACCCATCTCCATTCCCAATCGAATACCCGAAACTCACATTCAACAAAGCTCCTCTAGCTCTTCCCGCCAACCTAAAGCTCGTGCTCCACTCACCAGAACTCCTCTCCCCCTCCAATTCCTCCATTGTCACCGGCAGGATGATCGTCAGCTCAACCCTATGCTTTCCAAAATCGAACCCTGTGGCCCCCGCTAAGGTAACGTATATCAAGAATTGCCTGGGTTCATACCTCGCCGTGCCGTGGGCCCCACCGCCGTAGACTGAGCATCGGCAGGAGAGGGTTTCCTCGAACTCGGCGGAGCCGTGGAATGCCTTAGCGGGTCGGGTTTTGGCGCCTGAGGAATCCGAAGCCCGGCGCCAGTGGACGATGAAGGCGGAGCTCGAGAGGGTTTGGGGGAGGGATTCGATGGAGTGAACTCTGAGGGTGAAGGTGCAATCGAAGCGGCGAGGGTGGCGGAGGTGGGTTAGGGCTTTCAAGGGCTTCTTCCAGCTCCATGTGGATGAGGGTTTTTGTTTGGGTTCAGGTTTAGGGCTAGGGTTTGAAGGGAGGGAGAAGCGGCGGGTTTTAGGGTTTGGGTCGAGGGCTAGGGCTCTTGTTAGGGTTTCCAGCTCGCGGAGAAAGCGGGTGTTTGAGTGATCGCCGACGCCGCCACCGCCATTAACGGCGGCGGCGGCCGAGGAGGAGGAAGGGGTGATCTTTTTGTTGGTCGGGTTGGGTCTTCGATGCATTGTTAACGGGTTCGGATTTTTTGAGGAAATTGAAGAAGACGAAGAAGGAAGAAAGGAATTTTAAATGATTGGATACTATACTTCGATTTCTTAGCTATGATAATCATACTCTCTTTTTTATTTTTTGGTATGTAAGTCAAATAATTGGAAAAATATTTTGCAGATGTAACCCTTACTTATTGAGATGTGATAATTGAGTTTTTTTTAATATTTTTTATGTATTATTTTTCAATATTAGTCCATTAAATGTTTGGCATATTGATATTTGTCCCTTGTACGTTGAAATTATTATTGGGCTCCAATTCTCATAAGTTCTTTTAAAAATTGTCTGTCGAATCATTAAAATAAGGACAAATTTTTAAAAACAACCGTTTTAAAATTTTAATAAGCAAAATCGACCTTCTCTAATAATAAACAGCAAAAACGACCCTTTTCTGCACGGGACTAGTAGTCCCGTGCAGTTAGGATGCTAATGACTCAATCACCCCAACTCCTCCCGATCTTATCAAGCAGTTTAACCTCAAGTTCACGCAGTTTAGCCTCAAGTTCAAAGCTTGAATTCATATCGCGTTCCTGCCGATCCCAAACCCCGGCAACAAGCAATTGGCCCACGAGATCCCAAAGCCCCCGTCGATCACATCCACCACCTGGTTCATCATCACTACCGCCAGCTCGAAGACGTGGAAGGCGTAGGGGTAGAGGAATGAGTTGGCGGCGAGGGGGCGGAGGCGGAGGTGGTAGCGGGAGAGGGATTCGAGAGTGGAGAGTGGGAGGGAGGAGTTGAGGTGGGAGATGGAGGTGGACTGGGATAAGGAGCAGAGTGGTCTGGGAGTGCTGGAGTTTCTTGGGGATGGAGGTGGACTGGAAGAAGAAGCGGTGCAGGTGGAGGAGGAGGCGGCGGGAGGAGGAGGAGGCCATGGCTTTTTCTAGGGTTAGGGTTTGGTTGGGGGTTTTCTAGGGCTTGGTTTTTTGTGGGTTTGGGATCAGCAAGAGAGGAGAACGGGGAAGAAAATGGAGGAGATGAGCATGTTAATTACTTAATATCTTAACTGCACGGGACTAGTAGTCCCGTGCAGTTCGAAAATCTTCAAAATCGACCCTTTTCAGATGAAAAGGGTCGATTTTGCTATTTATTTTTACAGAAGGTCGATTTTACTTATTAAAATTATAAAATGGTTGTTTTTAAAAATTTGTCCTTAAAATAACTACTAAATCACAATTCTTATAAATTATTTTAAATTAGTCCTCCTAGCCTAGAGAAGCAATAACCACATATAGCAACTAGGGGTCGATTAGCAATTTTAGTGCCTAGAGGGAATTTTTTTAAAAATACAAATGAAGTAAGTTTAGGGTACTTTAATTGAATAGTGATACTTAAACTTCTCACTCCAAACTACTTTCACTTAATAAAAAAGAAAAATATAGAGTTTAATCACTTCACTTTATATCAAATTAATGACTCATAAAGGAGATTAATCAGGTGCGTAAGTAGTTGGTGAGAGTATAATTTAACTGACATTATTTTTCTTAATTTCCCAGCCTATTAGTTGGTTGTGGCTAAACTTCCCCTCCCACATTAATTAAAAAAACCAATGACTTTAAGTTTCAACCGTACTTTAACTCTTCGGTAGAGATAGTATTGTAACAAATATGTAGATTTTGGAGAGTTAAATGCAAATATGTTTGATTTGAATTGCAAACAGTTGCATTTTTCTATAGTGATCATAAGCATGTCGGATGCTAAGGGGAGTGGAGTTCGATGAAAACGGTATTTTACTTATCAGTTTTCTGCGGTACGGGCAACGTGAGTACTAGATCAGCTGTGAAGTACGAACAGCGAGCAGATTAAATGACCAATTAGAGAGAAGAAGCCGCTGAAATTGGCACGTGGCGGTAATTAGCGGGTCAGGCGTGATGATGAGGAGGTGGGTGGGGAGTTCGGTGAAGAATTTTTTAGAAAAAGCATATTGTTCCCTCGAATGCTGATGTTACCAAAGTTGAGCGGGAGTTTTTTGAGTTTAAAATGGCTGGGCCCACCTGACGTCCTCAAGTGACAACTTACCTAGCACGTGCGGCTGCTGGGGTTAAAAGTTTAGGAGCCAACAATCAGCCCACGGGCCTGAGCCCATCCTCAATATATGTATCATGTCAGGGCCCAATTAAGTGGAATAGCGACGAAACCGAGCGAATCCTAGCAGAGCAATGAAAGCTCTCTAATTTTAATCCGGTTTAAATCAAGATTGATCTACATCAACTATAGGATCGCGCATCTGCACTGCTAAATTGCCAATGTTTTCAAAATATTCCAATTGGCATGGAAATTTAATATGAGGCTTACCTTAGTGTTTAAGAAATTTTAAGGAAATGTTGCTAGAACTTTATTCGGAGAGAACGTTGTTCATGTAATATGTCTTGTTTTATCAATAACAAACTCTCATTTGGTATTAATAAATTTATGAGATGATATATTTCATAAATAAACATGTACCAAAAAATTTCGGCTCAAAACAACATGAACAATTGATTTCAGTCATTGATGGTAGTCCATAGGTCATCAATGAGCTATGGTCAATAACCTTTATTTTTCAAAAACGAGAGATCGAACCATCTAAGAATATGTGAAATTCAAAAACCAGAAATTGAATAATCGGTGAACTACAGGGAACCATCAATGATCGGTATCAACCATCAATGATCGTATTTAACCATTGGTGCATATTTCTACACCAACGATTATTTAACCATTGGTGCATATTTAACCATCAATGATCGGTACCAACGGTTGTAACCATCAATGTTTCTACACCAACTTTCAGCCGTTGGTGCATACTTCTGCACCAACGGTTGTAACTTTTACCTACAACATTTACATATAACATTTCCCATAAAAATATATAATAGTTCACAACATATTCATTCCCACGCACAAAACAAAAGATTAACTAGAATCAAAATACAACAAGTTATATACCCAACTCCCAAAAGAGGATATCTGAAATATACAAATGTCTTAAGTATGTTAATTAAAAGTACACGTCACGGCTGATTTAATCGAATATAATCAGCAAAAGCTTTGCGGATGTCCTCCTCGCTATAGCCCTCTTGTGTGAAGCTCCCTAAGATGCCCCTCAGCACGCCTTCCAATCGACTAGCAAGAGGGCTTTGTGTCGAAATATCCCGCGGAAAACATTGAGCAGCAGATGTAGAACCCTGAGCATCCAGAGAATGATGAGCTAAAGTCGGTGTAGTAGCAGGAACAATAGGTGGTGGACGAGTGGTCTGAGAATCAATCTGTAAAATAATACATGTAATAAATCGAATTCACTCTAAGTATATCCAAACATGAAAACTTAGCTTAATAAACAGGTCTTTTGTTGTATGATAATTTATGACATGCATTTGTAGTGTTGAACCATTTATGACATTAATGCGGCTAACTTCAGATTGAAGACATGATTACACTAGGAGCTCATTGACCTTAACCAACTTAACAGAGTGCTATTCAAAAAAAAAAAAGTTAAACAGAATCCCAAAACCATTGAGACCCAAGACCAGTCCAGTTCAAAATTTGTTAGAGGCTCTTCAGGAATCCCTTATTCCCCCCAACAAAACACTCCCAGCATCAATTCTATGCAGTCACGTCCTATAATATCTACAGCAGGTTTAAAAATGTGAAAGCACATAAAACTAGAGGGGTAGTAGAGATCAAAGTAACAATATTACAGGAGGGTATATCCACAATCAATATTTGCTCTACTTGAACAATCTAGGCTCTCTTAAGAGTTCAGCTCAAGTTGATATCAAGTGTCATTGTCAGAAGAGGAAAACCAGCTTTGATTCCAAGCTCACCAAGTTTCGACTAGAAAAAACTGATTCCAAGCTCACCAAGTTTCGACTAGAAAAACTCATCACAGTATGTCATTCAGCTTATTAGCCTGCAAGAGTCAATCTGATCAGAGGTTGCGATTAAAATCAAATGATCCTAATCAAATGTAGTTCGAGTACAATAGTAAACAGTGGTCACAACAATATAGCTGTGTCCTAATC
Organism: Asparagus kiusianus; assembly: GCA_022839385.1. Taxonomy (NCBI): domain Eukaryota; kingdom Viridiplantae; phylum Streptophyta; class Magnoliopsida; order Asparagales; family Asparagaceae; genus Asparagus; species Asparagus kiusianus. Next base: position 642,261 of record BQKN01000917.1, on the reverse strand, counting down.
AAATGACCCTTATATTCTCAAAACCTTGGTCCTTCATCCATGGACTTTGGTCCAATTCTACATTCCACAAATTAGCGACACCATTTGATTTCATATCCATTTGATTCATTGATAGATGGCTTATACAATCTATTCAATGTCCTAAATGTAATATGAAATTATATTTGATATCCCAAGTGCAATTAAAATCCAGTGTAAATCAATTAATGTTGACCTGAATGAGAATTCTAATCAATTAATGGTGAGAATTCTTATTATAATACAATTTGGAAAAGCATCGGAAGTCATCTGCATTCACTATTATACACACACACAAAAGAACCATGCACATGCACAAACACACGCGCACAAACACATGCACACACAAAGCAGACAGACACACACATGGAGGAATGTAAGGCATACATAGTTTTTATGATTTTTTTCATACGTACTAGTTGGGTAAGTCGTTCCATCTTGGACTTAAGCTCGGCCATCTCGCGAAGGACATCAGGAAGAGTGGCAAATATCGGAGTAGAGGAAGTCTTCAAATAATGTCTACTGACACCATGACCCAAGTCTCTCTCATAACCGCCGTGATGCCCTCCATGTACCTCATCTAAAACTTTGGTCATCGCGGCAAACTTGGGTTCTTCTTCTTCTTCTTCGGCATTAATGGGAGTTAGAATTTCTCCGTGATATACCCAAGTTGTATAACCTCTAATAAAACCATACTTAACAATGTGAAGTTCTACATCTTCCTCTTTACGATACAAAGTATTCCCACAATGGCTACACGGACAAAGAATCATGCCATGTTGGATCTTATCGTGTTCACGTACAAAGTTCATAAAAGAAGCAACTCCTTCAATGAACTCAGCCTTTGTACGTTTTTCACGATTCACATACATCCAGTCCTTAACCCTGATGTAGTCACGGGCCATGATAACCTAACCAAGACAGAGTTAGTGATAATAACTCATAAATTAAGTGTGCTTGCACTAATTTTCAGAAAATTATAAAAACTATATGAAATTTTATTTACTTGTTTAAATTTAATCACAATTTCCATAAATGTGAAACATGCCTAGTGCATCAAATATTTATTATGTGTATGAAATTTTCACTAGGTTTCTATGGTGAATTTGTTATCTATGAAATGTTTATGTACGTATTTCAAGATCACTTTCAGGCTCACTCCTTGACTCAGATAACAATACTACTGCTATTTTCTCGGCGTGGTATTCATCATGTATATCATGTATCTATTTTTCTAGTTAACTAGATATTCTCTGAACAACTTAACCTGGATACTAAAAACGATAACTTACAGACGGGAAGCTGAATTGAAACTAATAAAACCTCAAAATTTCATTTTTTGTGTTTTACAACCAAGCAGACAGAAAGGGAAAGGTCTTAAAACGTAGCAATTAATTGCAACTACAAGAAACTCCCAGCCTCAGAAACTTTCTATCCTTTGTCCAATCCAAGAAAATGCATACTGACACAAAGACATCATTTAAAGCCGCACTTTAATTAGCCATCAAAGTGTGATATGGATTAAACCATCACTTTCCAGGATTGCCCCAGTTTTGGTAGAATTCACATTAACTTACAGAAAAACCCCATATGGCTCCACACCCTGTATTTTTAAAATCACTCCTAATTTAAATACATGCATACCCTTATTAAACTCTATTAATTCAATTCAAAATTAATGTCTGAAACCTACTTGCAGTCTTTTATTCTAAACCAACCAACTTGCAACATTCAGATATAGTGAATGCAACTTGCGGTGTGGAAGTCTGTGTTTTCCTGTAAGTGAAAATTTTGGCCATTTGAAAGGAATTTGTGGAGTACAGATTTTATTAGAGCACCTGCATGCATATAATATGATGATCTATATCATTCACGGGTGAGGGTTATATCGGAAATTTTAGATATTTTGTAAATGGTGTAAACCGCCCAAAACCTACGGTGATGGTTCTGATAGGATTCGTATTCGCATTTGTACGATAAGGAAAAACAAGAAAAGATATCAGTTTGAGGTCAAAACCAAATCCAAAGCCTTAGTAGTTATTCATTCAATAAGTAAAATTTTCCCCCTTCAATTAAGAGTCAAAAACTGAAACCTTCCAAAATGGCATATTTTTTTAATACATTAATTGGCGAGATTCACCATGATTAAATTCAAATCTGTCCATGTAGGCCATTGGTCGATGCATCAAAAAAGAAGCAACAAAGATAAATTTCAAACCAAGTACCTAACCAATCAATGAAATTGTTTATGTACGTATTCCCACTCATAGTTTTCGCTTCTATATGCTTCAGGCTTAGTGGAACAGAACAGAAGGTCTTAGTTCATTCATAGCAAGCTGATCAAACCTACAAATGATAATATACTATGAAGGGCAAGCCTAGACAGTTGTGATCGCAGGGAAAAGGTTAGATGCTACACTCACATGAGATTATTAAAGGTTAGATGTTACACTCACATGAGATTATTATCTGTCATTTATTAGGATTAGTAGAATGTGTTATCTTTTTCCTCATAATCATCGTACTAGTCCTAATAAAGAAATAAGGTATGAAAGTTTAAGCAATGATGAAGGAAAATAAATAATATGAGAAGAGAGCTAATATGAAAATAGATAAAATAGACTGATTATGCTATGAAATTGTAGATAAAAGACTTACTTTGATTTCTGAGCGGCGGCGGCGGCGATCTTTGGGCGGCGGAAAAGAGGGGAGAGCGGAGGAGGCGTCGGCGGCGAAGGATAGGGTTTTGGGGGGGGGGGGGAGCGGAGGCGGCTGCGACGGCGGCGATCTCCGACCAGCAGTGACGACCTCCGAGCGGCGGTGGCGGAGATCTTTGAGCGGCGGCCAAGTCACAGCTTTGATTTGGGGATCTTCGAAGAGGGGAGAGAGCGGTGGCGGCGGCGGCGATCTTCGAGCGGCGGCGGCGGCGATCTTCGAGCGGCGGTGGCGGCGATCTTCGAGAGGCGACAGGGATTTTTTTTTTGATGAGGAGGGGGAACGCAGAGAAGAGGGGGAACACAGAGAAGAGCTGAGCGATCTTATAATCTGTGGGTTTTTTATTTTTATTTTGGTAAAAAACGGGGGGAAACTCCCGCTATGTGAAAATACTAGCCCCAACGGTTGGAACCGTCGGGGCAGTTTTGGGTTTTTTTTTCCTTCAGAAAACCTCAAACTTTCAACATTTCTCACAAACCTCTGTGAGGGAGTTAACGCAAATTACACTCTGGGTAACTGTAACTGTGTGAAGAAACGTATGATCAGAAGAATATCATGGCCTACAAAATTCGCAGGAGTTTGTCACAAAGGGCCTGTTGGTTTGCCTTAAAAAAATGGGAAATCAAAGAAATAGAAAACTATTTCTAAGAAAAATAGGTTTTTGATTTGTTCGGTTGGCTAAAAAAAAGGAAATCAAAGAAATGGAGATGAGATGAGATGAGTTGTCACATTATTATTGGATGATGTGAGTGATTTTTTAAGAAAACTAGTTTTGATGTTGTTCGGTTGGCCAAAAAAAAATAAGGAAATGAATTATAAGAAAACAATTTCCTGTAGTTTTCTTGTTTTCTTTTGTTTGGTTCATTCTTAAAAATAAGAAATGAAATGAGATGAGATGAGTTGTCATTGTATTATTGGGTGATATGAAGAAAGATTAAGAAAAGTGTTTTCATAACTTTTTGGGATGAAATGGAAGAAATGAAATGTTAATGAGATGAGGTGAATTGTTATATTATTTTATTCGATGATGTGAGTGATTTGAAATGATGAAAAGAGATGAGTTGAGTGATGTTTGGATGAAAATAATATTTTATTAGATGTGATGGATGAGTGGTTAGATGAAAATAATATTTTATTAGATGTGGTGGATGAGTGGTTAGATGAAAATAATATTTTATTAGATGATGTGGATGAGTTGTTGGATGAAAATAATATTTTATTGGATGTTATGGGTGAGTTTTAGGGATGGAAATGGAAGAAATGGGTTATTTTGAGATTTTCACCTTTTCCATTTCCATTTCTTGGTTTTTAGAAAACAAACAAACAGGCCCAAAAACGACAACAAGAAAAGTATACGTAAAAAAAAAAAAAAACTGCGCATTCTATATATTCACACGAGTAGCTAGGCACAACATGACGGTGTTAACATCACGTACGTACTGATCTCCCCTTCAAGGACCAAAAACAGAGCGTATATCAGCAGCAATTAACCTAAGCATATTACTACTAATACCCATAACAAAAACTAAAACTAAACATTTTTAAATCGGCCTTGCACAGTCTTGGGCTTCTTCAGCTCTGGCGGCGGCTTCTTCGTCACTGTCACAGCCAGCACCCCGTCCTTGCACTCAGGGGCGTAGCCACATTACGTTTGCCCTGGGTAGCTGCCCAGGGTAAGAATGAGGAAATTTACCACTACGCTTCTCAATTTAACCTCTTCAACCTACAACACCTCACCCAAATAACCACAAAGCAAATAACCCTTTACCCAACAATGAACCCCAAGTTCACAACCAAGCTCCTCCATTTTTGCTCCTCAACCAACCCTTGCTGCCTCAAAAGCATCTCTCCTCCCTCTAAGGCACCTGCCACCGTGGTGCCTGTGAAAGCCCCGACGCCTCCCGCTCCCGTCACCGCCCCTCCGACTTGACTCCTTCCCAAACACAGCCTGTCATGCATGCACAAGGGTCTGGTCTTGACCGACCCGGCACGGAAGTGGTACGAGCCTTGATCGGACTTGCTCGGTCGTGAATATTTCTCTTACGATGGTGGCAGTATCTACGCGCTATCATACGAAGTTGTCGAGAACCTGGTTAGCTTGAGGAGAGACGTCGTTCGTCTCTTCAATGAAGATGTGATGATCGGGGCTTGGATGCTGGCCATGAACGTCCACCACGAAGATGACTGGGCAGTCTGCGAGCCTGAATGCACGCCGTCGTCGGTGGCTGTCTGGGATGACAGGTGCTCAGGGCTATGCAATCTAGAGGTGAGGATGTTGGAGCTACACGCAGTGGCGTGGCCGGGATTTTTTTTTTTGCCCAGAGAAAAAAAATCCTAGCTACGCCACTGCTTGCACTCTGCCGTAACCTTATCAAGATCCGCTTTCTCCGGCAACAAGAACCTCCTCGTGAACTTCCCCGGCCATCCTCCTCTCCATCCTCAAATACTTCTCCTCCTCCTCACCCCCTTCTCTCTTCCTCTCTCAGCTGATTACCAACGTGCTGTCATCTTCTATCTGCACCTTGATTTCTAACTACTCACATGTGGTTAAATATCGTTATTAAGTATTTTTTTTATTTATTTCCTTCCTAAAATTTGTTTCTCGCTTTCACTTTGATAGTTTTTGCTGACTGATATCTCTAAAATTTTAGCATTATGATTATTTATTTTCTTTGATATTCATTTGAATAGGCTACACCAAATTAAAATTTTTATGTTGATAATTGAATAGACTGAAAATAAATGTAATCCAAACCTAATTTGAATTTTGACATTTGTAGGCTGTCTAAAAATCACAATGGGTAGCTGATTAAAACAAGCCCCGATAACGGAAGTCACAATCAAACGACTTCCACGATCACCGCAAACACGACCTCATTTCTGAGATGATTGATCTTGATGGCTGCGACAACAGCATAACTAATAAAGATGCTGATGAGCAGTGTAATGATTTTAGAAATAAAAGGTTGGACTTAGTTGGTGAATTGCTTGGTAGAGAGCTGTGGGCAAATATTCGTCTAAAAGACACTATGGATGTTGATTCCCGTCTAAGCTCCTACAACGAAAGCTACAATCAAATAGCTTTCGGGTCGATAAACGAAGAAACTGCAAATGGAAGCCTTTTCATATAGATCGAGAAGAGTTACAATTCGACGACACTTCCGACAACTGATGGAAACTTTATTCAGCAGTCTTCACAATCTACAGTGAGAGTTACAATCTGACGACTTTCACACTCCACAACAGCTAAAGCGAGGATTACAGAACAACGGTCTTTGCAACGCCTTACAGAAGAAGTTACAAATCAATTAGCTCCTTCTAAAACGCGGAAGTCATCCCCGCGTTACAATTATGGAAGTGCAGGCGACCCCCGCGTTTCCAAGTCACAAATCAACGTGAGCGACCCTCGCGTTCGTAGGGGTTCAGCCCATACCGACCCCCGCGTTTTCAAGCAAGGAACAAATCAAAACGCGAGCGACCCTCGCGTTCATCAATGTTCAGCTAATACCCAACCTCGCGTCTCAATCCTAAGACACGAAGTTGGGTTCTGAACGCCAGATTGGGCGTTTGACTTGTTCAAACACAAGTCGAACGATTTCAGAACTGTTTCCCACGATCGAGGGAATCACGCCCACGTAGGAGCGGATTTAGAGGGCAGTTACACCTCTTATCCCCCTATATAAACTCAACAAACTCAACTGAGTTAAGGGCGGACATGTTGGATTCTGGAGATTAGATTTCTCAGAATCTAAACAGGAGTTAGCAGCGGACGCGAATTCTGGAGGATCTCAACCACTCAGGTTCGGTGATTCAACAGCAGCAGCAACTAAATCTTTTAAGATAAGATTTTTGAATCAATCTCAGAAGATCAAATCTGAGAGGATTCTTTGACAACAGATAATAGCTTGATCATTAACCGTATTTTCGGTTCTAACAACTCTATCTACAGAGTTTAAACTCGTTCAGAGTTCTTAAAACTCATCCGAGAGTTACATATAAAACTTCCCATAGAAGTTCATCGTTCCCACGAGATAAGAGACGGTCGGATCGTCAACGGAGAGCAAATTCGACGCGAACAATCGAAGGAAGCATTCCATCGCTACCAAGAAGAACCCAGTTTTAAACAAAGGAGAAAACCCAATTTGTTTTCTTCTCTTTTGTAATCAAGTTGTAATCGGAATTAAAGGAATTCAATTCAATTTTCTTTTATTCTCTTCATTGCAATTTTTCCTACAAACAAAAGATGGCGACTCCGCTGGGGACAAGCTTTTCCGATGAAGAAGTGGTAGCGCAGTCCGACGTCCACCTCATGGGAACGACTGTAGAAACTCTCGTCGTAGAGTTTGATCAAGCGAAATACGAGGAGGCCTTGTCCTCTGGATCGCTTAGCCCTAAGGCTAGGCATGGTGTCCGCAAGATCTCTAAGGAGATCGATTCTGTTGTTGAAGTGCCGAAGAAAGCCCTCTCCTTCGGCCAGGAACTCAAACTGGCTCTGTTGGCGGAAGATCCCACATCCGCGTCAGCGAGGCATGCTTCAGGCCACAAACGGCCTCTGGAAGAAACGAGTTCCATGAGCGTCAACGACGCTGCTGCTAAGGCTTTAAAACAAGCCAAGAAGAACGCCGCTCGCCGACGGAGAAGATCCATACGACGAGCACACTTACGTGAGAGCCAAATGTTGGCTCAACGCGAAGATCGCGTTCCTGAAACTTCAGCCGAACTTAGCGTTCCCAAAACAGAACGCTCGCTTCGTGGCAATGAGCCCAACTATGAGCCTCGGCTAATTCAGCTGAAACGCGACCCTGAGTGGCGTGTTGTCTCCTCAAAACGCAGCCCTCAGAAGGAAGCTGTCAAACGCGACCCTCAGGGAAGCATTCAATCAAAACACGACCCTCGCGGGTCTGTTTCACCAATTAAACGCAACCCCCAGGGGCGCGTTCAAACAAAACATGACCTTTGCAGGTCTGTTTCACCAACTAAACGTGACCCCCAGGGGCGTGTTCAAACAAAACAGGACCCTCGTGGGTCTGTTTCATCATTTAAACGTAGGCCTCGGCCTAACGTTTACAAATCCCAACGCGACCCTCGCGTTAATCTTCAAGAACGCCACTCTGGTGCTGTTCTTCGAGAACGCGATCTTCAAGAGGTCCGCCAGGTTCAGAAAGATCAGCGTGGTTTTAAAATCCACGTTTGACAAGAACTAGTCTCACCTACCCAAGGGCAGGGGGTTCCATCTCCACTTCCAAGCCCGGGAAAAGTTCCTCCCAAGTTCCTGATCTGCGGGAATTATTATCAAGAGGAAAACCAACAATGCAAGCAACTCACTCATGCCAATGTGAGAGGCTTATTTCGGCGGTTCTTTCGGAGTGCCATTGCTGCACATCCTCGCCTCGGCAATCTGTGTTTGAAAGGTTAACAAATGTCGTTAGGCCTGCCAAACGACAACGCCGACACAAAAAGAAATCTGAGTACCCTCAGGTCACTATCAACATGATCGGCCGAGGGAAAGCTTCGCATTCCGATTCCGACGAGTCGCAAAGAAGTCACTCCCCAACTGTTAGGGAAATTTGTGACCAACTCGAAGGAGTATATCGGAATACTCAGACTCGGACAGGAGCTATTCGCCCGGTTAACTATCAAAAGTTAGTCAAAGGCATTACAATAAGTGATGAACACTCGGCAATAGCCGAGTCTCAATCTTCAAGCTCTGCCGGAGCACAAGGAGTTTCTGCCTACATGACGGAAAGCCCCGAGGATATAGCCAAAAAGGTGAACGAGCACCATGTCATGCTCCAGGCGCAACAAGAGACACTTCTCCAATTAAAGGATATGTTGGCCAAGCTCCTCGCCGAAAAAGGCCACAAACCTGAGTCTTCCCGGAAGACAACTTCAAAGGGAAAGCAGAAAGCGCACGAACATTCAGATCGTGAGACTCACAATCTTGAATCCTCTTCCGAAGGTGAGAAGGAGATGGAACAAGAACTGCACCCTCAGTCCACCAAAGTGGATGAGTTAGAAGCTCGTCTTAATGCAATTGCTAACAGGAGCGAGCTCCGCGAAGAAGGAGTGGTTCGGCCTTATCCTGCGGAATGGGATACAGCTCCCTACCCGCCAAAATTTAAGGCTCCAACCTTGCAACCGTTCGACGGCACGGGATCGCCAAATCAGCATATTTACTACTTTAAATCCCAAACTGGAGACGTGGTAGCAAATGACGCCATCTTGACCCGCTTATTCATTGGCACGCTTAAAGGAGTTGCCTTTGAATGGTTTATGAAACTGCCTGCCGGATCTATCCAGAAATGGGTAGACCTGGAAAGGCTATTCTTGGCCAGGTTCTTTGAGGACGACACGGAGGTTTCAGTCCCAACTCTCCTCGCCACCAAGCAAAGGAAGGGAGAGTCCATCAAAGCCTACGTGGAAAGATTCCGCAGCATGGCATTGCGATGTCCCTCAGGAATGACTCAATCAACCCTGGTTGAAACTTGCAGGCACAACCTGCAGACTCAGCTCCTCGCTCAGATGGGAGTAGCGGAGTGTCGCTCCTGGAGACAACTAGTTTCACAAGGAGAACAAGCGGAAGAGATAGTGGCGAGAGTCAAAGCTGAAGAAGTGCCACAACCCAAACCGCAACAACAACAGCAACGTAATCAGAACAATGTCCAGCGGTCTAAGGGGAAGGAGACTCTAGCAGCTGACTACACGCGAGTGCCACCACCTACCAAGCAAAGCAAAACGCCAAATCAGCAAAGAGCGCCCAAACAATATTCATTCAAAGAGGAGCATGTGGATACCTTATTCCAATTGCTTCGCAAGAACAACAAGCTCCAGTTGCCTGAAATCAGGAAGCCAGATGAAGCAGGGAAAGTGGATGACCCCAACTATTGTCGTTATCACAGATTTTTGGGGCACCCTACCAAAAAGTGCTATGTCTTCAAAGACATCTTGCAGAATTTGGTAAACGCTAATGTGCTCACCTTGAAGCCAGAGCAGAAGACCGTATCCACTAATATGATAGCGGTCCAATTTGGTGACTTCCCCCCGGTGGTAACCGCGAACGGTGTTGTGCCCATCCGCAAGGGAGAAATGCACCTAAAGAATGCTGACTTGCATAGTCAGAAGGACAGGGGGTTGGTACCCCTCACCACCCCAAAAGGGGAAATCATGTGGGTCCACCCTGACTTGCTTGGAGATCAACAGTGGACGAGCACCTCGTCCATAAAGAAGGGAGGCAAGGCTAAATCTTCCAACATGATTAGCCCCTCCATTACCGAAAACGATAACCACCTCAAACCTCTTACTGATTCAGAAGAGGAGAGGATTGTCCTGGCAGCATATCCAGGAGACAACCCTGGCACTCGGTCAGGAAAAGCCTATTTGAGGGATTACGGCCAGAATGCTCAAGAGGTGGAAGAACAGCCCCAAGACGCTGGGGGTTCTGTACCGAAGAAGCCGGTCGACAAAGGCAAACAGAAAGAGCTCCGGTTCAATAAAAATCTTCACCAGGAACTCGGGGAGTCAAGCGCTCCCTTTCAATTCAACGTCATGGCGCAATTGGCCAACATACCGGCCAGAATCACTTTATACGAGCTCTTGAAGTTATCTAAAACTACCAAGGAAGCTCTGATCGAAGCTTTAAAGAATACGGAAAGCTTTATTACACAAGTCACTCCGATTCCCGAGGCTTCTGATGATCAAACCTGTCTGCAATGCCTGCAAGCGGCAAGAAGTCTACCATGCATATCATTCACACAAGAAGACATGCAGGTCAAACACGAACATGACCGACCACTGTACTACACAGGGTATATTGGATCTTCGGAAATCAGTCGTGTTCAAGTTGACCCGGGCTCAACGCTCAGCATCATGCCCTACAGGGTCATGCAGGTATTAGGGATTCCTATGCACCGACTACACACTACTCAGACTACTATCTTCGGGTTCAATGCAAACAGTACCCGACCCCTGGGAAAGATCAAGCTCAGGTGCCAGATCGGAGATCTCAAGTCTGAGGTAGCATGCTACATCATAGATGCGGACATGTCTTACAATCTTTTGCTAGGACAACCATGGATACATGCAAACCACATTGTCCCATCCACCCTGCACCAGGTTATGAAGTACGTCAATGACAAGGGCGAAGTTCGAACCTTAATCGCAGAAAAATACCCCTTCCGAGGAGTAGAAAACTTCCACACCGACTCCGTCTTCTATCTGGAGTCCCAGGAGAAAGAAGATGTAGACAGCGGTAACGAAGCTGACATCGAGCCAGATCCTGACGAAGACTGTCCTTGGGAATTAAACTTTGATGTAATGGGTCAGGGTGAGAGTAATAATGATGTACCGAGTGGGGGCGAGTGGTGCATTAATGAAGATTTCATTTTAGCGTACTTGTCTGATGTCTCTCTTAACAATAAACAAATAGAGAATAATTCTAGTGCAGGTACCAACCCATGGCACGTACTGTGCACAGAAGCATCACTCACATTGCTGATCAAGTCGTCTTTTATTTCAGACGAAGAAATAGAGGATGCACAGAAGGCTTTCTTTAAAGTCCCATCCAAAAGGAAAGGGCGGAAGCCGATCTGTTTCGGAAAAGTCAAACCGATACAACTCAAACGAGGAAGCTCGGAGGAAGACGATGGAGTTCCTCAATTCCATTATCACGAACCTAACTTCCTTCGACTAATGAAACAAATGGGGTATGACTTTAACGAAAAGCAAGGTCTAAACTTCGGGAAGGGAAGGCGAACACCAATCCGAATGTCCCTAACCCCCGAAGGGAAACCCCCAGATTACTATCAAAAGACTAGAAGGGGTTTAGGATTTGTCACACCTCCCGCTGTCTCGGAAAATGAAATAAGTAATTATCCGCGTCAGGATCGCTCATCCGGAACATCTGCATATGAGTCCGATGTCAGTATCGGACCTTTCTTTAGAAATCTGACCGTGAATATGGTTTCAATCGATCACCCGGATGAAGACGCAGGGAATGATGAAGGGTTAATGGAATCGACCAATGACCCCTGGATCAAACGTCTTAACATTTTGTGGGATATGCGATTCGAACAACGCGCACCACCCACTGAAGATAAAGTGGTCCAGGTTAACATGGGAGACGAACATGATCCTAAGCCCATTTTCATAGCCGAAGATTTATCATCTTCTGAGAAAGAAGACCTTATATCTCTCATCCGAGAATATATAGATGTCTTTGCTTGGAATTATGAAGACATGCCTGGTCTTGACCCAAAAGTGGCCGTGCACTGTCTCAACATTGATCCGGATGCCAAGCCCGTTAAACAACAACAACGCCGGTTTCGTCCCGAGATCATGAAAGCAATTGAGTCCGAAGTGAAGAAGCTCATTGACTCAGGCTTTGTCAGGGAAGAACAATACCCAGACTGGGTAGCTAACATTGTTCCAGTTCCTAAGAAAAACGGTAAGGTCCGTATATGCATTGATTTCCGTGACCTTAACGCAGCTTGTCCAAAAGATGAATTTCCGCTTCCTATTACGGATGTTATGATCGACAACACCTGCGGATACGAAAGAATGTCTTTCATGGATGGATTCTCTGGGTATAATCAAATCAAGATGCACCCGGACGACGAGAGGCACACTGCATTCAGAACACCGCTGGGAGTGTATTGCTATACAGTGATGCCCTTCGGCCTGAAAAATGCAGGCGCGACTTATCAACGTGCAATGAACACTATCTTCCACAAACATCTGCGTAAGAAGATAGAGTGCTACGTTGATGACATAGCTGTGAAAAGCCAATGTAAAGAAGATCATCTTGCAGATCTGAAGACAATGTTCGATATCATGCGGACACATCAGCTGAAGATGAAACCAACAAAATCATTTCTCAGAGTATCAAGTGGAAAATTCCTGGGATTTATTGTCACATCCAAGGGGATTTCTCTGGATCCAGAGAAGGTGCGCGCCATCCAAGACATGCCACCGCCGAAGAACCTCAAAGAACTCCGAGGTTTGCAAGGTAGACTAGCCTACATCCGGAGGTTCATATCTAACCTTTCGGGGCGCTGCCAACCTTTCGCGAAGCTCATGAAGAAAGGAGTATCCTTTGTGTGGGATGGGGAATGTCAAAAAGCATTTGAAGAGATCAAGAAGTATCTCACCCAACCACCGGTTCTCGTGGCCCCTATATCAGGAAAACCATTCCTATTATATGTGAGGGCCATGGATCATTCGCTGGGAGCACTGCTGGCCCAGAACGACGACCAAGGCCAAGAACAAGCCATCTACTATTTAAGTAGGACCATGATGGGAGCCGAACATCGGTACAACCCGGTCGAGAAAGAATGTCTCGCTTTGGTATTCACGGTTCAAAAGTTGCGACATTACCTAGTTGGACAGACAATTCATGTCATCTCTAAGGTGAATCCTTTGAGAGTCCTGATGACGAAACCATCGTCTCTGAATTGCCGGCTTGCAAAATGGGCCATCCTTTTGTCACAATACGACATGCAATTTATGCCCCAAAAGGCAGTCAAGGGTCAAGCATTGGCAGATTTCTTGGCCGATCACCCGGTGCCAGGGACATCTAAGTTGTATGAAGAATTTCCCGACGAAGTCGCCGAAGCTTGTGTTGCTCAAGAATCTACACAAGTGTGGAAATTATTCTTTGACGGTGCATCCAGAGCAAATCCTCATGGAGCGATTACTGCGGGAGTAGGAGTAGTGTTCGTCTCTCCTAACGGTCACATAATCCCAAGAGGATTTTCCCTAATCGAACCATGCACCAACAATGTAGCTGAGTATAATGCTTTGCTACTAGGGATGCGACTCGCCGAAGAACTCAATGTTCGGCATCTTAAGGCTTATGGTGACTCTCAGCTCATTGTAAACCAAGTCCGAGGGGAATATGAAGTACGTCATGAGGACTTAATTCCATACTACTTCGCAGTGCTGAAGCTAGCCAAGAAATTCGAGGGATTCTTCATCGAATATATTCCACGAGCCCAGAACGCTTATGCAGATGCTTTGGTTTCATTGGCAACTTCGCTGGCATTACCACCAGGAACCGAAACGACAATCCCAGTCTCAGGACGTGAACTATACCCCTCCAAGATTCCTAAGGAGGAAAGCTCATACAAGACAATGACGGAGGAAGTCTGTACGACTTCCATAGAGTTCGAGTCTAGAGATTGGCGATTTCCATATATTGACTATGTCCTATACGGAATCTTACCTGACGATCCTAAGGAAGCGGCCGGCATCAAACGAAAGGCCCTCCGATTCTATTACGATGCAGTCACTCAGACTCTGTATCGTAAATCCCATGACAGGGTTTTGCTTCGATGCCTTACTCGAAAGGAAGCAAGGGAAGCTCTTAAAGAAGCCCACGACGGAATGTGCGGAGCTCATCAGCCCGGAGCTAAACTAGGAGATCGCCTCCGGCGAATCGGCTATTATTGGCCGAAGATGTTTTCAGACGCGGTTGACTACGCTAAACGTTGTCATGCGTGCCAAATTCATGGGGATTTCATCCACCAAGCACCTGGGAACTTACATCCCACATCTGCGTCATGGCCATTTGAAGAGTGGGGCATGGATATTGTAGGTCCAATTTCTCCTCCAACTTCTAAAGGACATCGGTTCATCCTGGCTATGACCGATTATTTCTCCAAATGGGCGGAGGCAATCCCGTTGAAAGAAGTCAAAACTTCCAACATAATTAAATTCGTCAAACACCATGTTGTCTACCGTTTTAGAGTCCCGAGGCGGATAGTTCATGACAACGGGACGCAATTTGTCAGTTTTGGATTCCAGAGGTTTTGTGACAAATTCAGAATCCAGAGCGTTGCATCTACGGCATATTACCCGCCGGCGAATGGTCTTGCAGAAGCCTTCAACAAAACCATCGTGAAACTTCTCAAGAAATTCGTTTCCAAGACTCGACGTGATTGGGACGAAAGACTCGGCGAATGTTTGTGGGCTTACCACACAACGGTGAGGACCCCTACGAGAGCTACACCGTTCTCGCTGGTATATGGCTGTGAAGCCGTATTACCACTAGAAATTCAGATTCCTTCTCTGAGAGTCGCTATCACGACGGGGCTAACAGAAGAAGAAAAGCATCAACGGCGCCTGCAAGAACTTGAAGCCCTAGACGACAAACGACTTCAAGCTAAGCAGCAGATCGAACTCTATCAAGCTCGGATTTCCAAAGCCTACAATAAAAAGGTTAAGGAACGAACTTTCAAGAAAGGCGATCTGGTCTTGGCCAACAGACGACCCATGGTGATGACACACAAAACCAAAGGGAAGTTCAATCCTAAATGGGAAGGGCCATTCGTAATAGACTCAGTTTATTCGAACGGAGCATATCGCTTCATCAATCAACAAGGAGATAGGCTCATGATGCCAATCAATGGGAAATTCCTAAAGAGATATTTTCCGTGAATCATGTTGCCCCCTAATCCCCCGCTAGATTAGGCTGGGGGTTGCCTATTTATAGTGTAACTCTATTTTGTATTTCGTCAAGTTAACACTACACCTCTGACGATTGAAATTTTCTAGAATTGTTTTATAAATGATAATAAAGAGAATTTCGTTTTCATATTGAGTCGACACTACGTTTTTCATTGTCTTGAATCATATTTCAACAAAAGAGATAATGAAAACCAAAATGATATCATTTCCATTCAATATTGTTAATCTGAATACAAAAGTGAAAACAATTGAAAGGAAAATGATACAAATTTATCCTTCCACCAAAAATAGCGCAAACCCTAAACATCGGGGTTCATCAATCTAAAAGACTTGAGTTTAGATTTCAGCGCTGATATATTTTCCTCGCGAGCCTTTCTGATGTCTTTAGTTATCTTGCTCTTGAGTTCCTCTTCACTAGGCGTTGCTTCTGCAAGTTCTTGCCGAAGTTTATCGGCAGCAACAATCTCGTCGCAATAGCATTTGAAGAGTCCATCGCAATAACCAACGAATCCTCTTAAAATCTCCACACCATCAGCTAGCTGAGCGTTTATTTGAGGGACTTCAACACCAGCTCGAGCAAGTTCTGCTGCAGTATCCCGGAGACCCACAGCGAGGTTGCCCATGTCCCTCTGTACTTGGGCATGTTCATCACGCAGGTGAGCAAGACGAGGTTCTGTTTCGGATAAACTCTTCTGAAGAACCTCTTGCTGTTGTGCCTTCGAAGCCTTGGCCTCAGAAAGAGCCCGATCCACTTCTGGGCCTATGTCGTCACGTTGCAGCATGTAGAGGAATTCCAGCTCATATTCCAAGATGATGAGGCTCTCACGACAGTTCTCGGTCCATATTTTATCACCCTGATGCTTGATCTTAGCCAAGCATTCCAGCAAATGAGGTTCAAAAACCTTGTAACTTACGTCCCCGAGACTGACAACGTCAATGATCCTTTGCATCCAACGTTCCAATTGTTCGATGAGCTCCCTCAGTGTCTCAGAGCTTGGGGGTGGAGCGGTCGGATAAACGAAGCAGTCCGCATAATCAGTGCGAGTAGAGGTGTGCGGGGCTTCAGATAAGAATTTTTTTATCATCTCTGACATGGAGCCTAAGATATCCTCTTCCTGATCACCGATTATTGCTTCAAGACCTGGAGGAGCGGTGGGAAGCGTAATATCCTCTCTATTTTCAGGAGACGCAGCATGCGCTGATTGTATCGCGTCTCCCATCAATTTAGTCTTCTTTGAATTTTTGGCTACGACAGGCAGTCGTTTACGCATTCTCCTGTCATACTCGGCCTGCTCAGCAGCAGAAAGAGCCTTCTTACCCGATCTCAGAAGACGAGGTTCAGAAGCAGGCACTTTTGGAATTGGTTTTTCTTCGGGAGAGTCAGCAATCGGTGTTTCCTCTTCGATCTCCATATGAGTTTCTTCCTTAGGAGGCTCGATGGCAGATAAATTTCTAGGAGCTTCGACAGCCCCAGATGCTTCTTGTTCGCAGGATAGATATTCTTCTACCCCCGGCAAACGAGTGCTGGAAGAACGACTCCTCGAACGATACAATTCCCGAATCTCACTTATGCAGGAGGTGTAAATATCATACCCCGTGACTTGGGAAACTTCTTCATACCAGCTGCGGAAATCGGCAACAGTGGAGCAGCCAGGCGGCGAATTGGGTAGAGTGAATTGCGCATGGGTTCCCCCGGTGAAAAAGAAGTACCATGCACGAGCTCCTTCATATAAATTCCCAATATGAGCCAATGCCGGGTTGGGATTGCCAACATAAAGCTGGTCATATCCGAATTGCCTAGCGAACCGAGAAGGCACGTAAGGTTCAATAAAGCACTTCTCCCGCAAGCGGAAGACCAGGTAGCCCAACTTGATCATAAGAAGCCAGTTGAATGTGCCTTCTTCCAAAGAAGACGAGCCCTCAAAAAGCAAGTCCAGGAAGCGGGCATCCTTCACGTCAGCTCCGTTAAAATCAGGAGCACAACAGAAAATCCGATAATTATCTTCCCGAGATAAGAATTGTCGAGCCCTGACTATGTAAGAATGAGTCCACGTGGCCGACTCTAATCTCTGTATGAAGGGGATGTAAGCATCAGCACTCTCCGATACTCCCGTCATCAAGGAGGGGCAATGCAGCACGAACCAGGCCACCAAGTACGTATACGGCACTGGTATGCGTGGCTGGGGGTTCTTCCCGGCTTTCTTCCTGGCAACCTTAACCATCGAGGCGCCGAGCAGATCAGAGGTTAACATCCTTAGGCCGTTTTGAATGCAGCCGACCATGGTAGTGAGGAGGCTCACGGGTCTCCCATGTGCCAGCAAAACAGCTGGATATACAACCTCAGCCAGGATCGCTTCTATTGGTCTCGACGGCACCACACACCGTTTCAACCAAACCATAAAGAAGCCTGCAAGTAGAGTCGTGTCAGAAATAGGAATTGTAGCCTGGTGGTGGAAACTTTCAAACTCAACACCAGCCTCAAAATCCTCCTCTATATGCTCTGTTTTGTAGATGGCATTAGAAGCCTTAATCCGAGCTTTGGCTTCTTTGGGAGAGATGGCTGCAACACGAGACACGGCTACATCTTTTCGGTTTAATTTCTGAAAGAGATATTCCGCCCACGTGGTATGCATGATGCCTCCTCCACGCCGCCCATAGATTTGAGCACATATATGGAAGTGGCACATCAACTCCCAGAAAGTAGCATAAATTTCTGGGTGCGCCAACCTCAGCTGAGAAAGCTCTTCGGTAGTAGGGATGAACTCTTCGTAGGGTGTTTTCCCAAGAGGCAATCCCGACACCGCTTGCATCTCATGAAGAGCAAAACCTAACTCTCCTGCAGGTGTGAAAAATGTGCAACTGTCCGAGTTATATTTCTCCAACATAGCGAAGAAATTATGGAAGCTCTGCACAACTCCCCGTCGAGTAGCTAACACGGGAATTGTGAGACCCGATTGAGTGAGTGACTCCTTAAGCTCCTCAAGAACGAAGTCAATCATGCGGGTCCACCAACCTCCTTCTCCAGAACAAACCCACCCAGGGGATCTGAACGCTTGGGTAGAAAATTCACCCTGAGTCGCAAGGAACTGGCGAATGAAAATATTCGCTGGGCGTGGCATCTCCTGAGCCAGTTCCTTCTTCTCAAATAAACCGGGTCTCAATCCCTTGAGCTGCCCTCCGATTTGTGTACGAGCCCGTTGACCAGATCCGAACGACACATTTTCCTTCTCTTTAACTATGTCAAAAGTCAGACTCCGACGACGGTTTGCATTCAAGAAGTAGGAGAGGGGATACATCCTCTTCATGTTTGGAAGGAAGAAGTAGCGATTATCAACTTTCCGCAATAGCTTCGAGTCTTCTGCATGTACGAGGTGATCATCGATGGATATTCGATCTCCGAATATGAATGCCGGTTTGGGGAACTGAGCATGGCCCGCAGGGGTCTCCACGTCTAAGTCGGTGATCAAGACTCTAAGAGTGGAACAT
>BQKN01000917.1:592918-623480 GCA_022839385.1 Asparagus kiusianus | reverse complement strand
ATCGACATAAAGATAGAACCCCAAAACACAAAGGGTTTAAGTCTCGCGTCAGAAATCACCAACGCGAAGGTCGAACATCGCGTCAGAAATCACCAACGCGAAGGTCGAACATCACGTCAGAAATCACCAACGCGAAGGTCGAACATCGCATCAGAAATCACCAACGCGAGGGTCGAGCATCGCGTCATAAAGTCTCAAATGCGAGGGACGAACCCCGTGTTGAAGAATTGGAACGCGAGGGTCGGACCCAAAGGGTATCCCAACCCCGTGTTTTCATCTGATCAAAACGAGTCATCTTCCTCGTTATCAAGAACCCATCTAGGGTTTTCAGAAAACTTGCCAAAGCAAGTTCTTTTAGTCTGCACTTACCACGATAGGGAAGTCCTTGCGGCGGTGGAGACGACGACGAAATCCCCGCAGAAACAAGAACACCGCCAGCGTCCTCAATCGATGGTGTTTCGAAAGTCGTTCCGGCGACTTTCTTGGAGCTTGAGCCCATCCTCCGTGGCGCCATCAACACAGTGGATCGGAGAAGGCGTTCTCAAACGAAAAAGACGAAGTTCGTCAGAGATCTCGCCGAAGTCAAACGAGATTTCTCGTTCTTGGAAATAGCCGAAAGTAGAAAGAGTCGAATGACTCTTGATGTGACCACTCAGGTCTATTTATAACAACTGTTAAGTTGTTGAGATGGTTAGGGACTTTAAAAAGAATCCCAACCGTTTTTTTTAAAAAGAAGTAAATCTTTTAAAGTCAGTTAAGACTTTAATCTCAACGCGAGGTTCACACCCGCGTTCAAACGCTGGGCTCAGACCAGCGTTTCATACTTCAAACGCGAAGGTCACCTTAGCGTTACAACTCTTCCAAATGAAGAGTCCATCTTCGATACTTAGCCTCTAAGTTCATGGGTTCTTTTCAACAGAGTGCGTTCAAAACTCTGTATCTCCTCAACTCATCAGATGGTCATTATCCTAACAGAGATTGAATCTAGTTATTATCACTATCAATATGATCATAACTCCTCTGTTAGAACTCACTTATCGATTCTTATCAATAGAACGATAAGTCCTCAAAATCACTCAGATTATTGTCAATTTATTAGCTCTCTCCAACAGGGCAATAAATAACCAGTTTATCAACTCCTTTCAGTGGAGTAACAAAACTATCTGAAATCTTGTTCAAATTCCTCACTCCAGTGATGAGAATACTTTGTGACTTTCCCCAGCAAGACATAAAGAAATTTCACCCCCCACAGACGTCACGTTAAAATTACACCTCTGACAAAATCAAATTATCGATTCTCATCAATAGAACGATAAATCCTCCAAGTTGCTCCGATCGCAACACTTCCAACTTATCGATTCTCATCAACAGAATGATAAGTCCTCAAAATTGCCCCGATCGCAATTTCTCTCTCGTCACGTTAAAATTACACCTCTGACAAAATCAACTTATCGACTCTCCCCAATAGAGCGATAAGTCCTCAAAGTTGCTCTGATCGCAACACTTCTAACTTATCGATTCTCATCAATAGAACGATAAGTCCTCAAAGTTGCTCCGATCGCAACATTTCTAACTTATCGATTCTCATCAATAGAACGATAAGTCCTCAAAGTTGCTCCGATCGCAACACTATCAACTTATCGACTCTCTTCAATAGAGCGATAAGCCCTCAAAATTGCCCTGATCGCAATATTCCACTTATCAAGTCAGGACTATATTTCTGGCACTTATGGACTTCTTTCAGTGTTTAACACCAAAATAACACAGGAAGGATTCTGCTTTGCAATTTAATTCTGGGAGAATAATCAAGTATTTACCCCTAACAGTTGAAAATTTTCTAGAGTTATCTTACGACAGAAAATTTCTGAGTATTCTTTGTAATTTGTTGTCTAAAACCAAAACATGATAAATGCAAAGAACACTAAAAGATCAATATCACTTTTTATTCAAAAGCTAAAAGAAAGTGATACAAGACAAAACTTGTTCTTATCAAAAGAACATAAAAAAAAGAGATAGACTAAATTCACTCATGCATCAAATCAAAAGTTGCGAGTTGAGTCTTGAGCTCGGCTAATTCTTTCTCGTGATTAGCTCGCACTATAGCTTCAGCCTTAGCCCGGAGTTCATCTGCACTTGGTGTGATGATGGCCGCCACTTTGTTCCTGGCCTCCTCTAGGGCTAAAGCCTATGAATGATATTCCAAAGCACTGTTGGCATCCTGGGTGCTGAGGATATTGACGACGTTTTCTTCACGAGAAACTTCAGCCTTCAAGCGTAAGACTTCAGCCTCGGCTTCAACAAGTCTATCACGGAGCGAAGTCAGATAAGTAGTCGAGCGTTCTAGTTCTTCTCGCTTCTGAATATGACGCTCACGAAACTCCGCAGCCTGGCGCTCTTTCTCAGCTAAGTCCCGCTCCAGTGATTCCCGTTGTATCACTTCGGCAACTTGAAGATTAGCCAGAGTTGATACAATTTGTGGCTGGAGGTCGCTATGACCCATGGTCTCGAAGCGTTGTAATTTCTCCTCCAAACGGAGGATGATTTCTGAGCAGCGCTCGAACCATTGAGGTTCGCCCACACACTTAATATTGTTTAAGCCTGCTTCCAGGAGAGGTCGAAAGGAATTTAGGGTCCCTTGACCATTCATCAGAGACTCAACCACCGTCTTCGCAAGAGTGTTTAGATACACCAAAGATATCTGAAGGAACTTAGGTGCATTAGCAAGTCTGACGGTCGCACCTGAAGATACCCCTTCAGCAGCTGAGGTTGGTGCGTCAAGACGATGGCTAGTAGGCGATCCCGGTGCCGAAGCTACAGAAGCAATCGAAATATTCAATTGCGAAGGGCTCAAGGTCAGGGCCATCAATGCCTTCGCTTGAGACGAGCTTGGCCCAACCTCTGTCGGAGCAAGTGAGATCTTCATCACTGCTTTTGGTGAAGTGGCCACCACAGAAGAGTCATGTAAGGTTTGCTCCGGCAAAGGAGCCGATACCTGCACGACCGGCTGTTCTGGAGGAGGAGTTGCTGCAGTGGTTTCAGGCAACGTAACAGATGAAATAGTGGTCTCGGGCAATGCTGTAGGCAAAGCAGTTGCCGGAGGGGAGCCAGGTGTATGTTGCTCTTGTAAAGGGGCCGACGCCGGTGCAGGTTCTTGCTCTAAAGGAGCAGCCGAAGTAGTCCCAGGGGTTGGCGAACCTGCACGAAAAAACGGTCGGAATGCGGAAAAAGCGTGTGGGATAAGTCGAAACAAACTAAGCTTACCGGTGAGATAAAAAGGCGTATAACCAGATGCCTTATCAGACAGAGCCTTGGGAGCATCGTCAAAAAGAGTTATGTCTTCCATTGAATCGCGCTCCTCATCTTCTGCGTCGTCGCCCGGCAAGTTGCCAACTTCAGCACCTTCATCATCTTTATCTTGTCAGCTTCACCGCCGATCGAGGAGCCTTCATAATCAACTCGTTCCTCGTCTTCTTGAGCAGCTGAAGACCCAGGAAGATTTGCGCCAACGGCTGGTTTATTCATAAGTCCTGTTGTAGGACTAGGAATTAAGTCACCGGCTTGTGACATTAAAGCTGAAGGAGAAGGTGATGGATTCTCTTAAAGACCCTTTGGTTCTGATACAGGAGACGGAGGAAGATCCATCACTGGAGCAGATTCTGCATCTGCAGTCAGTAACTCATCCTCCTCGTCCTCAGGGGAATGATAAGAAGAAGCTTCGCCTGAAAGGGCTGGCCCCTGAGAGCGAAGCCCGGTTCTATGCGGTAGGCCCGCTACAGATGACTCCTGTTGACCTTCATCTACGGCAGCCCGGATGGCTTCAGCCATCAACTTGGGTTTTGGTTGGCCTTTGAGAGGAGAATCAACCAGCAATTTCCGACGGGTTTGCTTATCATACTTGCCGGCTTCTTCTGCAGAAAGTTTTCTTTTCCCCATCGCTCTCGTAATGGGAGGCTCAGCCGCACGTTGTTCTTCTTCTGGAGCAGGCTCAGCTGTTTGTTCTTCTTCCTGCCCAACAGGCTGGTTCTTAACGGCTAAGAACTCATCAATCCCTCTCAAACGGGACGTCTTTGACCCCCTCCTCAAAGAATACATGTGCCTGATATCTTTCAGGCACGATGAATTTATGTTGTAATTGGGAATCTGAGACGCTGCGTGATACTAATTACAGAAGCTTATGGAGGTGTAGGAGTTGGCAGTTTTGTGGGGAAGCCTGAAAACGGCCTTGGTACAACCTGCTACAGAATAATACCAGGCCCTAGCTCCTTCATACAAGTTGCTCACGATCGATAGTTGAGGATGAGGGTTACCGACGTACACTTGGTCGTACCTAAACTGCCGGGCAAACCTATAAGGTTGGTAGGGCTTGACGAAACAGTTGACGCCTTGCCGGAAGACTAAGTAGCCTGGCCTAATGGAGAGAAGCCAATGGAAAACACCTCCGTTGAGCTGAGTGAATCCATTAGGGCCTGCTACGTCTTGATATTCCGCACCGTAGATACCGCCCTCAAAATCGGGGAAACATCGGTAGATATGGAAGTTGGTGTCTCGCGTTAGGATTTGGCGAATCCTAACCATGTATCCCCCTTCCCATTTCGCAGATTCTAATCTCTGCACGAATGGGATGAATGAATCTCCTGGGGCAGAGGCTGCACTCATCAACGAAGGGCAGTGTAGCACGTACCAAGCCGTCAAATAGGTATATGGCATTGGCACCCTAGGATTGGGAGTCTTGAAAGTCTTGCGACCCTCGGACTCTATCTCTGTAGTATCAACGAAGTCCGAAGTCAACTCCCACAATCCGAATTGTAGACAACCCACCATAGCACTGAGAAGGCTCACAGGCCTCCCATGGGCTAGAAGGACGGCGGGGTAAATCACCTCAATAGCGAGAGCATCGATCGGCTTGGTCGGGACGACGCACCGCTTGAGCCACAGCATCAAATACCCAGCCAAAAGCGCCATATCAGAGATAGGGAGCAGAGCTTGGTAATGGAAACTCTTGAATTCTATATGGGCCGAGAAAACATCTTCTTTGGCCTCATTGGTGTAGTGGGAGGTAGCATCATCAATCCTAGCCTGAACCTCCTCTAAAGTGCTTGCAGGCAATCGGGTCACTAAGCCTCCCTTATTGCCCAAGTTCTGGAATAGATATTCCGCCCAAGACACCTGTTTAATACCGCTTCCGTGGGCCCCCGTCAGCTGCATACAGATGTGGAAGTGACACATGACTTCCCACAAAGTGTCGTAAATTTCGGGGCTGGCCTTCTTTAAAAGTTGAAGTTCTGCCGATCCCGGAACAAATTCTTCATACGGCAAATCTCCAAGAAGAAGACCCGAGACTTCGTGCATCTCATGAAGAGCGAAGCCTAATTCCCCCACAGGGGTGAAGAAAGTGCAAGTATCAGGATTATACTTCTCCAGTATAGAGAAAAAGTAAAAGTGACTCTGGACCATTCCGAATTTAGTGGCCCGCACAGGAACTTTCAAACCAGCCTGGGAGAGAGGCGCATCCAGTTCGTCCAAAACAAACTTGGTCATCCGGGTCCACCACCCTGACACTGGAGAATGAACCCAGCCAGGAGTTCTGAATCCTTGCGCGGGAAACTCCCCTTTCTTCTCTACAAATCTCCTAACAAAAGTCCTCACGGGACTAGCCACTTCGCCAAGGGGATACTCCTTAGCGAATAAACCTGGTCGCAAAGCAGTCACTTGTCGACCATAACCTGCTGAGCGGACCCCATGGAAAGTCAAATTTCCAAGAGCAACTCCGTCTTGATCCTTAACCAAGGGCCAATCCATGTGTCTCGGGACGGATGCACACTGGAAATAAGATATAGGGAACATTCTCTCCATGTTGGGTAAGAAAAGGTTGCGGTCTCCAACTTTCCGTAGCCACTTATAGTTCCCATCATAAGCGGTGTCGGCGTCAAAGTCAACAAAGTCCCCGAAGAGGAATCCAGGTTTGACTATTGGCTTACGGTTTGTGTGCTCAAACTTAGCATCCGTAACCAATGTCCTAAGAGTCTCGGGAGAAGCTTTTGTGACTAACTCTGCGCGACTCTTATCCCTAATTCTGAAGACTGGGAGTTCTAGACGCGAGTTGAATGTCATGTTTATGTCCACGCCACCTACATGTCCAAAATGGTGGCGAAAAAGAAGAGGTTCGCTGGTATGACGCACTGTAGAACGAAGAAAAAATCAGCTAAGTCAAAAGCATAGCCCAGACGCGAAGGTCGAACCTCGCGTCAGAAAAGTCAGACGCGAAGGTCGAACCTCGTGTCAGAAAAGTTAGACGCGAAGGTCGAACCTCGCGTCAGAAAAGTCAGACGCGAAGGTCAAACCTCGCGTCAGAAAAGTTAGACGCGAAGGTCGAACCTCGCGTCAGAAAATTCAGACGCGTAGGTCGACCCTCGCGTCAGGAATCTGAGACGCGAAGGTTGAACCTCTCGTCAAAAATACCAAATGACGGAGTCTAGCCCCGCGTCATCTGAAACGAGTTTCCTCGTTGGGTTCAAAGACCAAAACTTGCCGAAGCAAGTTCAACGACCACGAAGGCCATGCTTACCACCGATCAAAGGAAGGTGAGGCGGCATGTTCGCCTGAGCGGCAGCGCCGCCGGCCGGCACTGATGATGCCGACTCTCGAGCCGCAGCGGCGTCAGATCGGGAAGAACGAGGAGTGTCGGATTTCTTGGGTGCCATGAGATCTCGTCGGAGGAGATGAACAGTCGTCGCCGGAGGAGAGAACGAAAATTTTCGTTGGAATTTCAAGAAGAGTCGAATGACTCTGATTTGACCTAAAGCGGTCTATTTATAGACAGCTGGACAGGCTGTCAAATCGAAACGAACGGGATTCGAGGTCAGAATCCCGCCCGAACCGACCCTCGCGTTCGGGTCGGTTGAAATTCCCAAACGCTGAGCTCACCCATGCGTTCCAATTCTCAAATGCATAATTTGTTTATGCATTGGATTACTATAATGGTAGCTCTTCAACTACCAAGGCTATGATACGGCCCCAGATAAATAAGAGCTAGCAGCAATCATCAAGGCGACCAAAGCCGAGGAGGAATTGGCGACTCCGCAGGGGAGTCTATTGAAGAAGCACAGATAGATTACAGTCAACAACGTTGAAATTATCTCGCTCGATCAGACGAAGTGAGTAATCAGTTCACTAGATTTTGGGATCCAAAGTATTCCGAAAATTCGTCTCAGTCAACCGTGAACTTTTGAAAACTTTGGAGGGGGTTCTGTAGGCTGTCTAAAAATCACAATGGGTAGCTGATTAAAACAAGCCCCGATAACGGAAGTCACAATCAAACGACTTCCACGATCACCGCAAACACGACCTCATTTCTGAGATGATTGATCTTGATGGCTGCGACAACAGCATAACTAATAAAGATGCTGATGAGCAGTGTAATGATTTTAGAAATAAAAGGTTGGACTTAGTTGGTGAATTGCTTGGTAGAGAGCTGTGGGTAAATATTCGTCTAAAAGACACTATGGATGTTGATTCCCGTCTAAGCTCCTACAACGAAAGCTACAATCAAATAGCTTTCGGGTCGATAAACGAAGAAACTACAAATGGAAGCCTTTTCATATAGATCGAGAAGAGTTACAATTCGATGATACTTCCGATAACTGGTGGAAACTCTATTCAGCAGTCTTCACAATCTACAGTGAGAGTTACAATCTGACGACTTTCACACTCCACAACAGCTAAAGCGAGGATTACAGAACAACGGTCTTTGCAACGCCTTACAGAAGAAGTTACAAATCAATTAGCTCCTTCTAAAACGCGAAAGTCATCCCCGTGTTACAATTATGGAAGTGCAGGCGACCCCCGTGTTTCCAAGTCACAAATCAACGTGAGCGACCCTCGCGTTCGTAGGGGTTCAGCCCATACCGACCCCCGCGTTTTCAAGCAAGGAACAAATCAAAACGCGAGCGACCCTCGCGTTCATCAATGTTCAGCTAATACCCAACCTCGCGTCTCAATCCTAAGACACGAAGTTGGGTTCTGAACGCCAGATTGGGCGTTTGACTTGTTCAAACACAAGTCGAACGGTTTCAGAACTGTTTCCCACGATCGAGGGAATCACGCCCACGTAGGAGCGGATTTAGAGGGCAGTTACACCTCTTATCCCCCTATATAAACTCAACAAACTCAACTGAGTTAAGGGCGGACAGGTTGGATTCTGGAGATTAGATTTCTCAGAATCTAAACAGGAGTTAGCAGCGGAGGCGAATTCTGGAGGATCTCAACCACTCAGGTTCGGTGATTCAACAGCAGCAGCAACTAAATCTTTTAAGATAAGATTTTTGAATCAATCTCAGAAGATCAAATCTGAGAGGATTCTTCGACAACAGATAACAGCTTGATCATTAACCGTATTTTCGGTTCTAACAACTCTATCTACAGAGTTTAAACTCGTTCAGAGTTCTTAAAACTCATCCGAGAGTTATATATAAAACTTCCCATAGAAGTTCATCGTTCCCACGAGATAAGAGACGGTCGGATCGTCAACGGAGAGCAAATTCGACGCGAACAATCGAAGGAAGCATTCCATCGCTACCAAGAAGAACCCAGTTTTAAACAAAGGAGAAAACCCAATTTGTTTTCTTCTCTTTTGTAATCAAGTTATAATCGGAATTAAAGGAATTCAATTCAATTTTCTTTTATTCTCTTCATTGCAATTTTTCCTACAAACAACGTTATTTAGACTAACATGAAACTAAGCTTGACTTAAAAAAGTATAGTGTTGCGAAAGTAAAAAACACTTGAAAAAATAGCATCAGAAAAGAAAATAAATAATTAAAGCAAATAATCCAAGATGATTGATTAAAAGTGTGCTAGAACTAAACTAAAGAGAATATGAAATTTGTATATAATCATTGGTACACTTTAGAAAGAATCATAACTTAAAGATTAATGCTAACTCTAGTACAATTTTATATAATAAAGCACAACATAAGCATATAAAAGTATTTAAAAAAAGTTTATGAAAATCCCTTCTAAAGATTCATAATTTTACTCGAAAAATTAAACTATTCTATAAAATATTTAGAAAACAGATATTTTATTCCTTTTCTTTTTATTTTTTTATTGAGTCAATATCAATCATCATCTATCTTTATCTTTTTTTGAGTAATTCTAAAGTAGTGTTTTCATCATCTACATCGATTATGACGGCATGATGGAACAAAATTTCTTGTGTTGTTATCTTTTCCTAGGCTCGTTTTTTTAAGTTTTCATCTTACTTCACAAAGAAGTTGAATGTGTTTTCGACATTCAACACAAAATTCTAGAAAATGTGTATTTTAATTATTTTTCTATTTTAATAAGAATAAATATTAATTTCATATATATAAAAAACTTGTGTCTCTAATTTATTAATTAAATAAGGATTTGAGTTACCTTTTTTCTCTCTGTAATGAATTTTTCTAGTGCGCATCCAATAAAAGTTTCTGTTACATAAAATAATATTAGCTTTACTCTGTTTGTGTCATTTTTCGTGAGGATCTGAATTAAATAACTATATTTTTTTATTATCAATTTGCCTTAGATTATATTGTTAATATTTAATTTTGTTATGTTTATTTTATGAAGAAGAGATATTACTTAACCTTAGTACTACGTCATCAATGATTTTATGACATTTATTATTTGGATACTCTTATTAATATTTCTATCCATCTTCTTATTGCAACCTTTAAAAGCATAGAACGACAGCTCAACTCTATTATAAATAGTAGTTATCTTTACAGTATAGGAGGAATAACGTGCCTGTACATTGGTAAACTATTTTTAGGCTTAATTGTGTGAATGATAGAGTAGGTCTTGTAAGATCATATCTCTTTTGAATATTATCATGATTGCATATATTAGTAATTTGAATTTATGTTGTCTTTGTAAAGAGCCTTGATAGAGATGCTTTTGTCTTGGCAGCTTGCTCTAAATGAACCATGCATATTAGCTTGAAAATATAATACTCTTCTTTATTGTGTTATATGAATGTTTGCTTAGTTTATTACCATTATCTAATTTCTTCAGTAAGTTATATATTTGGTTGATATATATTGTTAACAAAATGTACGATGACATGCATATCTTCCCTACAAATTTGAGATAGATATAATGTGAATTTTATGTTTAGTGATATTTAATAAGAATTTTAGTAATGCAATATGTTACTGTTATGGTATTTACTCACCCGAGAAACAATATTTACAAAATAATGCAATAAGAGCCCTAGTCAACACTCAAGAGTTCTAGGCATTCGACTCCTCAATCGAATTTCAAGTCCTTGGTAGCTTATCAGGAATAAACCCAAGGCATAATCATAGAGTCATTGGCTCAACCAACTCATCAAGCCGACACTCTGGTGTCGATATGAAAGGCGATATGAGTCGATACGAGAGATCCTGTGTAAGGACCGTGAAATTTGATACTAGTTAAAATAATTTTTTAGTATTTTAAACTATTTAATTATTATTTATAAACAAGTATTTGTATTTTTCCCGGTTTTCTACAGTTTTCTATGATTTAAAAATCTGATTATATATTTATTTAAATGATTTTGATATTTATAAATTTATTTTGTGTGGTAAAAATTTCTATAATTAATTTGTTATGTTATAAGTACTATTACGTATTATTTTAAATAATATGTTGTATTATTAATATTATTACGTATTATTTCGTATAATACTTTGTATTATTAATTACGTATTTTCGTGTATAATTTGTTGTATTATTTTAACTGTTACATATTATCTGTCGTATTAGTATAACTTGTACATTTTACTGTGTATATAATTATCCCATAATTGTTTGATTTTAAATATAAGTAAATATATTTTATTTATTAATGATTCTCATTTAATTGTACAGTATGTGTATATTTTGACTACTTCGTATCAATTGTTATATTAGCTCAACATGTACGTTTTTAATTGTAGATAATTATTATATAATTAGTTTAATTTTTAAGTACCCAAAAGTATTTATTTTAATTATTTTAGCTTAAACCCTAACCCTAATTACAATTACATATATATATAAACCCTTTTTCTTTCTTTTCTTCTTCGTTTTCACGCAGCCGCCACACTCAACATTTTCTCTCTCCTCTACCTCTCTCAGATCCCGACCAACACTCCGACCTCCCCTTGTCCTCCTCTGCACCGTCGTGCTCGCCTTCATCAACCGCCCGAGTCCGCCGCCTCGCCACCAACTCCCTCACCACCGTCGTCTTCATCACCCAACCACCGCCTCCATCTCCCCTGCACGTAGCACCTCCTCCGACCTGAGATCGCCGCCTCCCCCTTCTTCCTTCCATCGCCGTCTTCCCCGACTCCACCCTCTCACCGCCGCTCCTCCACAACCCTCGCCGTCCAGACCCTTGCTCGCCGCCTTCCGCCTCCTGTAGCCGCCAGTGCTTTGACTGCCGCCGTCCGACCACCTTCAGCAGCGCCCCAACCCCACCCGCTGCAGCCCAGATCTACCGCCTCAACCTCCTGCCCCATCTCCGGCCTCCAGCAGCCCCCGTCGGCCCCAGCAGCCGCCTCTCTCTAGATCCGAGCCCCACGTCGACAACCTCGCCGACGAGCATCGCTGAGATCCTGCAACACCTCGCTGGAGTTCCCTCCGACGTCGCGCTCTACCGCATCAGATCCGATCCGCGCCGTCAGCGTCGACACGTTCGACAAATACCCCGAGGCAAGATCCCGCTTCCCTTGATCTGTATTTTCCATTGTTTATATCTGTTAATAATTGATTGCATGGAATAGACTGCGATATGTTATAACCTGCGTGGGATTGTTTGCTGAAGAGTATTAATTATATCATGGTAATATGATAAATGATATTTTCAGAAAAATTATAATGAATTAAAAGAATTTAGTTTTGCAAAAGAATTATTTTTAGATAATTATAATAATTTAAAAGAATTTATTTTGGAAAATGAATTAGTTTAGATTAATTATTAAGCGAAATAATTTAGAAAAAGATTGTTTTTGAAAATTTAGATGCTGTTTATGATTTATAATTCTTATTTTGATTATCTGATGTGTTACGATATTATTGCACATGATTAGATGCATTGATTGTTCCTGATTGTGTTTGAGAACCATTAGTAATTCATGACTTAGTGGCCTCGTGCGTCATGAACAGACTTAGTGACATGTGTGAGTGTGTTGACTGAGGTTAGGTGGTGAACCCGAGTTTTAATGAGGATTATGGTTGATTTAGAAAATACAAGAGAGTTAGGATGGGGAAGTTAATGTTCATGTGATCGGATAAGACTGTTGATGTATCTTCCAGGCTCGCTCCCGTGGTTGGTGTCGCCACCGGGGTTGGTTTGTAGGGCTAAAGTGAAGTGTGTACATCACTTTAGTCAGTGAAATCGTTTCGTCACCCGAGTTGTGCTTGAGTTCGAACCAGGCAGAAAACGGTTTACGTGTAGTCCTCTGGCCGCATGTGTAGCGGGATTGGATGCACGTACGGGATTTGTAAACAGTCAGTTATCCGATGATATGAGTGTTGACTCTATGTGAGATGTGGACCAGTGAGTTGAGATAGGATGGCTAGTTGCATGACCTCGTTTCTTGATAGGTGAGATGTAGTCCAGTTGTGTTTCTTCCCATACATAGATCGGGGTTAATATTTAATTATTTACAATTCGAGACATATGGTATATACATGAGGGTTTCCTTGTTTGGATTATTTTGCTCGACGTACTACGTCTCGAGTTGTAGATTTTTAAGTATTAATCCCATCTAGTTGTATGATCTTGTGACTTGGATGATTATTCTGATCGCTTGATGCATGATCGATTTGTTGGTTGATCTCGTTGGATTTCCAGATGTATGTTTCCTTTGTCATTTCTACTGTCGTATTGTTTTCTGCTTGCGTTTTCTGTTCGTTCTATTTTCTTTGTGGGGTCGGGTCTTGCCGTGCGTCATGCACCTGACGTACACCTGTTTTCTCTGGTGTACGCCAGACTTAGAGGAAGAACAGGTTCAACAGGAGCTAGAGGATTCTCAACAGAAGTGCCTTGTAGATGGAGCAGAAGAATGAGTCGAAGCCTTGTCCTTTCTTTATTTTTCTGTTGGCCTTACTTGCTTTTGTAGTTCTTTACATTCCTGCTTGATCGATGTATTTTGTATCTCTTCCGTATTCATTTGTTCAGTTTTGTATAAGGGCACGTTTGACCCGAATATTATGTCTTGGATGATATTCATTTGTGATATGTATTATTTTATTCTGAGTTGTCTTTATATTCTTGCTATGTGTGATCGGGGACCTGTGACTTCGCTTTGTTTTATTTCTAGACGCTTAGCGTATTAGATTGAGAAGAAGAGGTCTAGCACTTATCTCTCCTCAGTCTAATACGTCGCGGGCTTGTTCACGTTCCGATTCCCCGGTATTTTAGGAAGCGGGGCGTGACATCCTGACCTTCCAGACGAGTCGACATATTTATATTGAATCGAAAGACGGTTCTTAGCTAAGGCAAGAAGATATTCCAACTAGTCAGACAAGCCGACATTCCTGAGTCAACACGAAATGCGGTACCGGTCGACCCTATCATTGTGGACGATCCTATTTAGGACACTCGACCACTCAATGAACATTTCTCAGAAACGACTTAAGGGACATTCCCTGATGTCGACTAAATTAATGTCTCAACCCCGGCCTCAATCCTCTCCCCCAGAGCAAATGTTGACGCCTCAGTCCACTTTGGACAAGCCTTATCCAGATTTTGGCCTGACAGATCTCCATGACTCGTCAATTCAATCACTTCCCAGGAAATACGGAGACACTCTCTCCCATAATGAAGTAACTCCCCGTCAGCCGATATCTGTAAAGCGAAGGACGACTCAGTATGCCCGCGTGTCTCCTGCCACACTCACAAGTCACTTCCCGGACATCACTGAGACACCATCTCCCATGCTGAAATAACTTTCCCTCTAGTCGTCAGTTGACACCTGTAGAGCGAGGGATGACTCACTTTCTAGCTCACACTTTGTCGTCGCTATTCTGTATGGCCGAAATAACCAGTCTGCCATGGACATCCTCTATATATATGGAAGTTGTTCACCTTCAGAAAAAAGGAGGAGAAGGGTGAGGATCTAACCTTATCTAACCTAAGAAAAAACTCTTGGAGCATTTTAAATCTTTCTTCTGATCTAAACCTGAGAGATAATCATCTCTAATGCACATAGCATAAGAACATACTGTTCTAAACTCCGCTCAAGCTTAAGTTCATTAACTAACTTGACCGTCGAAGGAATCACGGGGGAACCGGTCCCCACCCTCTCAAGGGTTCTTCTTGTATGTGTAGTGTGGACATCAAATCCTTGTTCAAGAACTAAGCATAAAGTCAAAGAAAGGAGCGGGCCCTCCATCATTTTCTATCACCCCGCAACCATCCTCTTCTGGATTAATTGGTTGTGTGATATTTAACATCAATAGTTTGGTACCTACCATGGGGCCACTCTTCTTATTCGAGAAGCCATGCTGAGTTCTAATCAAAGGTCTGATTCTACGCCACCTGAAGAACAACATCGGAATTGCATCATCCAAGCTAAATAAAGTCAGGAGTTACATCATTCAAGCTAAAGAGGATTGATCTATGGCTACGAGGAACCAACATATGCGTAGTCCTCGGAGGCCTCTACAACCTTCTGAGGAGTGTTTGCTAAGTACACTAACTGCTAAAATAGCAGAGCTATCTACAGCACCCTGCAAAAGCCCTCCACAAAAAGACACGCCATAAGAGTAGGTTGTCTTGCTTGAAAAAAACGATGACGCCTCCTGACCGCCATTGCAGATGAACCCCACCTTCTGGACTCCAAGAAGCCTAGAGTTGGATCACTAAACAGAACCTCAACCTCAGTATGGGTTCTGATCAAATCCAAATTAAAGTTACTTAAGCTTCAACTAATAATAGCTCATCTAAGCATAGGAGCAGTGATTAAGTCTGATAGACGCCTGGGACATTCTTTGTAGGAAACTCCCCTATATCAAGGGTGAGATTGCGGGAAAAGCTTAGGGTCTGTTAGCTATTTATTCTCAGGAAGAATGATATTGGCCCTTCAACCGACGCCTTCACCACTAAAGTTTCCTAAAGCTCTAGTGGTCTAAGCATGCGACCCACATGATCCCCGTAAGGGAGAGTTCTCCATTCACAGCATGGTCCAGTCCCCGATACTCCCAAAGCTCCTTCAAGAAAACCACCACGGTTTGTCATTCTCAGGGAGTACAATGCCAGCTGGTGGATTCTCTCTCCAATAGAGTTTCCACCACAAAAGGTACCATGTAGCTTCTGGTCGCGCCCTCAATCCTAGCAAACTCGACCTGGATAACGCCATTTAACATGATTCATGGCATCAGGGTAGTTCATTTTGCCAAGAGCTGGCATGCCAACCTTCCCCCCTTAAGGCCTTACTGAAGATTCAGACTCAGAAGGAACCTTGGCTGATGAGATGGCAAATGGAGTTCTGACCCATCTTCGTTTATCAAAAAGTTGTTCGCTATAAAAGCAAGCAAAATCCAACGGAAAGAGGTTCTATATTAGCAGCCCCATCCACTACAAAATTACCTTTGAAGCAGAGCCAAAGCAAGATCACAAGTGGTTCAATTTCCTTTTGAGCATCAAATGCCTGCAAAGGATATTTTTCATGATGATGTAAAATACAAAACATGTTATTCAATATGAATTAACTCTGATATCACAGGGATCAAGGCTTTATTATGGCCAAAGACCTAGGCGTCATGTAAGACCTAGGCACCCGCAACAAACTCTTGGTATCTCATCAGGAATAAACCTAATGCACAACCCTTTGGCCGACTCTTACAGTCATCTCTCGACCTTAGGGGAAGAAAGCCCTAGTCAACTCTCAAGAGTTCTAGGCATTCGACTCCCGAGTCGAATTACGAGACATTGGTACCTCTTCAGGGTAAACCCAAGGCACGACTCCTCGGCTAGAAAGAAAGCCCTTGGCTCTTTGACAATGTAAGCCCAATGTATAACATATGGTCGATTCCCCCGGCTCTCATCAATTATCATGGACAAGCCCTTTGTACCTCATTAGGAATAAACTCAAGGCACAACCCTTTGACTGACTCCTACAGTCATCTCTTGGCCTTAGAGGGAAAGAAAGCCCTAGTCAACTCTCAAGAGTTCTAGGCATTCGACTCCTCAGTCGAATTGCGAGACCTTGGTACATCTTCAGGGTAAACCCAAGGCACAACGACTCCTCAGTCAGAAAGAAAATCCTTAGCTCTTTATCAAGGTAAGCCTAAGGCATAACATATGGTTGATTCCCCCGGCTCTCATCGATCATCATGGACAAGTCCTTGGTACCTCATCAGGAATAAACCTAAGGCACAATCCTTTGACCGACTTCTATAGTCATCTCTCGATCTTAGGGGAAAGAAAGCCTTAGTAAACTCTCAAGAGTTCTAGGCATTCGACTCCTCAATCGAATTGTGAGACCTTGGTACCTCTTCAGGGTAAACCCAAAGCACAACGACTCCTCAGTTGAATAACAAACCATTGGCTCTTTATCAAGGTAAGCCCAAGGCACAACCATATTTTCAACTCTCATAATCATTACTCGACCATACGAGGATTATGTAAGACATATGCATCTCTGTAAGACCTAGGCATCCAACCTCAGGGTTGCCACTCTGTCAAAAGGTATTCCTAAACCTAAGGTATGGATATTGAGTGTATGGCTAATACTTAATTGATTTAAAAACTTGCAGTCTTTTGTCAAGTTATGGTCAATTAAGTGCTCAGCCAAGATAAGGCATCAAGTGTACTAGTTGTCATAAGTCCCCATCATGGGTCGACATATTACAACTAACTTACTTTAGCTAACATCTCAAACAAAAGCAAAGCTACAAAGCTAAAAGAATATAAACGACGAAGGCAAGCTCAAAAATAGAGAAAAGTTAATTTTTATTCAATAAGAGTAAACTTCGTTACAAACTCTTTTACAACGAAAAAGAGAAAAGAAAAAAATTGAAAGATGCAGGCCTTCAAAGCTCTCGACCAGACTCGAGAGTTGGACTTGGTGGCCTCCTGGTGGCAACAATTGTAGAAGATTCCCTAGGGATCCCAATGACAGGCTCGACCTCATCCTCATTCGCTGATAAATCTAACCCGCCTCTAATTTTCTTGAAATCTTTCAACAAGCCAAGGCTGTTGGCCTTCTTGTTTTGATAATAATTTATAAATAATTTACATCTAATATTGTTTGTCTAGTGTTTATGTTTTATATTTATTCTAGGCAAACAATATGTTGGAGGTTGGATGGAATTGCGCCTCAATGATGATATTAAAAGGAGATTGGCGGATATTGATATGAAGCTATGCACAATTCAAGTCAAGTTCTAGATCAAGCTTCATCCCACCAAGACGAGCCTATATGAAGATCACAAGCTTGGGTATATAGTTTATAGTGTTTGTAGTATAGGTTTATACTTGTGTGTTTAATACTCTAAGCTTAATTATACACACAATAAAATATGGCTTTATTGGTTTATAGACTTAACGTTCATTATATACATCCTTCATTAAGTCTATAAAATCATTTTATATGTTTTCAAGACATGTATATGTATTTGTGAGTTTTTGCAAAATGATGAGATTTCACAAACGGGGAATGATATTTGAAAAACTCCTTTTTCAACATGTTCAATATCATATTTATAAACTTCCCCAAATTCTTATATTTTTTAGAATTTATTTGATAATTTTAAAGTAGGTTTAAAGTTGAGATTTACAGTGCGTTTCATGTTCATGCATGTTTTTCGTAAAATGATGATTTTTTATTTTTGGGAAGTAAAAATTGAAAAATTATTTTTGTAACATGTTTATTTACATGTTTATAAAGTTTTTCCAAAGTTTCATGGTTTTTGGAGTTTATTTACTATGTTAAATTGATTTTACAAAATCGTATGTCTCAGCAGTTTTTAGAATCTGCAATATCTGTGTTAAAATATAAATTTCTCACAAATTTAAAGTGATATTTCATAAATTATTTCTCTAATATGTTTATCTACATGTCTAGAAATGTTTCTCAAAAGTTCATAATTTTTGGAGTTGATTTACTATTTTTAATTAATTTTATAAAGATAGCTACGTAAAATTCCAGAACTGTCTGAATCTGTCATGCATGTCATAAGTCGACTCATGAACAGTGTAAGTCGACTTGCTACAGTGTAAGTCGACTCAGCAAATGTTTTTCAGCTTGTAATGGCTAGTTTATGAGTCAACTCATGAACAGTAGCGAGTCGACTCATAACACTGTAACGACTAGTTTTTGG
Organism: Asparagus kiusianus; assembly: GCA_022839385.1. Classification (NCBI taxonomy): domain Eukaryota; kingdom Viridiplantae; phylum Streptophyta; class Magnoliopsida; order Asparagales; family Asparagaceae; genus Asparagus; species Asparagus kiusianus. Next base: position 605,144 of record BQKN01000917.1, on the reverse strand, counting down.
CTGAGTTGTTTTTTGATTTTTTGGACTTTTCACTTGGGTTTTCTTGGTTATTTGGGGCTCCTATATATACCCCATACCCTCTAACTTCTGAGGGCACTTAAGAAAGTTTTTAAAATATATTTAATAAGTTTTTAAGTACGTTTAAGGCTTGTTTCAAGATTGTTTAAGTGTGAAGAAGTTTTCACAAGAGGAGATCAATTTTGGTTTGGGCTTTCAATCTTCCAAACTCTCTAGCTTGTTTATATTTTAATTGTATATTTATATTTGCTAGATTAATTTGAGTTTATATTTGATTTTCTCATTGTTTGCACACACACCCACATGAGCTTATTGTATTTTCATACATAGTATATTTGGGTTGGTGAAAGTTATAACAATTGAGTGTGAGCTTTCATTGTATTATCATCCATATTAGAGAACAAAAAATTGTTGTAATTGTGCTTTAGTGTGATGTTCACTTTGTAATATACTTGTATACCGAGAGGAGTGTGTGGTGAGAGACGGGGTCGAATCCAAGAGGAGTGGCGTCGGTTGACGAACCTAGAGAGAGGTTGTATCCGAGCACTTTGAGGAGGACACGGGCTAGGCCAACATTTAGAGGGTATGAAGTGTATTTGCAAGTGTGTGAGTTGTAGAGTTTTTGGTAAACTAGAAAACCGTATTATGAGGTGTAAACGTTATTCGGGTGAGCGTAGAAAACTCGGTTGTGATAGTAGAGATCTCCTCGAGGTGAGAAGCAGAGACGTAGGTCGTGAGGACCGAACTCCATAAACATATTATTTGTTTGTAATTGCATTGGTACACTTATTTTCATGTTTATATCTTATATCATCATTGTGTATTGCTCATTGTTTATTTAACCCACTATCTAGTTTATATTTATTTTACCATTACGTTAGTTTATATATCCTTGCATATATCTTATACTATATCTCATTGCTAGGATATATCACTTTGCTCATATTGCTTATTCTTGCTTATAACATATTGTATATCTATCATGCAAGAATAGTTCTTTAATAAGTTTTAATTGGTATAAAATCGGAATTAGATTAGCACAAGACCCTAATCACCCCCCCTAGGGTCTTACAAAGGCAACAGGAGATGCAGGAAGGATAGAAACGATCTGGAGTTGAATGAGAGTTAAGAGGCACCAAGGAAGCGAATTAATCAACCCCAGCTTTACATGCTAAGGCTACTTCGGCCTTCCCTATAGGACCATGACGCCAGTTGTCGACCACCTTTTTTTTATGCTGCTTCGAATCCAAATGGGCGAGTCTATCCTTCAAATTCTCAATGAGGGCTATGAATGCCTGAAGATTTGATTGCAGCTCTTCAAAGTCCCCCCTCATCTTTTCGAGAGACAGACGACTCGATCGAGCCTCTGCCTCAGCCGTCGTCCTATGACGCTTCTCAGACTCGGCCTCCGTCTGTAGATGAACCATCTCTCTTTGAAGGTCCTCGATGGTCCCTGTCTGCTTGGAGAACTGGATTTGAAAGCTCTTAAGGAGCCCTTCTCATCCAGACTCCGGCGCTAAACACCTTCTTTATGAGTCAATTCGGCCTCCAAGACAGCAACTCTCTTCTCTGCCTCTTCCTCGACCGACTTCTCCCTCGCCAGCCCTCCTAGGCATTCCAGGGAACGCTCAAGTCAATTGAACATGGCGTGTCTCAGCAAAGTCCCTCAAGCTAGACAAGCTTGAAGAGCTTGATGTATGCCAACACTTGGTATATCCTCTAAAATCCTCCCGCTAGTATCATTCTCTATTTGGTTTGACAGAGTTTCAGCTCTCCCCTCGATGTCGTCGTCCACCCCAATTGGCTCCTTGCCAGGGCGACGAGACGCCTCAAGAATAGTGCTGGGGCTGACAACATCCTCTTCGACCGCTAAGGTTGTTGTCTCCCTGCCATGAGAAGACCCGTCTACCAGCCACACATTTTCCAAGCGGTTAAGTTGAGTAACCAGCAGACCTATTCAGCTGGTTGGGATCTCAAAACTGGTCCGATTGGGCGCTGCCTCTCGACTCTTATCCTCCCCCTCAATTCTGAGATAATATTAGCTGCTTGAGGCATCAAGACAGCTACCTCCTCTGTGCTAAAAGCCCCCATCGACTTCTCGTGGGGCCTAGCGGTAGAGCTCGTCCCCTCGATCCTTGTATTCCTTTTGCAAAGACAAGATCATGGACATGCCCGCCATCTGGAGAAACACATCAACAAATAGAGCATCGCTCTCTCGCGGACCAACATAAGAACGGATCTTTTCTAGATCCCTCATCTTGGAATCGCTAAGGGTAACTGGCCTCAAAGCGTCTTTATTCACCTCCGGCCAGTCCGAGTAGGCAAAGACGCTGTCGCCCCCATAGACCAACATGAATTGCTTCCTCTAGTCCTCATCCAACTTCGAAGAATCGAAAACAAGCTGGAACTCTTCATGATAGTGGAAAGAATAATGCAGGTTGTTCTCAACAGGCCCCATGGTGATCAAATATCCAAGTAGTATCAAGCTTGGTTGGATTCCAACACGGTGGCAAAGGAGGATGAAAGCCACCAAAACCCCCATTGCGTTTGGATAGAATTGAGAAGGGGAGACTCCTAGAGCGGCGTGCACCTCCTTAAGGAAAGGGTGTAGGGGTAGCCGTAAACAGTGCTCCAAATGGGCTAAGTACAGCGGTACCCGACCCTCGCCATGGCAGTGCACTGACTCATTCATCTCTGGCGTCACCAATGTGAGAGTCTGAGGAATATCGTATCGGTCATACAACCCCATCAGATCGTCCATATGGACCTTCGAGCGAAGAAGTAGAAGAATAGCGAAACTCTCCTCGCTACGGCCAGAGTTTAAAACATGAGAGGCCATGGAAGACTTGTTCCAGAAAAGCTTAGAGGAATATCAGAAATTTTTCGAAGCAAAAGTTCGTAAGAGAACTATCTTAACATCAATAGGCTATTTATAAGCTTTCAAGGAAGAGTAAAGAGGAATGACAAAAGACACAGTGATTTTCAAAGCGACCAAGCCAGATCCACCTCAGAATCTGAAACAGTTCGCTCAAAACACGAAGCGTCCCCCTCATTTAATGCCTTATGTTCCAATACTTGAAAAGTGGAAGATCCCTCCTTATATCTACGACGCTTCGTCTCCCAAAAAGACGGTTCAAATCTTGAATGATGTTAGCCATGAATAGCGGAGTTAACAATGGTGGCCAATAATGACAAGCCACGTCTCTAGGATCGAGACCTCTCAGTGTTTCGTCCTCAGCAGGCCTGTATTAATCAGAGCATATATTGTTTCCCTCGAAGTCGACTGAAAGCTAACTCCAAGAGAAAGGGGCCAACTGTTATGGTATTTACTCACTCAAGAAACATTATTTACAAAATAACACAATAAGAGCCCTAGTCAACCCTCAAGAGTTCTAGGCATTCGACTCCTCAGTCGAATTTCAAGTCATTGGTACCTTATCAGGAATAAACCCAAGGCACAATCATAGAGTCCTCGGCTCCACCAACTCATCAAACTGACACTCTGGTGTCGACATGAAAGGCGATATGAGTCGATACGAGAGATCCTGACCTCCCAGACTAGTCGACATCTTTATATCGACTCGAAAGATGGTTCTTAGCTAAGGCAAGATGACATTCCAATCAGTCAGACATGTCGACATTCCTGAGTCAACACAAAATGCAGTACAGGTCTACCCTATCATCGAGGACGACCCTATTTAGGGCACTCGACCGCTCAATGAATATTTCTCAGAAAAGACTTAAGGGACATTCCCTGCTGTCGACTAAATTGAGGGCTCGAACCCAGCCTCAAGCCTCTCCCTTAGAGCAAATGTTGACGTCTCAGTCCACTTTGGACAAGCCTTATCCAGATTTTGGTTTGACAGATCTCCATGACTTATCAATTCAATCATTTCTCAGGAAATACGGAGACATTCTCTCCTATAATGAAGTAACTCCCCCTCCAGTCGCCAGCCGACATTTGTAAAGCGAGGGACGACTCAGTATGCCCACGTGTCTTCTGCCACACTCACAAGTCACTTTTCGGACATCACGGAGACACCATCTCCTATGCCGAAATAACTTCCCCTCCAGTCACCAGCCGATACCTGTAGAGCGAGGGATGACTCACCTTCAAGCTCACACTTTGTCACCGCTATTCTGTATGGCTGAAATAACCAGCTTGCCGTGGGCATCCGCTCTATATATGGAGGATGTTCACCTTCAGAAAAAAGGAGGAGGAGAGGGAGGGATCTAACCTAATATAACCTAAGAAAAAACTCTTGGAGCATTTTAAATCTTCCTCCTGATCTAAACCTGAGAGATAGTCATCTTTAATACACATAGCATAAGAACATATTGTTCTAAACTCTGCTCAAGCTTAAGTTCATTAACTAATTTGACCATTGGAGGAATCATGGGAGAACCGGTCCCCGCCCTCTCACGGGTTCTTCTTGTCTGTGTAGTGTGGACATCAAATCATTGTTCAAGAACTAAGCATAAAGTCAAAGAAGGGAGCGGGCCCTCCATCATTCTCCATCACCCTGCAACTATCCTCTTCTGGATTAATTAGTTGTGTGATATTTAACATCAACAGTTACATTCATATCTAAAAGATCTTGAAATTTGATAGTCCTATTACATGCTTATCTTTGATCGTGTCTTAAAGAATTGATCCTTTGGTGGTAGTTATATCCCTAAATAAAGTTACACGTAGAGTCATGCCACTGTATAGGAAAAGGAAAAAAGATCAATTTTAATTTTTTACTTACACTATTGTAAATATGTGTCTTGTGTATACTTTTTGTCCATTATAGTGATTTCCCTCCTCTTATCTGGCTTATTATATCTCGCAACATAGTTGATCAATGACTTTACTTTATTTTCTATTGCAAGATTATTTGTATTAATTTTATATTAAGTTTATGATTCCTATAATATTTGAAGACTCAAGTATGAAAATTTATAAATACTTATTAATCTTTCTTGTATCTTCTTCGTAGAATGGTTCTTTGATTGGGATAAGGTTGTTGAATATATTCTTCAAGGGGAACTTAGTCGGTGCTTCTTGGATAGATATGTCTTTTTTCGGTATCAATTCAAATGACCCATGAGTGTTTCTGAATTCTAGGTTTATTTCTTTCACTTCTCCATTTCAAATAAAAACAACTTGATTCTTTTTAAAGAGTATCTCTGAACTTTCTGATGGTTTCTCAATATATTACTCATTATATTTTTTACCCTATAAATATTATTAACATCAGAGATTAGTATTTATACATTATAGTCAATTAATGCTAATCTATTATATTATAGTCTCTTATCAGTTTTATGTAATTTAGTCTTCTATCAAATAATATTATTAGTAAAATTATATGCATCTTCTTGAATTTATACAATGATATTAGTTTTTAATCTATCAACAATGACATTAATTTTTAACCTATCATATCTTTTTCAAAATTTTATTCCTAAATTGAATGTTTTTAATCTATTGTTATTTCTATTTTTTACTAGCATCAACTTAGACTATTTTTAGATACTAAAAAAGATAGTAAACTTTAATTGGAAGTTAAATTTATATATTTTAATAAAAAATATCAAATATTTACTCTTTTCTCTACCAAGTTTAGAAATTTTAGCCTTTCTTGTGATTTTAAACTTTTGATGGTGTGTTTTAAAATTTTTAAAATTTTAATAATATTTTTTTAAAAAATTTAATTTTTAAGTTGGGTGCTTATAATTTTTATGTTTAATGTGTTTGTGGTAAATATTTCTTGTAACTTTGAAATTTTGAGAACGTCTTTTGCAATTACTAAAATTTTAGCTTATTTTTTTACAAAATTTAAATTTTTAGCAGTCCTGATAATTTCCAGATTTGATGATATTGGTTACAAGTCTTGAAATCTTAGAGTTTTTTTTGTGATTTTTAACTTTTGAAGGAATTTTTATAATTTTTGTAAATTAGTTGTCATTTTTTACAAATTTTAAATTTTCAAGTGCCCGAGGGTAATCCATTGAACTCATCTATGTTATTTGCAAGTTTTAAAATTTCAAAATTTTAGGATGTTTTTTTTAATTTGAATTTTAATGTTGTTTCTATAATTTTTAAAATGTTAAGGGTGTTAACTTTAAATTTTAAGTTCTTAAGGGGTTGTCGTTATCCATATTTCATATTTTTTATTTTAAGTTTTGAAAAATCAGAGTGGTTTGCGTAATTTTAAGCTTTTGAAGGTTTTTTTTGTAATTTCTAAAACTTTTTGTGTTTTTTGTAATTCTTCGTGTATTATAATATGTTAGCTATGCATATTTTCTTAATCTTATTTTTTTAAATTGTTGACCTATAGTTAGTTCATGTAGAAATAGTAGAGACCATAATTAGTATCAGGATAGATTAAAATATAAATAAAATATTCAAAACAGTGTTTCATATAGTTTATTAATCTTATTTTTTAAATTGTTGAGCTAAGGTAGTTCACGTGAGATTAGCGTACGATATAATTAGGATTAGGATAATCATTATTTAAATAAAATATTTAAAATAGTGAATGTTAATATTGACTATGAAAAGTTTTTTCCGAACTCGTACTTTTAAAGAGAGTATGATATGATATGATATGATTTTATAATCTTGTCTAACCGTAAGTATTCTATTTTTATAGAAAAAAATCATTTTAATATCCGAGGACTTCGCTTGGTAAAGGATTACTGGATGAATTGGAGGGGTTTAAACCCTCCCTAACTTGCCAAATGCACAATTATACTTGAGGGGTTCGTTAACAATTCTGCCTCTGGAGACGGTTTGAGATAATCCAAAGCAATTGAGAGAATAGAACGTGTCATTTAAAGCTTAAGTTGTAAGAGCCACAAATCTGATTGGGTTAGCGTAGCGGTGACCCTCATGTATCCTTTGTTGGGGGGATGGTCCATATAGTGGGCTAGTCTCAGTGTCTCACTCGTGTTTGAATACCCCAACGGGTAATTAAAATACCTTTGGGTCAGTGCTAGTTGTGAAGTACGAGTGGGGATTAGTCACATACAAAAAGGTGCGGGATACTACGTGGTACAGACCAAAACAAAAAAAGTTGTCAGCGCCGTTTTATTAATTAAATATTGTATTATTTACATACATACCCCTTGAATCATGGATGTATGGTATTTCTACTCGTCTGAGTATGAATCAATACCAAGTGATGGACAAGCCCATTTTTGCATGTTATGCCTCAATCAATTTGGCGGCTAGAGACAAATAGCGTTAACATCCTCCCACGCCAACTCGAAAGGCGGTACTTGTCGCCCCCTTCTATTGAAGACAACTCGCCACGAATCCACTCGACCACTCGCCATGCGATTACAAAGTCGACTCGAAAGGCGTTACTTGTCGGCAAAGCCAAAGAACAGTTTTCATCTCGAGCCTCTCCCTCTATAACAATGTGTCAATGTCGTATTTAATGCTTGGCAGGTGCCACCATGACTCTAGCCCAGATAGTCTTCATGACTCATCGGACCACGTGGGCCCTGACCATGCCGCCAGTATCCTCTATTTAATGCCGAAGCGACCTTCCCTCCACTCGTTGGCCGACACCTGTAAAGCAAGTGCCGACGTGGCCGTCAGCCTATACTTTTTCACTGCCTCACTGCTCTCAGCCAAGGTGACCAATCTACCCTTATACCATATGTATATATACATGTACTATTCTACCTTACAGGGGGCTGAAAATCTTGATTTCAAAATCTGATCCTTAAGCAATCGCGCACACAAGAATTACAACAATTCTTTAGAACTCCACTCAAGTTCATCAGCTAACTTGATCGTCGGAGGTACAACGAAAGAACCAAACCCTACCCTCTTACGAATTTGTACATGTGCAGATTTTTTAAATACTCAACTCAAGAACCAAACATAAAGTCAGGAAAGAAAGCGACCACTTTTCAATATGAACAAAATTCTCCAATCCTGGACATAATTGACTATGTGATCATTTAGCATCAACAATGGATATTTATAAAAATGCCCCCTAAATCTCAGTATTTGCAAAATTACCCTATAAACAACAACTTCGTGAAAAATACCCCTAAGATCAACAAATGTTCTTGAAGATTTGTTGATTTATGGGTATATATTTCACAAAGTTTATGATTTGAAAGGTAGTTTTGCAAATACTAAGATTTAGAGTATATGTTTGCAAATATCCATGATCTAAGGGGTATATATGCAAATAACCCTTAAATATTTTAATACTTCACTCTCGGCAATCACATGGCTATTTTAATCACACTGGCCACGTAGAGTGTTTAATTCAAATTTTAATTGTAAATTTGTAGAACCATTACTGAGCAGTATCTAATTTGATATTTGGAAAATTATTTCTACTCCCTCGATATTCTAACACTTCAATGTGTACTTGTATAGTTGCGACTATTTCAAAATTTTAATTTTTCTGATCGGTTACTCTCGCACTCAGAGCATGTTCATCGTCTGTTGTTCCATTTTCAGTTTGAAGATGAATATAAATTTTAAAAGCTTGGTTGTATTGAGTATCTTAATCAGTTTTTAGTTGTCAAGCACAACAAAATTAGTCCTTCATCTTAACCATCTAATCCTTACAAAATTTAATTATTTTTAATCCTTCATAATAGGTTAGCTAGTTTAATCCTTCCGCTCGATGTTAAATGGGTGGGTATGTGTTTAAATGGGCGGGCCATAAATGGGCGGGCATGTTTTGCCCATTTACCCATTTATGGCCCATTTAACATTATTTAAATGGGCGGGTTTTTACCCGCCCATTTAATAAACGGGTCGCCCATTTGCCCATTTAACTATAGTACATATATATGTATAATACTTTTGGGGTGTTTTTTGTAAACTTTTAGGGGTTTTTTGTAAACTATTGTGGGCTTTTTGCAAACTTTTTGGGAGCTTTTTGCAAACTTGTTGGGGCTTTTGATAAAATACTAACAAAGATAGGAACATAAACAAAGATAAACAAATGCAGACAAATTCATGATTAAACCATTTACAAGCCTGGATAAAAGTACAAACCTTACACATTTGCAAAATTAACCTCAAATTTCCAAACCAAAAACCAAAAGATCAATAACAACAAAATTGCGAGTATATTTAAATGACAATGCTGCGACTGACAATAATCACAACGCAAGGAAACAGTATAAACATATTACAGAATCAACCAAAATCAACCAAAATAACTGTAGTTATAGACGTACTACTAGCTCACAAATTCAAGGTTCTCTGCAGCATCAGCAACAACTGCTTCGGCAGCAGCAGCTTCAGCAGCTTCAGCAACTTCAGCAGCAGCAGCAGCAACAGCAGCTTCAGCAACTTCAGCAGCAGCAGCAGCAGCAGCAACAACAGCTTCAGCAGCAGCGCTTGCCTTCTCGTCAGAATTCGTCTGTGCCATTTATTGAACAAACAAGGTTCTCTGCAGCATCAACAGTCAGTTAACCAGTATATGCCAGAGTTGGAGCAATTTTTGAAACTTCAGTTAGAGGAGCAACATCATCTTCAACAGCTGCAGCAGCAACAAGAATTGCATCAGCAACAACAGCAACTTCAGCTCCAAATGCAACTAAAAATCATGAAACCTCATAAATTTGACCATCACTCAAATGCTCCAAATGCAACAAAATATAGTTTTGATAAAAACAATACAAAATCAATAGTAAAGCGTGCATAGTATCAGCCGATTTGACCATCACTCAAATGCTCTAATGCTGCCAACTCACTGATGTCTCCAGAGGTAACCAAGCTGGTGAAAATGAAGCTAAATCTAGACGATATTTGCTGAAAGCGATTGATTAAAGTAGTATGAACAAGTTACGAGCTCAGCAGCCAGCAACAGTTAAGCATCAAGTTGATCCCAACCTGTTTCCGTAGTAAAATACCAAATTGCTCCCTCCTCGCTACTCATATACTAATTAATTGTAGGATTAGTTGAACATACAGTTGATTTTTTTTTCTAATTGATCAATTAATATTCCTGAAATCTATAAATCTCAGTATTCACACTTTAAATCATGAAACAGAGACAACATGTCTCTCTCAGTTTCATTGTTAAAAACTTACACTCCGAATAGTATGGCTAAGGTTGAAAATGTTACCGTAGCATAAATAATATTTTTAATATTCTGAATCATGAAATAGTATTTGCGATAGCATGAATAGTAATTTTGAGGTTTTGTTTTCAAGTTAAAAAAGTAGTAGATAAGCTCCCCAGATTTGAAAATGAACAATAGTCTTTCACGAAGTAATTGTATTTTAATAAAACTATTGGGTGTTTAGACACATTAATGCATCAAAATGGCAAGGCAACATCCAGGGGTCCTTTTACTTCAGAATTTCTAACTTTTGGCAGGAAACATAAACTTATGAGAAATAAATACATATTAAAACAACAATCAATATTTAGCCAACAACATTAGAAAAGCAAGTTTATGATGTACACTAATTTCATAGAACAAGTAAAATCTTACCTTAATCACTTTCGCCTTCCGATTCAGAAACCTCTAGATTACTGAAATCATGTACTAATAAATTTCCTTCTTCAATGTCTGCCAGAGCTGCATTTAATAAGAAAAAATAATATTAATATTTTGTGATAAAATATGTAGCCCACAACAATACAAAAAAGCAATAAAGAAAAAAAAAAGAAGGCAACTCACAAGGAATCCCGTCTAACCAAGAACCAGTACAAATTTGATGCATTGTCCAAGGTAACAGTAAAAATTCTTTTTTCAATACCCCAATCCTTCAACAAATGAAATAACTTCTCTACTAAAATTGCTCCACTATATGGGGGTGAAACATGAGATAGAGCTAATATCTTATTCTGCAATATCCAACAGTCATCAACATAATGTGCAGTGAGAGACATATAGTAGTCAGAGGTGGAAGAAGTCCATAAATCTGTGGTTAGACAAATTCTACTAGGAACTAGCTTTAAAGCTTGTTTAAGATTTCCTTTCTCTTTCTTGTACAACTTGATCAAATCTGTTTTAGCAGTGTTCCTTGAAATATGCTTGACTTCAGAATTTAGAAAACTATGCAACTCACGGTTTCCTCGATGTTCGACAAAAGTGAATGGATAACCATGCAATGCAATTACTCTAGCAAGCATTTCTCTATATTTTTCTTGATTTAGTGGCATACTTTTCCTGGAAGAATCAGCCTCATCTAAGTTCCTTTTCGGGCAAGAATCCATGTGCCTCAACATTGTCTTAGTGCCATGACCACCAACATAAATATGATTACACATATTACATTGAACTTTAGTTTTCTCATCATTATCGGTAGATAACTTCGTAAAGTGATCCCAAACTTTTGATGTTTGTCTTCTTTTACGTTTAGAAGTACTCTCATCATCACTACCATCATCATGGATGCTAAATTGATCATTTAAAGACATGATCGCTGAAAAAAATAATTTAATAGCACATCAATTTTGGTAGTAAACACATAATACAGTGGAATATAAATTGACTCAACATATTCATTTACTTTTCTACATCCAGGAACTTGTATATAAATTATTTCTACTATGGCCAAAGTACGTAACAGTGGGGGCAAAAACAGCCAGGTTTCAATCTCAAGCACGTACTACACAAGCAAAGAAAAAAACAGATACATACAGCATATACATAACATTTGTGGGATATCATTACTGATTTTTAAAATACATAACATTTGTGGGAGAAGCTTAAAACCTCCAACTATTAATTCCTAGAGCTTGGATATCATTACTGATTCCAGAGTTCAGTTTTAATCGATGACAGACTTCTAAACCTATGAAGATATTGACTTTTATAAGATATTGACAACTTGTTGAATTAATAGCAATTTCAAGCCCTAAATTCTGCTCAATTAAGTCATACTTTCAAGGGGGAAAACAATAATAAAAGCGATAAGAGAACTAAATCGATCACAAAATCCAATTACCGACAACATGAACCAAACTATGCAGGCTTAAAGATGAGTATAACAAGTGGCACAAAATAATATAAAAGCAGTAATTGGTTGGTGTAATAATTCATATGTCGCTAATAATATAACAAGAAACAGCAAGTTCTTGATCAACTACATACAAATAAAATAAATTCATTCAAGTAAGATGTAAAGGAAAAAACCAAAGAACATACTGTAATAAAATATATAAAATATGCGCTAATCTTGGTGTTTGGCAACCAACCACTAGACAAACTAATGAAAGGG
>BQKN01000917.1:514013-551705 GCA_022839385.1 Asparagus kiusianus | reverse complement strand
AGATCGAGGACGACAACGTGCTGGTCATAAGCGGGGAGAGGAGGAGGGGGGAAGAGCAGCAGGGGGAGAAGGAGGAAGGCAGGTACCTGCGGATGGAGAGGAGGATGGGGAAGTTCATGAGGAAGTTCTCGCTGCCGGAGAACGCTGACCTTGATAAGGTCACGGCGGAGTGCAGGGACGGGGTGCTGACCGTGACGGTGATGAAGAAGCCGCCGCCAGAGCCCAAGAAGCCCAAGACAGTCCAAGTCAAGGTCGCCTGAGCCTAAAGTTTAGTTTGTGTTCTTTTCCGTGTTCTGTTATGTGTTCTGTTGCTAATGTTTGAATGTCACTCTGTGAGCAGTTCGATGTGCTAATGTGATGTTAAATGCCATCGTTTTATATGTGAATAAAGTAATGCCTTGTGTCTGATGAGCATCTGCAGGTATTTATACCCTCTGATGTTCATTTTAAGTTTGGACGATGACTAATCACATGCAACGATAAGTAAGAACTTTGATTTCTGGATTCCCACCTAACTTTGGGAGTATTGCAGGTAATAAATCCCCATGAAAAAGTAGGTGGAAATTGAGGAGTTAAATAACACGTACCTGTTTATGGAAATTGAGGAGTCATTTAACATGCACCTGGAAAGCCGTTGTTGAAGGCAAAATGTTCCACTGCTCTTGCATATGTCATAGCGGTCGACTGAATACAAAGGGATAGATGTAAAATAAACATCTTCATCAACTGAATACAAAGGGATAGATGTAAAATAAACATCTTCATCATCATATTAACAGTACGCAGGATAAAAAAAAGCACGCAACAAGAAATTACAAAGGAGAAAAATGAAAAAGACGATGATACCATATTAACTGTAGCAGAAGCGTACGACAAAAAGAGATGTGTTCGTGATGCATGATAAAAAAACATACAACAATAAACACAGAACAGGCGGAAGCGTTCATGGTTAGCGTTAACCAAAATTTCATAATTTAGACGTCACGGTCATATTCTTTTTCTTTTTCTTTTATGTCTCAGGAGTGGGATGGCATTATATTGCAACATCTTTCTTAGTGGAAGGAATGGGGTCAGCTTCCGCATTCTGCAAATCTTTTTTGTAGAGGGATGAGGTAACTTCTCAATGTGTGATTCCTCAGGTGCTTCCTCAGATTTATTCGTCTCACTTTTCCTAGCAAATAGTGCAATAAAGAATCCTTCCGTTTCTTCCATTGGATCTGTTCTTAGCAAATGTTCAGCTGAGACAGAGCAAGAGCCCCGGTTACTGATTAAAAGATCATGGGAATTTTCAAGATTGTTTTGACGGCTATAATTTAAAGAACTTACCACCATTGAAGACAGGGAGGCCACGATGAGGCCACTGCGGGAAAGGAGTTGCCAGTTCAAAACCGATAGATGTGGCGAAGGGGAGAACTGAACTGATGACGTCTTCATTTTCTGCTTGATGAATTGAACATGTGCTGTATACAACTCTCTCAACTGCGGGAACTACAACAAAGTTTCAAAGAAGAAACTGATTAGCTATCTGGAATGGTAGACGTTTAGATATTCAAATATGACTAGCTATCTGGAACAGTAGATGTTTGGATATTCAAATACTAAGTGTGCATGATTTAGAAGAACGAAATGGTTACAAGATTGGCTAAAATCAGCAAAATAGCTACTGAAGACCCATTATCGGTTGATACATTTCTCTTTTTTTTACGGGTTGGAGCCAAAAATCTGTTTATAAGCGGCCATACTTCAAAGGTTTCTTCACTGCTGCTACACATACGTGCAAAGGAAGCTTCTTGCAACTGTGCAAAAACGTCCAATTACACTGGCATTTCTCACATGATACATGATAATGAAGCTAAAAGTAACGGCTAGAGAAATGAAGTGTTCCATAGCATAATGCATCACCAGGAATGATTTGTTTCAGAAATTTTAAAAGGGATCACTTCCGGAGGTAGCATTTGGAATAGCAATAGTATGTGGATAAGTAAAATATCGTAGAACAAACAATTAGGACATGGGTTACAGGAAGCTCACTTACATGATAAGGCATGAAGAAGAGCTTTTGTTTGGAAAGCAGCAAGATTCCTTACTCTCTGAGAATTAGCAGCATCACCGTCTTCCCCTGTTTAGTACAAGTAAGAAAAGTGACTTACAGGAGGGCGTACATAAACATACTAACCATAGGCAAAAGGTTGATCACTTGAGATAGGCTACATGCTCTACTTTAAATCAGGCAAGTTCTTTGTTACAGGAGGGGCCACAAAAAACTACAACCATAGGCACGGCTGATCGTTTGAGATAGGCCATATGCTCTAGTTTAAAATCAGGCAAGTTCTTCGTTTTAGAGTTTTCCAACGTGTGCATGGCTGGAAAATTGTCTCTGAGTTCCCCCACGTGTTATGATGATGAAAAGCATATTATTTTGTCCCAACTGCCTCAGAATTCTGGCTCTTTTCATGACTCTATGAACAAAACTATCTGCTAACTACTTCAAAGTGAGTCAATACTTTGCAAGCTTATCAAACAACTAATTGTGAAGTTACAAGTATTTGCTTCAATACTTTGCAGGCTTATCAAACAACTAATTGTGAAGTTACAAGTATTTGCTTATTAGTGTGCTACTTTTCCCAGTTGTTTATCAGTGCAAAGCATGTGATACTAATATTCACTGCGCTTGGGAAACTAGAGACAAACAGCAGGGGCAGCATATCTGATTTTTAATAATTGTGCGATAAATTTTTTTCTTGACGAGAATGTGCTTTCAAGTTTCAACAACCCCGTGAAGAACAGAAAATTTTCAACATGCCTCGGCAAAATAGAAATACTATAAAGCAGGCTCTGCCATAGAATTAAACACCTTGCCACCCTCCGCTTTTAAAATAAGTATAAGTTAGAATACTTCCTCCATCCCTCTGTGTGTGAGATATTATTCCGATTCCTTAATTATATTAAGAAAAAAAGTCATTTGCGAAGTTTTTACTTCTAAGTTGACTCCATTTAGGTGTTAACTGAATGTTGTGATTGACATTTAAGAGATAAAAAGATAAATTATTAGGAAAGGAATTTGATTTAGATTGCGAATAAAAATTCTGCAAGAATCACCTTTCTTGAATGAAGGGAGCAAATAGTCTAATCTTTCTCTGGCAATTCCAGACCCTGAGCAAGAAGGATCCAAGAGAATAGCACGGATCTGCATGCGCATTGTAATGAGAACTGTAGTATACATATTAGTAAATAAGCAATGTCAAATAATAAACTTCCCGAATTGAATATCAACATGCATGAAATATGACATTGATCCTATTTTCCATTTAAGAGAAGATTCAGCTAGTGTTGATATTAATCAACACAAACTTTAAGGATTAACCACATGGTCTCTATTCAAGAAAAACACACTGATTTAAATGGCTGACTAGGCTGGACTTTCTAAGCTTGAAAGAGCATGTTGTATAACACTGAAGATTTTTGCAGGAATTTTCCAAATCAACAGAAATTTTACTGTGCATAGTGATAGCTTATAAACGCAATACATGTATGCTCGCCAATAAAATGTCACCCGGTAAGTAGTGGTTGAGTTGCAGTCAAAAGCTAGAATTCAACTCCATTCTACTCTACTCTTGCTCTTGGAACCAACTGCACAAGAAGCTGAATACTACACTAAGACAAAGAACCTCCTGGCAGTCCATCAACAAATCAGAATTAACCACCTTTCAGATAGGGCATGCTACATCTTTGTGACTTCATGTTCAATACAGCCTATGCTATCTTCACAAAAATTGTTAGTGGTTTTAGCATCTGGTGGTCTAGCTGAATATATCCACACTTTTTTTGTCTTATGTTGGAGACAGACTTAACTTTTTCCTTGTTCAGTATAAAAACTTTCAATTTTATCAATCACCTACACTGGTTGACATTGAAGATGACTGTTACAAAAAATTTTGAATCATTATATGCATATCATCTGATAGAACGTTAGTAGGATGCTTGGATGCAATTTTCTGCCATAACTTGCAGTAAACGCCTACAACTACAAGTACTAATATTATGTTGTACTTGGGAGAGTATCTCACAGAAAAGCAAAGGGGAAAAAAGATTTACTAATATATTCTAAAATAAATCAGAAAAGAGGGATCTTACCTTTGAAAACTTGGGATCCCTGGCATCTAAATCTAAAAAATCACCTTGAAATATGTTCACATCTGTAACTCCAGTTAAGGTGAGACAATAAGTGTAAAACAACACATTTTGTTTCAGTCACAAAGTATACTCACAATTTTTACTTGTAGGATTAGCACATTTGTGTGGGAAGTGGAATATCTAATTGAGTAGTACACTAATGATGTGCAAGCCAAAGACCTTCAGAAAGTCTTATATTTATCACAAAACGATAACAATTGTCTGAATATGGTTTCCACAACCAGCACCTATACTTGCTGGTAACTTGTGAAGTTTCTTTACGGCAACAAACCTTCATAACATATAATGAATACAGCCAACAAGGAGAAATCACATATTAATGTATTACAAGAAGGAAAAGAAAATCTATTTCTCTTAGTAATAGACTTGACACGACAGACCTTATTCCAGCAGCTTTACAGCAACATGTTACTGCCAGAAATTTAATGGTAGGCAAAAGTTTAGCGTCACAAGAACTGTCTTTCTTCTTTTTCATTAAAAACAAAGCTATATACGGACACAGAAAAGTGTCATCTACAATCTAGCACCATTATTAATTATTTTATTCTACTAGCAGCGCCCACGATAGAAAAAATGAATAGCATAGCAAAGCATACGAGGTTAGAGTATCTAACGCTAACTCAAACAGGAGCATGTTTTCACAAAATTTGTTGACAATATCAAGGGGGGAAACAATGAAAGGATACTAGGAGCTCCAGTCCGCCTGATAGTATCTTCTAGAAGTCTAGCCCTTTCCTTGTGAAGTTCACATGCTATAATATTTCCCATTCCTTTCATTAGTGCAGCAAGGTGAACAGTTTTATTTCCAGGAGCAGCACAGGCATCTAGAACCTTATCAAATAATCAAGAAAAACAACATATTAGGGCAAATGCTATATAAATAGTATGTAAGTCCAAAAGCATCAGAGGCAACAGAAGGATGCCATCTATACTACTATATAACTAACATTATGAGGATAGTCAAAAAAATGAATGAAAGGAAGACGTGCTCATTTCTAGTATAACTGGGAGGGCAAAAGAGTAATTTAACAAGAGACACTTCTCTTTGTTTTCCTTCGTATTTTCTTTTTTGTTTCTAGAATATGTCATATCATACAAGCAATTTTCTCTTTCTTTTCCCTTCTCTTTCTTTTTTGTTTTCTAGAATATTCCATGGTCTATACCATACAATGCCATGAACATAGGATTTGGGGCCCTATAATTGCATAACCAAAGAAATACAAATAAAAATTATAAGTTTCTTCAGGAAAAATAGTAGCATGTGTGAAAAAAGCAAAATAATGTAAAAGTATGAAATTTAAGGTTTTTTTGGAAATTATAAGTTTTGTGCATTAGGCATGTGCATTTTATTCTAAAACCTATGCAAACCAAACTAATAGATCATAAAATCCTTATTTGTCTCTAGTCCCTATAGAATAAAAGGATAGTTTGTTCAGGTTTTATGCTCTCACATTAAAATTATTTTTGACATAAAGAAATTTACTAAAATAATTGCGTCCCTTATAGTTGAATATGCATGTCCGGCAATCTTAGCAGAGAGTAATATGGATACCGTTATCACAAGTATTTTGAGAAGGTATATTTCTAAACAGACATGATTCACCTCTACAATAAATATAAATATTAGAAATTATCTTTTAACATTTAGCAGTAGCATGGAGGTTCAAAATACTATGGGACAATTATGACCAATCTGGATGGTTTTCAATAAACAGATCAAACATGTCTGCATAAATAGTCAGGTTGAATTTTTAACAATTCATCGGCACAGATAGGTTAGTGTATACATAATGCATTAATATGTTTTCTAGAACTAGAAAAACAAGGTAGCAACGCACAAATACAATAAATATTCACCAGTTCGGTGGTTATATAAAAAACAAACCTCCCATCCTGGCTGAGGGCACAGGGCAACGGCCACCATAGAACTTGCTTTGCCCTTAGAAGGAAAGAACAAATAAATATCAATAGTGAAGTAAACAAAGAGGAGTAATCCTAAACCTGTCTGCAGATGAATCAATATCTTATGTGACATAGTGATACACATAAACACAGTTGTGATAAGGAAATGGTGTGAGAGAGCAGACTAAACCATGGTAGTAGGAAATTAGTAGGTGGAAAGAGTGTTTAAATAGAACTTACTTGCACGACAACACTTCCGCTTGTAACCAAAGGATGATCATGTAAATCAGTCCCAGAGGGAAGTTTTAGTAAGTCTGGAACCATGTCATCTTTTGCAACCTATCAGTTCATATGGGTTCATTAATAAAGCTCAAAGTATCTATTTGACCAAAAACTGGCTGCAATTTAACATGCATCAAATATAGGCGTTCTACTTAAATTTTGGAATAAATTAATTGTTTAGATAAGTATAAACCATTGGACATTTCCAGTAGATGGCCCCAGCAGAACATAAGCATTTCAATCAGTTGACCCAAGAGGTAGCCAGAAAGGGAAAAAATGCATTTTAACGTATACAACTGATGCATTAATTTGGCACTTTAGTTTCAGTGGGTCTCCAGTAAATTGTCACTTCCTTCCTGTGCCTAGGTTTCTCAAATAGAAAATGACCCCTGCTTCAGAAAGTGTTTGCGATTGGTTTTAGTCTGCTCCAAATATTTGGTCAATGATTTTACTTGCTTAAAGTTGTGACCTACAATTGACCCATGAGAACTCTTTAATAATGATAATCACATATAGATTGAGAGCTTCTCATTTTCTACTTGCTTGATCAGTCTAAATTCCAAAGCTTATTGAAATTGAAATAGTAAACACTAACAGTTATATAGTGGATTTGAACAGGTAAAGTTTCAGGTGACCTTGGATGAATAATTTATAAAGAGACACCATATATCTAGGCCCTAAGATGCACACACTCTGCAAGGGAATACATACATGACAGTTTCTTATTTTATTAGCCACAGTCTAGTACCCAAGTCGCCATGCTAGTCTTCATCTACATGGTCCCCAATTATTATTTCTGAACATCTTGATGTGTCAGCATGCAAACCATGCTAAATAATACAAAACACACCAATATGGTATATACGAAAAATAATTTTGTGAATCCATTCCATAAAGGGTTATTCTACTCTAATAGATGATGTAAACAATAGTCATTTTCACTGAAAATAGATGTAATTGTATTTGTAAAGTAGGTGATAAAGTTAGGATATGGGCATATGAAAGTAATTTCTGCCTTGAGAAAAGTTTGTATGATCTACTTGGCCCCCTAAATGCATTAGTCAAGTAGTTCACAAAATTGATACAAGCCAAAATACCTTAGCGATTGATTCTAACCCATGAACTGCAGTCTCCACATCCATTTTGAGTGTATTCACACGAACATACCTAGGTTTGGAACATACTGCAAGCAATACTTAGTTAAAATAAACCATAATTAAAGCTATATTGGTAACAGAAAGTGAGATGGATATATATTATGTCAGCATCAAATATAATCACCATTAAAATTGACATCAAATGTAAACAAATATATTTAAAAAATTCAATGTTTGTAAAGAGAATGTTAGTACTATCACGGGTCAAAATACCTTAGTGATTCATTCTAGCTCATGGTAGTCAAGTCGTCTCAGACTTTATACCAAGCATTCTGTATAAATTGCTCCAACATTGGTCTATGCAAACTTGGATACAAATCCACTATAAAGGTACCGCATTCTCATAGACTCTCAGTCTTCATTAAATTCGGATAGCAAGTGACTTTAGCAAGTGACTTTTAATCATGCTTATTAATGATTAAACTTTAAATCTGCAAGCACTGAAAGGGTTACACAAGTAAATGTGAGGACTAAATATGCCGATCATAAGACTTCTATTAAAAGTCAACAAGAGATTATCATAGAAAATCAAGTTTCTCCTCTCTAAACAGTTCATATACTATGGTCCGCACTGTTACCTGGATTATCTCTACCTCAACATGACTGACACCGTGTTAGGTAGTACATGCATTAACAATACTGATAGACTTAAGAAAAACAAATTAGAGATTAAGGAGGAAAGATAACAGATTCTTTTGGTTAGCAATACGTGCCTAAAGAACAAAACAAAGAATCACAGACATGTAAAGACACCTAGGAGTCAAACAGAAAAATAGCATGAACACTAAAGCATGCATAAGGGAGAATACAAGTGAGGGCGGAACATTCATTGCATTTCAAATGAAGATGCTAAAGAATTTTGAAGGATTTCTTTTCTCTGAATCTAGATGATTGTATCAAACGCGAGAAAATTTCAAAGTTCCTCTATTATTGTATAGGATAAAATGGTCGTTTTTCCCTTAAATTATTTTGTCTCGTAAAGTATCAATTTACCTATTTTCCCCCATAAACTATATGTATGTGCCCAATGTGATCATTTTGTGAGCATGCAATCAAATATTTAACAGATTCATGATGTGATAGTGTTTTTTTCTTTTTTTTTTGCATTTCTTGTAGTTTTAATCTAAAAATGATTTTTTTTAATTCATAAAAAGGGTTTCAGAGTAAAAAGTCTTGGGAGAAAGTAATTAAAAAATATTTTTTGGTTTGGGGAAAAATGGAGATAATCTGGTAAAAACCCATGATGAAATACAAAAAAAAAAACACTTTTACGTCATTAATCTGTTAAGTATTTGACTGTAGACTCACAAAATGATCACGTTGAAACCAATAAACATAGTTTGTGGGGCAAAATAGATATATTGATACTTTAGGGGACAACTTGAGAGTTTACTAATACTTTAAGGGGGAAATGATCATTTTGTCCTATTGTATACTATTAAACAAGTGTGAAGATACAATATTTCAATTACAATTGATTAGGTCCACCAGTTCAATGGACGTAACCAGCAATGTGTGATTAAATAAGACTCCATATAAAGACCAACAATGACTACAGCTGGATCAGCTTCAAAAACATCGAATTCAAGAAAACATCCAAATAGAATCAACTCAGTAGCTAAGATAATTGATATTAGGAAATACAGTAGTCTAGGCAGTTAAGCTGTATTTTGGATAAAGTAGATAAGACATTTTGTACTTTTCCAGATTTTGGAACCTGGAATCTATAATAACTGACAATACTGGACTATTGCTCAGTTTGGGTAGAAAACCCAAAAATCATAAAAGTTGTAGGAGGGGATTCTACATTTATTATATAATTCCGAATTCTATGGTAAATCCCTATGAAGCACGGACACGGACACGGACACGACACGGACACGGCAAACCCAAAAAAATAGTACATGGCAACACAGCTAGTCAGCTAGATTTTTTAATATTATTATTATATATAGATCAATATTGAATTAAATTCCTATTACATTTTCATATTTTTTGTTATGTATAGTGGAGATTATAAATAAGAAACTGAAGGAAAGTGTGTGTTGCAGGTGTGAATTTTTTTATCGGGATGACAATGATCTCTTGGAGAATTGAAGACAATAATGTTAAAGAAGACGAGAAAGAGAAGATGAACATATAGAAAAAATAGATCAATTTATGTTATATTATTATGTAACATTGGCTTGTATAATCAATGACAAATGTAAGTTATGTAACTAGTTTGAAGATAATACCAAATTTTAATTTTCATTACTTTCATCTTGAGCATATAAAAATACAAGAGAATAAAGTTCAAGACTTCAAGTTGCAACTAGTTCCATGGCTACAAAATACTTAAGTTACTAACATTGTAAAAATATAAAGTTACAACTAAAAGCGTATCTTAAAATAAAGTTTTTAAGTTGAAACATCACAAAGATCATTCTATGGTTTCAACTCCTTCATCCTCCTCAAACACAACGGCCTCCATCGTGGGCTCGTCAAGAGAAAAGAGCAGCAACATCTAAAATGCCGACACCTTGAAATGAGTCGAAGGCATCTCTACCAATATCTCATATTCTTGATTCCCCTTCCATATACTCTTTCGAACTTCAAGAAAGTAAGTGAAGGTTGGTGTGAACATAAACAAGATCATATGCACGTGCCGGGGTTAGCTTGTTCCTTTTTATGGAGTGAATAAAACCATACATACTCTAATTCCGTTCACAACAAGAAGAGGAACAATGTTGGCCTAGAAGCTTTACGGGCAATGCTTGCAAATTTGGAGTATTTGGACCATAAAAAAACCACCATGCTTTGGATCCAATGTCCTCTATCAGAAAGAGAATCCAGATCACTAAAATCCTCCAAAGCCCCCGCAAACTTAGCATATTCCAAGTTCACCGTCCGTCGTTCATCGAGGTTAGAATAGTATCTTCTTAAGCACTTTGCTCTTTCCGTAGATATTTCAAGATCTTGATTTGGAGCTTGCCGATTGCCGTTCTCATTGAGTCATGTGGAATGATAGTATTTATGTTCGTTAATAACATGAATTAGCCCACAATGTATTGATTAATAGAAATATTCGCATTAAAGAGTGAAATGTGAAATATTACCTTAGAACTAAAGAGTGTGCCAAGTACTGAAGCAGAGTGTTGCTATTATTCCATCGATCCTCCAAGATCTTATGAATCACCTCATAAAAAAGGAGATTCCTCGTTATCCCTTTACCCTCATGCCTATAAATAGCTTGCTTCATCTTCTCAATCATTGTATCCCACATATCATACACCAAATGAAGACATGATGTATCGGTGTCGGTGACCCTTATTATTTTATAGATTGAGCCACTGAAGTCAAGAATAAAATCTATCTTGTCCCACCATAAATCATCGAGGACTTTCTCTTTCACAAATTGAGCTTTTCCCACATCATCTTTTCTATACAAGCTCCATCAATCACCAAGGACCATGTCTTGGAGGGCTCTCTTGACAAGCTTAAACCTCTTCAACATAACAATCAACGAGGCAAATCTTGTGTCGGCAATCGATAGGAGCTTCATCTTGGAATAATCATTGAACATGGCAAACCGCATAAAATGGTTCATGATAAAATTCTTCATAAGCAATGCATCATCGAAGATCTCTGTAATCCAATGTAATTATGCATAAGCCACGACATTTGCTTCCGTGTTCTTAACCGCACAAATATTTTTGATAGCAAGATTGAGTGTATAGACTACACAAGGAGTCCAAAATATGTGAGGTCAGCTGTCCTCCACAAGCCCTCCCGCAGCCTTACATACCGAAGTATTATCGGTTATGATTTGAATGATATTTTGCTATCCCACCTCTGTGATGCACTTTTCTAGCTTCGTTTGGATAAAATATTTATTCTTGACTTCTCTCTCGGTATTCACGGCATTCAAGAACATTAGCTTAGCCTCACATACCGCTATAAAATTGATGATGGGCTTCCTTTGTGCATCCGCCCACCCATCACTATAAATGGAGGCCCCTTTCTGTTGCAATGTGTCCCTGGTGGGCTCCATCAATCTCTCTACGTGAATTTTCTCACGTTGTAAGATAGTGGTCCTCATATAATTATAACCGGGAGGCTCGTAGCCAGAGATTGGATTGCTTGTGATATATGTAAAAGCCTTACATAATATGGATTCCTTGTCAAGTTGAAGGACAATTCCCCGGTGAAGAACATTCTACCAATCAATGAATCCAATTCTTCCCTTGCTCCCATATTGAATGCTTGTTTGACGATATTAGGCCCTCTCCTCCTCTTAGATTCACTTTCACGAATCAGCATGCTTGCACTTGTACTTACAACGGTCGTACTTGCAGTGAAGATGTAGGCAAAACTGACGTCTTAGGCCTAGAAGCCCTCAACCTCGCCTCCGTTTGATCCAACGTCTTTTGAAACTCCCTTAGGTTTTCGGATATTGACTTAGAACACATCTTAATTCCAATCCCGCTTATCCTCAAGAGGTGATTTTTAACTCTTGAGTGTGAACCGGTAAACTCCTCTCTGCGATAATTACATCTCCATCTCCAATTTCCTCTTGTCGTTTCCCCCATTTTCTCCAATTTGGTAACATATTTTCAAAACGGACATTTTTCATTTTGTACATCACTGCCACTAGAACTCTCATCTTGTTACATTTCTCTAAAGTACAATAGCAATAACAATAAATTAAAAAATTAACAATAGCAAATTAATTAATAGTAAATTAAAAAATAAAATCCTAATTAATTAACAGTAAATTAATGAAAACCTAATTAATTAACAGTAAATTAACATAAAACAGTAAATTAAAATATAAAAAACAGTAAGAATCAGACCCACTTATTTATAATCTTTATATCTATATTCAAAGAGAGAAAGAGGGACGGATTCAGAGAGAGACGAAGAGTGAGAGAATCAGAGAGAGGGAGGAAGAGATCGGGAGAAGAATGAGAGAGAGAGATCGGGGGAGAGAGACGAAGAATTAGAGAGAGATCAGGAGAGAGAGACGAAGAATGAGAGAGAGATCGGGGGACGACAACGAAGAATCAGAGAGAGAGATCGGGAGAGAAAGACTGAAGAATCATGGAGAGAGAGATCGAGGGAGAGAGAGACGAAGAGAGAGAGAGAGAGAGATCGAGAGATCAAGGGAGAGAAAGACGAAGAAACAGAGAGAGTGAGATCAAGAGAGAGACTGATCTAGCCGACGAGAGATCGAGGGAGAGAGGACGAGCCAACGAGGACGACGACGAGGACGAGCCGAGATTGGATTGCCGACGAGGATGACGACGAGGACGAGCCGAGATCAGAGAGAGATCGGGATTGTGGCGGCGTTTCCCTTTTGTTCGCAAATCCCATCCGATCGGGTGAGTGAAGAAATTAGGGTTTGGGTTTGGGTTTGGGTTTCGGATTTTTCTTTTTTTTCGTCTTATCAGCCGTGTCGGGAACGAGCCAACCGTGTCGGGAGCTAGTCGACAAGTGTGTCGGGGCATTGACGTGTGTCGGTGACGTTGACCGCGTGTCCCACGCATGTCCGCATCCGACACGCGTCGGACACAGACTCGGGGCTTGTTTCCGCGTGTCGGTGCTTCATACTAAATCCTTCATGACTTAATGTCATTTCCTTCACTCGCAATATGTAATGGCCAAACACATTAAAGAGAATATAAGTGAAAATGTTAAGTTTGAGATATGAGATAAAATAACAAAACATATTTCAGGCTTAGTTTGGTTACTTTTAGAAGTAACTTCACATCTTTTAGTAATTGGACCTCATCATAAAGTGCAACTCTAAATCATGTTTGCTTACTCATAATTGAGATTCTGAATCCTTCAAATTTTGTTTCCCCAAGCTCACAAAAATGCACATGGAAACATTCTTCATGCTTCATGTGCAAACTCTGTTTGGGACGTCTTAAATATAGGTTTGTTCATGTGAGTGTCTTGACTGTAAGGTAAATTCAGTAAAAATCTTGAATTAGCAAACAGCCAGTGTTGGCATCTAACCAGTTATAGCAAAGCAAAGATAGGTTTCCTAAGCAAATTTTCCGGTTGTAAATAGGGGTGGAAACAAACCAAATATTTAACAAATAAATTGCTATATATTCACTGAAGTATAGGTCATATTCGATTCGATAGTTCATTTAACGATAAATGAATAGTTTTTAGTATTTGATTCATAAACAAATAGAATTTAATCATAGGTATATTTGATTTTATTGTTTAATGAACTATTCCTAAAATATTGTTTACTTGTAACCTGTATTAATTACACACATGATGTTATGTTCTTGACCCACTTACATTTTTTTACTTTAGTTGTATACTAATTTTGAGAGGCTTAACAAATCCCATATCCATTTTTTAACTAAACATTCACATTACAGATTTATATATCATAACTATAAATGAATAACGATTTAAATGTTATCTTAAATATCAAATTCTTAGAATAATGAAAAAATACTTCTTTAACCAAATAAAAGTATTTACTTAATTAAATTGTTTAATATTCATAAAACATAAATTATCACTCAAACAAGTATATACTTTAACATTCGATAAGTATTTGTGAATTCTCGACAAATACTAGTATTTGAATTCGAAGAAAATCAGAGAACGATATTCGAGTTCGTGCACAAATTCAAAATTTTTAATAAATACAAATATCTCAGTATTCGATTCGTATTTGGTTCATTCCAGCCCTAGTTGTAAGTATCCACACTATGGATGGGAGTTCCACTATAGGATCAAGAGGCAAACTAAACAATCATAAACTAAGAATTGTTTACTAGAAATATAAGTTCAAGCTCAAGAAAAACTGTTTGAATGAAGAAAATGCGGAGAATGTAAAACTTCATATGAGCTTGAATTGTAGAAAGGATTTGATATGATGACACACCAGGACTATGATTCTTTAGGAGCAAGTCTTCAATATTTTTCATCTTTTCTCTCACAAGAAGCTTTGCCAAAGCAGACTGAAGGGAGTTTTTGGAATGCATTAAGAATTTTTCTGCAGCACCTGACGTTGCAACTTCCTACATAAAATAAAGAACACTTAAGTATGGCTTGCTTCCAACTGGAGTAGAATTCTAATGAAAAGACGCAGGACAGTTAGCTCCAAATGAAAACTGTCAAATACACAGCTATATATGTGAACAAAGTTTAAAATATGAGAACTTCAATAAATTGACAGTTCAATCACAAGTAAATACAAGGAAAATAATTTATAGATATTATAAGCAAAAGCAATCAAATAGGGGGAAGCCAGTAAGCAAAGAACAGATACGAGAACAATCTCAAAAACTGTACAAGTTCATTATTTTAAGAACAATTGTGTTATGCTTTTTCCTCAGCTTAGTTAAGATCCAATTCTCTTTTTAATTAACAAGTAGCATATTTTATTACAGCATCAATCCATGTAACTCTATCCTCATTAGCAAGACTCCTTATTTTTTAAATAGTACGCTGGTGATTTCTTCTTCAAAAGGATCCATTGAATGGACCAAAGATTCCTCATGGAACAGGTACAAAAAAGCAGTGTTGAAAATAGGGCCTACACATCTATATGGCCTTCAAGCTGCTTTGATCAAGCAGGTAGCTAAGCAATTCTAGAGCTAAGCTCCAAGCTAAGTATATATGTGGGTAAAATAGATCTTAACTTGCATCCATAAATGATACAGGACTAAAGGACTTAATGTCCCGAATCAGCATGTTTTGCTTCCACAAATAATCATAGCATACAACAAAACAAAATTGGTTTATGACCTTGCCTGTCTACTAAACATAAGTGATGCAGATGCTGCTCAGAAAATAAATCCACAGGCATTACATAAAAAATGAGTTAGATTTAACAATCTAGGTAAAACCGTCAGACAGCAAGTGTTAAATTAAAAGTGCATCTGAATGTAGAAAACACGTCAAAATCAGCTTTGTGTGCTGTTGGAAAGACCTATCACTGATTTATTGATGTGTTTGAATAGGGCTCACATTTTTCGAAAACAATTATATCAGGAACTTCTATTACGGTCACATGGTAGCAACTTCTAGTTTAAACACATCCCCAACCCCCCCCCCCCCCCAAAAAAAAAAAAAGAGAGAGAGAAGAAGAATATATGCTATCCATAGACCCCGAGTACTGTAATCTACATATCCAGAACAATCTGATCTTTAAGTGGAAACATCAAAGCACGCCCTAATAGTGGATATGTATGCTATCCACAGACCACAAGTATATTGATGCTCAACCCTGCCTCTTATTTTCATGTGATGTGACCACAAAAGTACTAATAACATAATCCAAGTTGCCCTCGGTAGTCAAATTATCAATAATAAAAGTATAAATTTTATGTAAAGGTAAGCATGTTGATATAATCATAAAGTTGCAGCATCCTGTCAGTTATTATAGAAGAAATCAGCTAGCTTGCTTACTTATGAAGTCCTTTTCATAAATGATTCTGTTGAGAAAAAGTATCAGGTAGATTAGAAACATAGCACTTCTCTCATATTAAAAGATCCTTCTGCGACGGTATAACCTTTGAGCAGTAGCAGATATTGGGAGAAATTAACGGACACTCTTCATTAAGTCTACCAGTAATGTTTACACTAACCAAGATAAGTTTATAAATAAAACGTTCCGAGAGTTCCATCAGCTGGAAACCAATTTTGGGGAACATGGAAATTCAGAGAGTTTTATGTCGTACCTGTCCAAATAGAATGTCATATGAAGTTACATATATTAACTCCTCTTGCTTCTGCAGTAAGAAAAAACACCACTAATGAAGCACCAAGATTTAAAAATCGCCCTTAGTGTATCCAAAATTTTGTTTTGAATAAACCAGAGATAAGGCAAAACTAGGTACACGTTATTTTCACCTTCCACTTGCTGTTCAATACACTGCTTGCGGCTAAAATTTGCTTGAGAATTGGAAGATCTGCAGAGAAAGAATGGGGAATGAGAACTTTCTTAAGAAATCAAGGTACAGAGTGTCGTGTTTTGTCGTAAAAATTAAACATGATCATAAAATTAAAACTTTTTCCGGGATGTAAGATCAGCGTTATCCAAGCAACGAACTCCCTCGATGGTGAAGGAACAGCAAAAACCATTGGGTCCTAATAGTGCATGAGTAGTAGGGACACTGACCATGAAGACATCTATTTCATACAATTCAAGAGTGGAAATGAACAGTGTGGGTGCAAGAGCTTTATGGCAGAGAAAAAGAGGAGAGAGGGCATGCTTTTCCCTTCAAATTTTCTCTTAGTGGTGATATTGGTCCTTAATTCTTGGCCGAATATGGTCATGTACTAATAGACACACTTGATGGTCATACATGTCAGCCTCTTAAAACTAGGGGTGGGCAACGGGACGAGCTGGCTCGCGGACCGCGCGGGCTCAGTGGCCCACATCCTGCAGCAAGACAAGCATGCCGCATTGTGTCGCTTGTTCGCGGGCTTTGACCTCATTTCTTTTATTTTATTAGTATCCTCTTTATTGGATTGGGATTGGAACGTATACATGAAAAATTCAGTATGCAATTAACCAGCCCGCTTGTGGGACAAGATTAACCGAAGCGAGCCATGACACGTGTCAGCCTGCCCAACCCACCATGTTTTATTTTTTTTATTTTTTTTGGATTTTGTAAATGGTTTTTAGTTTTTTAAATAGTTTTTAAGCATTGTTTAGCACTTAAAAATTATATGTAATTAACTAACAATGCAACCATTATAGAAATAAAAAATAAGTTTATTAAGTAAAATTGTATATTTGTATAGAATGACAAAGAGAAACATCGCACACACAAAAATTTTACGGGATTCAAAGCAAGTCCTACTCCACGGGCAATAACTAATTGCTCCACTAGTTATAAATATAAGAATAACTTACAACAAACTTTAAGCAAATAAAAATAGAGAAATATGTCAAACTTGTAATAAAGTTCAATCTTCTTTATACTTTTTGTCTTCTTGCTCAAAGAAAGCCGCACTTCCTCCTTGTAGTTGTTCTTCTGCGTCTAACCAATCTTTCAAGCAAACACACATCTCTACATGTGTAGCAATCAATTGTGTCCTCTATTGCGAAATTACTAGTCCACCCTAAGAAAAGGCACATTCAGAAGCCACTGTAGAGGCAGGAGGAGTTGGAATATCTTTAGCTATTACAGAAGGTATAGGATAATTGTGTGACTCCCCTTTCCTCCTCCATGCTAGTACAAAATGATTCCCAAGAACCCTCAACAATTATTTCTGAACGCTCCAAAATACATGAAGCTCTTTTACACTTGTGTTAGATGTCTGCTTTTTTTTGGTTCTTGAAATCAATTGACATCCAGTTTGATTTTTTCATAGCAGAGCCGGATGAGGATGGGGTTCTTGTTGAACCTTCTAAATCTCCCAATTCTTGGTTTGGGAACAAAACATCTTCATATATTGAAAACATACTCTCTAATGTATTGTTAATATCTTTTGTTACGGTATCAACATCTCACTGAAAACACATGTTCTCATAGAAATTTTTGATTATCTCCTTAAATTATCAACCTTTATCCTGGGATCCATCACTACAGCTAAATAGAAAAGGTAAGACATTCTTCGAAGTATTTAGAAAATTTACGCTATATTTCTTTTATTGTGTCAGAAAGATACGGGTTATCTCTATGCTCTACAAACAACTCAACAATATTGTTGAGATGATAAAGAACTAAACGAACAATAGTGTACTACACACCGGATAGGGTTCTGGTTGCGGCCTCAAGTTTCTCTAAGAATTCACAAAAAAAAATCATAAAGTTCTCATTCATGATCATCAATGAAAACATCTGATATATTCTCACGTGCAATAAAGGAATCTACTGCTGCACAGTAAGGGAGGGTCTTCTTAAGTATGTAATATGAGGAGTTTCACCTGGTCTTAATATCAAGTGGAAGAATTTTTCTTTTCAAACCAAAATCTGCACAACAATCTCTAAAGAAATTCTTTCTAGAACCACTACTCATGCAAAGAATAAGCTTATGCAAATGCACATTTAAAAATTTTATTCTGTCTTGCATGCATAGCTTGATAATATAGCATACGCAACGAATATGAAAAAGTTTGCCTCGTAAAATAGGTATCAAAATCTCCACAAGACAAATAATTGAAGCGGTATTTTTGGATGCATTGTCAAAGGAGATAGCGAAGAATTTTTCTCCATACGATAATCGAGGTACGTGTGTGCAATTGCATTGCACACGGCTTGAGAGTTATGAGGATACTCAAATCTTTTGAACGATAAAATTCTTTTCTACAGATCCTAATTTTCATCAATAAAGTAAGCCATGACACACATCTAGTGATTATGATCGAGTGATTCCCACACATCGAAGGTCAAAGCTATCTTTGTGGTTACAACTGATAGAGTACTCTGCATGAAAGATCTTCTCTACAACCCAAGATATGTTCTACACTTCTTGTGATTGTTTTCCTGCTAATTTTTTTATACTAGGAGCAAAAAATAGTTCTAATATTTTTTTAAAAAAATCATTTTTCAGGTATGGAAAAAGGAATCTCAGATTGAACAATAAATCGTGCTAAATTTTCCTTAGCAATGTCTGGTTTATACCTGAATGTAAAAAGCCTATGTGTACCTATGATGATCTGTGATTGGTTTACAGATTTGCCATCCAAATCCTTATGTTTGTTCTCAAGACGCCTCGTCAAGGTACCAGTACCACATTGCTTCGGGTATTTGTAGACCTTTTTGCAAAGGTTGCAATGAGTCGTCCTTTTATTTTCGTCATTGGGATCTTCAATAAGAGTAAAGTGTTACCACACTTTGGAGGTTTCTCCATTTGATTTTTTCTTCCTCTTAGCAGGATTAGAGGATGGTTCCACATCTGGTTGAACTTCCACGATTTATTTTTTCCAGTTATGTTTTTGGAACTTCCGTGTCTTGAGCTTGTTGACTATTGCGATGTTGAGGAGGGAGAGATGGAGGATAAGTAATGGAATGTCTAGCCGGAACAGAAGGAGCTGGCAACAGAGCAGTTAATTGTTGTCACTTCATTGGAGAAAGGGGAAGAGAATGTCTAGCAGTACGGACAACAGAGGCGGCGGTGGTGGTATACGCTGGATAGATAAAAGGAATTGTATCAGTTAGTCTACAACATAGTCGCCAACGACAGCAAAGGTGTAGTGAAAGGATGTACTGCTACCACCGACATCAAAAGAATAGAACTGTGAAGAGGATGAGTTGTAGTTATAGTGATCCATTTGGAGGAGTATGGAAACTAATTGAGTATGCGAGAGAAGTGGAAAAATTATTGCAGTTAGTTGTCACGAATGACAAGGGATTTTGATAGCATTATAACGAATGACAATGGATTTCGATAGCATTATAGAGAAACAGTTTTTTTTTTGGGGGGGGGGGGGTTAATCTGTGCGAATCTCAGGCAATACAAAAAGTTAGATTACACACAAAGCAAGAAAAAACAGTGAAGATTTCCTTTACAACAAACTAAACAGTGAAAATTCCTTTTACATCACAATTTTCCCATTAAAAGGAATTCTTTCTACACACTGAACGAGGGAGAACAGGGAAAATCCCCTTTCCACCAAATTTCTCCTGTTAGGAGAGATTTCCAATAAAGAATCTCCCCTCAAGCCACAAAAGCTGCCTTTTGTGGCGTTTGGGGGGGGGGAATTCCCTCTTGGAATCTCCCTCAAACATCAAGGGCCAAGAGCCTAAGTTAGCCTCTATAATTGAGGGGTTTTTTTCGCAAGATTGAAGGGCAAAAAAAAGAAAAAAGAAAGGGTTTTAAAGGATAAAAATAAAAAGATTTTTTTTGTCGAGAAATTACCCCCATCAAGTAGCGAAGCAGGTACCTACTTAACTCAGATAGAATCATAGAAATGGGTGGACTGCAAACATAATTCAATCCAATCGTTTGTTTCTTGAATTAGTTTTATTGGGGGGAAATGTCTAAGGCATGAATTTTTCATGAAAGGTTCCGAAAATTAGATAAGTTATAAAATAAATTATCTCTACTGTATTCTTTAAGATTTAGTTAGATATGGTTTTTAGAAGATATGATTTTCAGAATTTTATGATTGTTTTCAAAGAAACTATCCTCATGAACAGTAATTTCTTGAAATAAAAGGTAAGAAATGATAAAGATCTAATAAAGTAAATATATCATAAGATGTAGTTATAAAAATTTTGAATAAATATTGTGTATTGTTTGAATGGATTTTATAAAAATATCTTGTCTTGCTACTCTAGCAATACATATATTACAATCAAGTGTAAAATTAATAATTTATGAATTTTCTTTATTATTTAATAAATAAAATCAATTGAAAAGGTTATAGAGATAATTGAGGGTAAATTACGCTAAACCCCCATGAAGTTTAAGTGTTTTGCATTAAAACCCATGAACTTTTAAAACCACACTAAACCCTCAATAACTTTTTCGAATTGTAGAAAACCCCTAATAACTTTCCGAGTTTTATAGATAACCCCCATAAATTAGAACAAAAAACCCCCAAAATAAAAGGTATTTTGAAAGTCATTTGGGGTCTAGTGTAATTTACCCAAAATATGTTGTGGGTTTTCTAACAAAAGTTATTAGGGGTTTATTGTGAATTTGAAGTACACGGGGGTTTAACTACAACTACAAATTCATGGGAGTATAGAGTAATTTACCCTAATTGATAATATCTTCTTTTCGATTGCCATGAAACAAAAATAATTGTCACTTGTGCGGTGGAAATTTTTCAAGAAATGAGCGTGCAGAAATCATGCGAACACCTCAGAAGACCGCTTTAGGTAGCGGGGCCATTGTAGACATCCTCTTGGACCCAGCTGACAGCTCTTCTGTGCTCTTGCGGTGATTCAATGGTTCAATGATTGCATAAGCAAAAGGTCCAAGAGATGAACGGGAAAAAATTGTATGCGAGCCAACGGGATGAGTTCAACGGGCCAACCTGGATACATTTAGTCCCAACTCGCTCGCTTGGCTCTATGGGCCAAGCAAGCTGCTGGCCAGCTTGTTACTAGAAAGAAGCCAACCCAGCCCGCTCCCACAGCCCGCTGTTGTAGTGGGCCGAATCTGTCTCGCCTCGCATCAGGCAGAGTCGTGTCGAGATCAAACGCAGGGTGGCGAGCGGGCTTATGGACCGACCCCGCCCAATGCTCACCCCTACTTAAAACCCAAGTAAATGGATTCAGCAAACACATCAGGTCAGCGATTTCC
Organism: Asparagus kiusianus; assembly: GCA_022839385.1. Lineage (NCBI taxonomy): Eukaryota > Viridiplantae > Streptophyta > Magnoliopsida > Asparagales > Asparagaceae > Asparagus > Asparagus kiusianus. Next base: position 529,944 of record BQKN01000917.1, on the reverse strand, counting down.
TCCCTACAAATCTGAGACGGAACTGAAAGCTTAAATTTCATTAAAAACTAATCTAAGAAAAGCTAGACATTCAAACAAAAATAACAAACTTGGATTGGACCTTGCACGCACTACGTCCCCCAACATGTACTGATGTACAATGCATGCATACCATACCTCCATGCCTAGACAACATGCATATGTGGGTTTCTTATTAAGTCAAATAAACATATCTATAAGAGAGTTGGAAGGAATAGAATTTAAATGCTATGCTACTCGTCCCTCGTCCAATGCAGATCCAAAAGAACATGTAAAAGATCAAATCAAAGAGAGGTTTTAACCTTCGGAGACTAGCCCCCCCCCCCCCCCCCCCCAACCCAACTAAAACTACGAATAATCCGACTAGGCGGCAACTTGAATTAGAGTGTATGTAAGTTTGGTCCTTTCCACTTTCAATATATCTCTACACCATCACATCACATGCTTGACTGATCCAGCCTTTAAAAAGTTATTACTAAATACTGAAAGTATTTACTTAAACTTGTCCCTTTTAAAAAAGATTCACCTGTTAATCTATGAGAGGAACTTGTAAACCTACCAAATAACTCTACCTCCTAATCAAAAAAAAAAAAATCAAAGATCTCGAATAATTTCGAGAAAATGAAAGAAAGAGAGAGAGATGAGAAAGAGTTACATTTTAGGGTTTGGCAAACGAGGGCGAAGGTGGCCTTCTTGTTCCGAACGGAGGGGCCGTAGACGATGGATTTGATGGAGGCGGAGGCGCGGCGGTCGGCGTCGCCCTGCAGCACTTTCTTCAGCACCGCCGCCGCCTCCCTGCGAGCGAAGTACGCCGATCGCTCCGCCGCGTTTTTGCTGCTCATTCGTTTGTTGGGCGCCATTGGAGGACTAATTTCGGTCGGCAAGAGCGCGAACTTGGGCGGAGGCTGGGGTTTTGTAGAACCCTAGTGGGCCAAAGACAGTTTTGGGCTTGGAAATACTCAGAAAGATAATCCACCTCCTTCTATTGCTTTCTCTCTTTGCTTTCTTCTATGGGATTGTTCAGTTCTCACATTTGTCCCAAATGGGCCAATTCTGACTGGCTGTTTGTTTGTATAAGGGGGTAAGGGGAAATCCTGTCAAAATATCAGTGTTGGCAGACTTTCTTGTAAGAGCATCTCCAACAGCTTCCTCATTTCCCACTTTTGGTGAATTTAGTTAGGTTTTTGATCCAACAGATTCCCCATCTCATTCCTCAAAATAGAAATGGAGAAGAAAAAATGGGGAAGCTTCCCCAAATCTGTAGCATTCTCCAAATTTTTGGAGGAAAAAATTGATTCTTCAAAATGGGGAAGCTATTGGAGTTGATGTAAAAATAATTTGGAGAATATGACTTTTACTTCCCCATTTTGGAGAAAAATTTGGAGAAGCTGCTGGAGATACCCTAAGGAGCTGTTTGGATGCCTTTAGGAAACTAGAGTATTTATGACATAAAATAGAAAGTAGTTATTCACCTCACCACTTTCCATCCAAGTGTTTACATTGTTTGGTTAGGAATCTTTGTGAATCCTAAAATAATAGTATTACATTGTTTAGATAGTATAATATAAACTAGAGTATTTATGACACAAAATAAAAAGTGATTATCCACCTCACCACTTTCTACAAGTTTTTGACTTTATTATTATTTTTTTGGACACATTTATGACATTGTGTCAGCTTTCCAACAAAATCACTCCTAATTTTGGTGATTTTGTTTTCGGTGTCACCTCATCAAAAGGTGCAAGCTTTTCATGTAAAAGAGAATTTAAACAAACAATGTAAAGTGATGAAAACTGACATTGGGACCCACTTTTTTCACTTTCCATCCTTTTACATGGTAAAAACATACAAACAAACAGCCCCTAAAAACGCCTCTTTTAGAGACATTTTTACAAGAAAGACTGTCAAAACTGACACTTTTGACAGATTTTCAACCCAATTCCCCCATAAAAGAGTCAACTAAACACACCCTAAGACACGCTAAATTTAAGAAATTCCCCCTACATTCGGACGATTATCAAATAACTCCAGCGAACTGTCAAATGTCAAAAAACGGCCCTTAAGGGGTTGTTTGTTTGGATGGAAATGAAGTTGCAAATGTAAATAGAGCAATTAAATTTTATAGGTACATTGTTTAATTTATAATTTTGTAATTAGATAAGGTAAATAGAATTGCATTTGGGTTGTTTGGTTGGATGGAAAATGAGATGCGAACGTAAACAGAGCAATCAAATTTGTAGATACACTGCTTGGTTATCAACTTTGTAATTAGGAAAGGTAAGCTTGAAACGAATGCTATGGTTAGTTTGGTGGGAGGAAAACTTGCAGACTTAAAAAAAGGAGTTAAAAATAAAAAAAATCCATCTCATCAAAAAAAATCTTTTTGAATCAAAGTAAGAGAACCACCTACACCTAAGTATTCTTTTATTGCAAAGTTTTGTAGCTTTTACCTAATTAATTTACAACCAAACACCAAACTTATATTTGGGAATACATATTTTATAATATAATTGCAGATATCCCAACATCGGATTTGAAGTTGATTTCATGCAACAAATGTTGCATGCAACATTTGTTGCCTAACAACTACTTCAATTTATATTTGTAGCAAACCAAACTGCCCCTTTGTATAAAAAAAAACTCACAACAAATGCTACAACTAATTTGGTAGGAGGAAAAGCTGCACGCCTAAAAAAGAATTAAAAAATAAAAATAATTACACCTCATCAGAAAAATCTTTTTAAACCTATACATGATAAACTTCTATATTAAAGTTTTTTTATATAGCAAAATTTGTAGCTTTTGTTTAATTATTTTTCAGCTAAACTCTAAAGTTACATTTAGAAATACATTTCCTAGAATATAATTGCATATATCCAAACACCAAATTTGAATTTTTTTTAATGCAACAAATGATGCATGGAACACTTGTTATAGCTTATTTTTGCAGCAAACCAAAAAAACTCGAGATTCTTCCCAAGGTACAAGTACGATTTTCATATGAGCAAGTAGAAATAAAATTTTGCAGGAGAATGATTTCGACGGTAAAAATTATGGTTCATTGTTCTAGAGGGTTTCAAAAACCGTTGAAAGTTGAAGATTTAAGGGGTATTATGATAACCCCTAAATTTAAGAGAGTTACACGATATCAACTACCTATATGACTAAAGGCAAATCTTAAGTATTAATATTCATGTTACAGTTACTTCCAGCATGTATAGAGAAATCTTACAGCCCCAAGAATTCTTTCGGTGCCTCAAAATACGGTGGAAAACTAGTCCCAACTTAAGAGAGTTACACGATATCAACTACCTATATGACTAAACGCAAATCTTAAGTCATATATCACACTCACATTTAATGTGGTTGTTCGAGTTGCCCTCTCCTCCAAATACAGTACTCATTTTGAATTGTGAACTTGAATTTCAAAAAAAAAAATTTGCCTCTTTTCTGCACCTGAGTACCATCCAAATATGTATTAAAAAATTAGAAAAATTATTTAAAATAGTTTTTCTCATGTCAAAGTATAAGGAAACACATTCACAAAATGACTCATTTCACATTCACTAAAATCACACTGTTTTTTTCTTAACTAGAGAAGAAGAGGGTGTTGCGCGTAGTGAAAATTTCGGCAGCACCTCGGGGAAACAACAAGAGAGTCAGGTCGTAATAGGAATTCCTGTTTCACCAAGGAAATAAGACCTTAAGCAAAATATCTCAACAAAGTGGGATATTAGCTCTTCCTCTCATCAGTTCTAGGACTGACCTGTTGAGGGAACCTAAATAAGCTATTACAAATCACACAACCAGCGAGACAACTAATTTTACGTGGTTCGACAATTTGTCTACGTCCACGGGGAGAGGATGGGAAGATTCCACTAAATTAAGGAGAGTACAAAGGGTTACAATCTCACAAAACTCACAAACTAACTCTTAACCAAAGCTCTGAACTTGCTCACAATATCTCCCTCTCACAATGCTCAAAAGTCTCTCTAATCTCAGATTATAACTCTCCTCTTTTTGATTGATCCTAATCTTCCATATATATAGAAAATCTAGAACCAAAACAGACTCGGAATCCTAAAACCAAAAACAAAACAAATTAGGAATCCTAATAACCTGTTACCAAAACGGATTAGGAATCCTAATAATCTCGTGTTACCAAAATAGATTAGGAATTCTAATAACCTCATGTTACCAAAATAGATTAGGAACCTGCTATCCAATAATTCTCCACATCGGCGAAGTATTCCCAAAACTGAGCCGACACCAACATGAGCACCAATGCATCGTCTCACCAAATTCGGCTGCACCAATGTGGCTACCTACGTACCCCCTCTCCCAAGGGATCAAGCCGCACGTAGTTCATCCAAATGGCCGTCAATGGCCTCAACAATCACGAATGTGCAACAAGCTTCTACAATGATCAAACTTGTTGTTCGGAACTACCTTAGCGAGCATATCCGCCGGATTATCATTCGTGTGAACTTTCAAAATCTCCACATCGTCATCTTCAAGAACATCTCAAACGAAATGATAACGAACATCAATGTGCTTCGTCCTCGCATGAAAAACCTGATTCTTAGCCAAATAGATAGCACTCATACTATCATAATGAATAGTGACGGACCGCTGTGATATACCAAGTTTCTCCAAAAGTCCTCGAAGCTAAATAGCCTCCTTCACAGCCTCTGTTATCGCCATATATTCTACCTCCATCGTAGACAAAGCCACCATCGACTGTAAGGTGCATCTCTAACACACCAGCACACGGGTCAAAGTGAACACATACCCCATCGTAGACCGGCGCTTATCCAAATCCCCGGCATAATCCGAATCAACATAGCTAATGCATAGCTGCCCACCTATAGTATCCCGCTCATAAACCAAACCAACATTGAGCGTACCTTTAATGTACCTCAAAATCCATCTCACGGTGTCCCAATGACCCACTCCTGGATCATGCATATATCTCGAAACCATGCTCATCGCCTGTGAGAAATCTGGCCTCGTACATACCATCGCGTACATCAAGCTTCCAACCACACTCACATATGGAGTCTTCGACATCAACTCTTGATCTTTAACTGTCTTCGGTGAAAGGTCAGCTGAAAGCTTCAAATAGGTTCCCAATGGTATACTAACTGGCTTTGTATCCATGCTAACATGAAAATCGCTATAGAACCTTCTTTAAATAAGCCACCTATGTCAAACAAATTTTGCCCTTCTTCTTGTCTCTACCGATCTCCATCCCTAAAATGCGTTTGGCCTCACCCAAGTCTTTCATCTCAAACTCATTTGAAAGCTGAACTTTCAACTCATCTATAGCCGACCTGGAAGTAGAGGCAACCAACATGTCATCGACATAAAGCAACAAATAATGTACGCATCTCCTCTCAACTTACGAAAATACACGCAATGATCAAACTGGCTCTGAGTGTACGAATGTCCAAGTATAAAACTATCAAATCGCCTATACTATTGTTGAGGAGACTGCTTCAAACAGTATAGCGATTTCTTTAACCTGCAAACCAACTTATCTTTCCCTACAGCTCGGAATTCTAATGGCTGAGTCATATATATTTCTTCATTAAGATCACCATGAAGAAATATCGTCTTCACATCTAACTGATCTAACTCTAATCTATACTGTGCCACCAAAGCTAGCAAAATCTGAATCGAAGAGTGCTTCACCACTGGAGAGAAAACCTCATTATAGTTAATACCTTTCTCATGTGCATAGCCCTTCGCAACCAACCTACCTTTGATCCTTAATGGAGTGCCCTCAATGTCCTCCTTCTTCATGTATACCCACTTGCAACCAATTGCCTTTCGCTCCTTTGGAAGCTCAACAAACTCCCATGTATCATTCTTGTGAAGAGACTTCATCTCCTACTGTATAGCTACCTATCACGAATCAACCTCCAAACTCTGCTCGGCCTCTCTGAATGTAGTAGGCACCAACTCATTGATACTCTTCACTAGAAGTGCATATGCAACTACTGTATCGGTATACTGTGCTGGCATCCGTATGTCTCTCATCTGTCTTCGAACCGTAATAGAATCCTGAACCTGAGCCGTCGACCCCTGATTCTACACATCAGTACCCGTATCCTCCGTGTTACCGTCGTGCTCGCCTGGCGTCACCTCAGTCGGCACTCTAATAGATACTGCACTATCTGGACACTGTGGAGCTGCATTGATCTCCACTACCTACGATATCTCTTCTGTAAGGTCACTCTCCACCTGATGAGAGCTGTGAAGTTTTAAGATAGAAGCCTCATCGAATGTGACGTCTCTACTCAGCACAATCTTTCTATCAACTGGATCCCATAGCTTTTATCCCTTGATACTATGCTTGAATGCTACAAATATGGCCTTCCTAGCTCGAGGTTCTAATTTATCTGTTCTTACATGATAAAATACAGCACCTAAATACCTTGAGCTGATCATAGTCATGTGCTGGCTCTCCCGACCATATTTCCATAGGGGTCTTCTCCTCAATCACAGATAAAGGCAGCCTATTAATGAGGTGGTTCGTATATGTAAGTGTCTCAACCCAAAAGATCATCTTCAAACCACTCTACGATAATAAACATCTAACTTTCTCCAGTAAAGACCGATTTAGCCTCTCTGCCACCCCCATTCTGCTGTGGTGTATGACTAACCATGAAGTGCCTCTCTATGCCTTCGTCTCGACATAGCTGCAGAAAGGGGTTTGATGTATACTCACCGCCGTTGTCGGATCGTAACGTTTTGATCTTTCTCCTAGTTTGCAGTTCCAACCTCTTCTTTCACTCCACGAATATATCTAGGACTTTACTCTTCTTTGTCATGGTGTACATCCAATATCACCTAGAATAGTCATCAACGAACGTGATGAACTAATGCCGACCACCAAGTGATGCCGTCTTGGTGGGACCCCAAACATCTGTGTGCACGTAGTCTAGGATGCCCCTCGTCCTATGAATAACAGTCACGAACTTCACTTTTGTTTTTTTGCCAAGAACACAGTGCTCACAGAAATCCACTTTTCCACTCTTGGCTCCTTTTAATAGTCCCTGCTTGCACAGCGCCTGCAGTGACTTCTCACCTGTGTGCCTCAACCTATAATACCAAGCCTGCTCATGTCTGCCTCTGAAATAGCTGAAGTAACCTGGCCAATTTTGGTACTCCCCTTCAGATAATACAAGTTCTAACTGCGGACTCCCTTCATAACCACTAAAGATCTCTTAGTAACATTTGCTACAGCATCCTCAAAGATCATCTTGAATCCCTTCGCCTCCAAAGCTCTAACTGAGATAAGATTCTTCTTCAGTTGAGGAACAAATCTTATCTCCTTCAATTCACGGACTACTCCATCGTGTATCAGAATCCGTACGGTACCTATCCCACAAATGCCACATGATTGATCATTTCTCATGATAACACCCCCATCGAGCTTCTCAAAAGATACAAACCAATCTCGTCTAGGGGTCACATTGTAAGGACCGTGAATTTTAATACTAGTTAAAATAATTTTCTAGTATTTTAAAATATTTAATTATAATTTTTGAAAGAGTATTTGTATTTTTCTTGAATTTCTACAATTTTCTATGATTTAAAGTCTAAGTTTTATATTTATTTAAATGATATTAATATTTATAAATTAATTTTATATGGTGAAAATTTATGAAATTTATTTGTTGCATTATCGATGCTGTTACATGTCATTTTAAATAATATGTTATATTATTTTTGTTATTATGTATATTTTCGTATACTATGTTGTATTATTAATTACGTATTATTTGTATAATTTATTGTGTTATTTCTAATATTACATATTATCTGTCGTATTAGTATAACTTGTATGTTTTACTATGTATATAATTATCCCATAATTGTTTGATTTTAAATATGAGTAAATATATTTTATTTATTAATTATTCTCGTTTAATTGTACAATATGGGTATATTTCGACTATTTCGTATCAACTGTTATATTAACACAATATGTACATTTTTAATTATAGATAATTATTCTGTAATTAGTTTAATTTTTAAGTAACCGTAATTATTTATTTTAATTATTTTAGTAAAATACCATAACCCTAAACCCTAACCCTAACTATATATATATATATATATATTTCTTCTTTCTTTTTGTTTTCACGTGAACACCCATACCCAGCCGCCCCTTATTTTCTCTCTCCTCTCTCGTTCTCTCTCTTCCCCAATCTCTCCTTCGCCGCTACCTGATCGCCTTCGACCGCCTCCTTGTCGTCGTGCACCATGCCGACCCATCCCGTCGCACGACCTCCCGCGCCACCCTCCTCCGTTCGTCGCCAGCCAGCCTCGCTCGACTCAGCCCGACGCCGACCGCCGCCTGAGACCCGCCAGCACACCGCCTGCACCGCCGAAACCCACCGCCAGCGACCAGAACCGCCGCCTCACATCAACACGATCCGACCGAGCTCAGCCTCGAACCCGACGCTTACAAGCTCGTCGATTGCTCCGGCGACGTCTGCGCTAACTACCGCCCACACCAGTACCTCCTCCCTATCGCCGACCAGATCTCCTCAACGCCACTGTCCAGCCAAGCTCTGACAACCATCGCGAGCACCCTATGTTGCCCGAGCTCCTCCTCATCCCCGCCGTCAGCCCCTTCCCTAACCGGTGCAGCAGCGAGTCCGATAGCCCCCTGCTCCTCTCCTTCATCTCCTAAGCAGCCCTCACTGATGTCTCCTCCTCGACAGCCGACTCATTGCCGCCAAAGCCCGCCGCGCCGCCCATCGCCAGCTAGCCTCCCCGCTGACCCGAACTCAGCTGTCCGATCCGCGCCGTCGACGTCGATTCATTCGACGAACCCGAGGCAAGATCCTAAACCTTAATTATTTTATTTTAATTATTAGTTTATCGTAAATTATTATGTGACTTGCCATTTCAATATTTATATCTGTTAGTAATTGGTTAATTAGATTAGTTTATGATATACTATTACCTGCGTGGGATTGCTTGACATGAATAGCTGTGTGGAAGCTTGTTGTGTTATCACTTAGTTGTTATCCAATAGGAGAGACTGTACATGAAGATGACTTCTGTTAAAAGTATGATTTATAAGCGTGCTTCAAAGCATGGCTATACTTGCTCGACATCGATATCCTGATGTGAGGAGTCCCGAGTTCCCTCGATATCGATATCCCGGTATGAGGTTTCCTTGATTATTATTATTATTATAGCATTGATTAGACGATGCACTCTTGATCGGACGTGTTGTGGGTCACGGTTATGTTCATAGTTTTACAGAAGTCATTCCATGGAGTTCCACGGTAACTCCGTGGCTAGTGCACAATATTTCATGTACAGTTGCGTAATTAATATGACAAACATGGGGTTATAAAGGGGAATTGGACGAAGAATATAGCATGTATATAAACGGGCACAGCGCTTTCTTGTTATCGTGATATCGTGAGTGTTATGTACATGGGCCAGAGGGCCAATACTTGACTTGAAGGCGGCCCCCGGACGACTTTACGGGGACCCGATTATATACATCAAAATATTCTTCCCCAATTCAAATAACATGTAAAACAAGAATAATATGTTTGTGTGCTTTATGGTGGACTTTGTTAGTTTTGTTGAGATGTAGACCAGTGTTGTTCTTTTCATACATAGATCGGGATTAATATTTAATTATTTACAATTCGAGACATATGGTATATACATGAGGGTTTTCTTGTTTGGATTATTTTGCTTGACGTAATACGTCTCGAGTTGTAGATTTTTAGGTATTAATTCCATCTATTGTATGCCCATGTTACTTGGATGATTAGACTGATCGCTAGCTACATGATCTCGACACCTGATCGATTCTGGATGCTTTATGTTATCATGATTTAGTAGTGTTTTCATGTTGATTTGTGGATTTCAGTTGTACGTTTTTTTGTTGTTTCTGTTATCGTATCATTTTTCGCATTGGATTTCTGTTTGTTCTATTTTCTTTGTGGGGTCGGGTCTTTCCGTGCGCCATGCACCTGACGTACACCTGTTTTCTCTGGTGTACGTCAGACTTAGAGGAAGAACAGGTTCAGTAGGAGCTAGAGGATTCTCAGCAGGAGTGCCTTGTAGATGGAGCAGAAGAAGGAGTCGAAGCCTAGTCTTTTCTTTATTTTTCTATTGGCCTTAGTTGCTTTTGTAGTTCTTTACATTCCTGCTTGATCGATGTATTTTTGTATCTCTTCAGTATTCATTTGTTCAGTTTTGTGTAAGGGCACGTTTGACCCGAATATTATGTCTTGGATGATATTCATTTGTGATATGATATGTATTCTTTTATTCTGAGTTTGTCTACTATATTCTTGTTGATTGTGATCGGGGACCTGTGACTTTGTATTGTATTTAATTCCAGACGCTTAGCGTATTGGATTGAGAAGAAAATGAAAGACAAAAAAATGATAGTGTATATTTCTTCTCAATCTAATACGTCGTGGGCTTGTTCACGTTCCGATTCCCGGGTATTTTGGGAAGCGGGGCGTGACACACATGATAGGTAGCACTGGAATCAAGCATCTAATCTAATGCATCCAAATGGTTCACCTCTGGAGTAATCAATAGAGAAAAGCTCGAATCATCGGAATCATCGCCTTTCGCAACGTTTACCTTATTAGCCTTCGGGCCCTTTTTCTTGCTATTCTCCTTCTCTTCGATCTTTGGACAATCTCTTTTCTAATGTTCCTGCTCCTTGCAGAATGCACATTGATTCTTTTCTAGCTGGTGATGATCTCTTGACTTTGACCTTCCTCTATTACCACCTTTCAGATATGGGCTTCTACCTCTCGTCGACAAGGCATCGACTGAAGTACTAGCACGGGAAGTCTCCTTGTCCTTCCATTTCAAATCATAATTCGTCAATGCATTAGTAACTTCACTATAGCTGATAGAAGATCTCCCGTTTAACAAAGTGAGCACAAAGGTGTCATACTTCTTATCCGGTAAGGAGCCCAATAAGATAATAACCTTGTACTCGTTTGATATATTCTCATCAATATTCGCCAAGTCCGACAATAATTTAGTGTAGTTGTTCACATGAGTCGCTAGCGAGGTACCTTTGGACATCTGAAATCTGAATAATCTTCACAGCAAATGCAATCTGTTCTTAACACTTTTCGTAAGATACTTGTTGTTGATAATTTTCCATATCTTTATTGCAGACGTCACCCCAATCACATCATACTTCAGCTCCTGTTCCAAACAGGATCTGATCACCCCACAAGTGTTCTTATTTATCTTTTCCCATATCACCTCTTTATATTTTGATGGTCTCTCATGGACCATGATGGTCTCCTCTAAGTTCTGAGCATTAAGCGCATCCTGTACATTGTTCATCCACAAACCAAAGTTGATTTTACCGTCATACTTCACCATACTAATTTTGGTATTCTGAAAACCAACTTGAACTGTACTCGCCATTGACTTGCTGCTTTCACCTTCTTCTCCCATTGCAAACTAACTCTAAGTTGTAGAGAAAAAATTAAACTTTGATAGAAATTAAAAATTACCAAACCAAATCCTAAATCGGATTCCAAATAGATCTCATGTCCACACGAGGAAAGCAAAATCTCCAACTGGAACTCCTAATGCTATCTCCACCGAAGCATAGAACTCCAAGAACCAAGCTTCACATAAGAATCTTCCTCTACATAATTCCAAAAACCCTAGATCTAAAATCTGGACTCTGATACCACTTGTTGTGCTCTGATACCAATTGTCGTGCTCTGATACCACTTGTTATGCACAGCGAAAATTTCGACAGCACCTCAGCGCAATAACAAGAGAGTCAGGTCGCAATAGGAATTCCTGTTTCACCAAGAAAATAAGAACATTTAGCAAAATTTCTCAACAAAGTGGGATATCAGCTCTTCCTCTTATCAGTTCTAGGACTGACCTGTCAAGAAAACCTAAATAAGCTATTATAAATCACACAACCAGTGAGATAACCAATTTTACGTGGTTCGACAATTTGCCTACGTCCACAGAGAGAGGATGGGGAGATTCCACTAAATCAAGGAGAGTACAAAGGGTTACAATCTCACAAAACTCACAATAATCTCACAAAACTCACAAACTAACCCTCAACCAAAGCTCTCAACTTGCTCACATTATCTCCCTATCACAATGCTCAAAAGTTTCTCTAATATCTGATTGTAACTCTCCTCTTTTTTATTGATCCTAATCTTTCATATATATATAGAAAACCTAAAATCGAAACAGACTAGGAATCCTAAAACTAAAAACAAAACAAATTAGGAATCCTAATAACCTGTTACTAAAATAGATTAGGAATCTTAATAACCTCATGTTACCAAAATAGATTAGGAATCCTATAACCTCTGTTGGCCCTATGGTTTTGATGATGATTTATCAAACAATTTATAGCTAATCTATTTTTTAGTTTTTTTGGTTTGTTTTTCTCTTTATAGGAATTCAACACATGACGATCAAGAGTTAAAGATTCAAGTTTATGTGTGCCCATTCACCTAGGTATAAGAGAAGTGTATTTACATATATTGTATGACTATATTTAAGCTCAATATGTAAACACAGCACAAGTCTGATTTTTCTATCATACAAATGATTTTTTATCAAACTTTGTTACAATAGTATTTATTTTATGTTTACATCTCTCTCATACTTCATAATATATATATAATGTATGCATGATATATATACACAAGTTTACAAGTCATAGTTTAATTTGTGTTTTCATTAAAAATAGGTTTTATGTACACTTTTCAAAAACAGTAAGTTTTCACAAAGGAAAATTACATTTCCAAAATTTCTTTTTCAAACATGTTTATTTTATCATTTAGAAACTTTTCCCAAAGTTTTACTATTTTTGGAAATAATTTAATATCTTTATTGTATTTTCAAAGTTAGCCAAAACAAGTTCAAAACCTGTAAAATCTTCTGTGTCAGTTTGCGGTCGACCGTCACGGTCGACCGCCTGTAGTTCAAAATCCTAATTAGCTTTTTAATGGCTCGTGGTCAACCGTGGCGATCGACTGTAGCACATCCAGAGACTTTCGTGGTCGACCACCACGGTCGACCGCCTGCTTTTCAGAATAGTTTGATTAATTTTTGTGCTTCACAGTCGACCGCCAGTTTTTCACGGTCGATCGCCGATTTGACCGTTGTGTTGCAACGGGTATTTTTTGATCTGATTTTTTGGGGTATTTTGGTCTTTTCAATGTTGTTTTGGCTGATGTCTTGAGTGTGTATAAATACCCCATTGCTTCCTTCTTTCAAAAGACTAAGAGTTTTGTTTACAGTGAGTTTTATCAAAAGATTAGCAAGTATTTAAGCTGGTTTTGTTGGTATGTTTCAAAAGAAGTTTCCTACAACAAGAAGAGGCATTTAACTCCAATTGAGGATCTTATCCTCATCATCTCTCTACAGTTCTTCTTGTTCATTGATAAGTTTTCTAAACTCATTATCCTATAGCTTATTAATTCATTTTTATATCTTAGTTATATAAATTGAGTTGCATATTTTCTATTCGCTTTTATCACACACACCTTATTGAGCTTATAATATTTTCATACAATATATTGTTGGGTAGTGGTGTGTGATTTAGTGAGAGTGAGCTTCATTGTGTTGTCATTTATAATCGAGAACAAATCATTGTATTTAAACCCTTATTGTGAGTATCACTTGTAATACACTTATACACCGAGAGAAGTGTGAGGCGTGAGACGGGGTCGAATCCAATAGGAGTTGCATCGGATGACAAACCTAAGGAGAGGTTGCATCCGAGCACTTGAGGAGGAGGACGCGGGCTAGAATCCTATACTTAGTGTGTAAAGTGTGATTACATAGTGTTTGTTTTGTGATAGTTTTTGGTAAACTTGTAAACCAAGTATGTAGAAGTTCTAGCTTTCAAACCGGGTTGTGATAGTGGAGATCTCCTCGAGGTGAGGAGCGAGGACGTAGGTCGTGAGGACCGAACCTCATAAACATATCGTGTGTTTGTGTTTGCTTAGCATATATTTTATTTGTGCTTATTCTTCTTATTCTTATTCATATCTATTTCATATATCTTATAAGAACAAATTAATCAATATAATTTTAATTGGTATATAATCGAGATTAGATTAGCATAAGACCCTAATCACCCCCCTCTAGGGTCTAACAATTGGTATCAGAGTTTGGTGCTCTTTGATTTAAGGACTAATCGCCTTGAGTTAAAGATCCAAGTTATCGTTTTTGTGCTAATCTAATTTTGATTGCATTTGGCTTCTTGCATATAATCACTATGGATATGCACGATGCATCTAGTCTAGGTTATGCTATTAATATTGTTCCTCATTTGGATATCATTCCCTATACTCAATGGTGTGTTAGATTCAAAATTTTTGTTCAATCTAAACAATTCGATTTATGGGAAATTATTAAAGATGCTTATATTGTTCCCACTTCGTAAAAATCCAAGTGGAATAAAGATGATAAAAGAATGTTTAATATGAACAAGCTTTTGTTAGAATATTTGCTTAGTGCTTTTCACTCATCTTTTTCTAACAAATTTGTTCATTTTGATAGTGCTTACACCTTATGAAAATTTATTGAAGCACATCAAGGGGACGTGGAGGCTATCCAACAAGCGTTGGAAAATTCAACTTCGAGTTCTAAAGAAGCCTCATCTCCATGTACACGATCACTAGGTGATAACCCTAGTGAGGTATGCGAGCTTGACAATGATGATAATATTACTTTTAATGAGCTTGCGCTTGAATTCGAAAAATTATACAATAGCTATATTGATTTAAAGAGTAAGCATGTTAATATAAAATCCAGTCATGAAACACTAGTCACTAAGTTTGATTTCATTGCAAATGAAAATATAATTCTTAAAGAATGCAATGAAAATTTGAGATTAGAAATTACTAGGTTGCTTCATGAAAAATGTGATGTCATGTTAGAAGTAGAGATTAGTAAAAATAAATTTAACTCTATGATAAATGATCATGTTAATCCTACTTCTAGTAGCAATGCTTGTATGCACAATGATGAGTTGAATCAAATGAAAAAACACATACTAACCTTAGATTCAACACTAAACACTTGTATTGCAAATAACAAAAAGCTTATGGACTTGTATACAAAGTACTATGATAATTCTTCTAAGAAACCTATTCACTATGCACACATATATCACAAAATTCACAAATGTTCTATTTGCGATCTTAAAGGCCATTTAGCCAAATTTTGTCATAATGCACAAAAGCTTAACAATCCTATTCATGATTGTGCATCCCATCAAGCTTCGTCATCTCATACTCATGTACACACACATAGTGTAAATCAAAAACATACTCATGTGTACAAATGTGAATATCGTGGTCATTTTGGTCATTTGGCCATGTTTTGTTTTGACTTGAAAAGAAATTCTCGTTTGCAAAATAATTACAAAGAAAAACCTATTTTTGCAAATAAACCACGTGCACATAATTTCGATCAACACAAACCATTCAAACCCCTACATTGCACAAATTGTAATCGTGTGGGTCATGTTTACGATTTTTGTTTTGACCGTATCGATGCACAAAATACACCCAAATGGGTTCATAACCCTAGGGCCTTGAATTTACATGATAGGGGTCATGTCCCGAATTTTATTGGTACCAAAAAGATTTGGGTACCAAAATGAGCTCTATTTCATATCTTTGTTTTCTTTTTGAATAGTTGGTTTTGAGCTTAAATGTTGATTTTTCTTGTTATTAAGTTAAAATAAAATATTTTCATGGTTTACTAGCTAAAAGCTTTTTACACACACACACACACACACACACACACACACACACACACACACACACACACACACACACACACATATATATATATATATATATATATATATATATATATATATATATAT
>BQKN01000917.1:503193-513913 GCA_022839385.1 Asparagus kiusianus | reverse complement strand
TATATCTTCTTATAAAACAAAATTGCTTAGAGATCCAAATGAAATATTTCACAAAATCCAGATTTAATCAGATTTTTACTGTTATTTTTTGCACGGTCGACCGCCACAGTCGACCATATATGTTTCTGCCTTAGAGAACAGTCTCTGTGACTATCGCAGTCGACCGCCATGGTCGACCACGTGGGAATTTTTTAGTTTTAATTTTTTTTCTTATCGGGTTTTGGTTTTGTTTTGTTAACTTTTCTAAACCCGAATCATTTATCACCTTTGATTTCACCTATGAGTCGATCCAGGCCGTTGCTTCATCCTCACATAGACCCGACCCTTTCTATTCCCATCATTCGAAAAATTTTCCCCAAATCTGTCGATTCCTCCCACGATTGCCCGCTATTCTCCTTCGATCGACCGCGGATCTCTTCTTCATCAATTTCTGTTGGGAAAAGTTTGGGTAATCTCTCCTTTCATCACTCTTGATTTCTTTCACTGTTCTAGAATTTCAGTCTCTCATTTCTAGGGTTTCGGTTTAAATTTATCTGTCAAACCCTATTGTTGATCTTACATGCCTCCTAAAAAGAAATCTAAACAATATATTGGTTCTTCATCTAGTGTCACTTACTATGAGGATTTTCTGCTTTTCAAATCTCTAGTTAAAAAATATAGGGATCTTTGTAAGTTGAAAATCTTATCAGGTAGATACATCAAATATGAGGAATTAGCCATTTATAACATTTATGAGATTCTATCTAATGTTGGGTTGCATAATCTATTAGATGAGAAACGTAAGGTTCCTTATTACCCCTTTCTTGTCTATTGTTTTATGCAAACTTATCTGTTTCCTCTTCAGCTGATGGTCTTCAAACCATCAATACATCTGTTAAAAATGTTCAGATATCATTTTCTGCTGACGAGCTTACGGGAATCCTAAAGATCCCGTCAAGTAACGTTGAGCTCATGTCCATTGAACACACTAATCAGGATGTGAACAATCTCCTGTTTAAGCCCGGTTGCTCTTATCCTATGAACAACAGTTTACTTAATCCTACAGGCAAAATTATCGCACGAATTGTTGCTCAGAACCTCATTCCTAAAACCGATAACTTTGATCACTTTGCTCCTGACAAAGTAAATGATGTGTATACTATTTTTGCCAAGATAAAAGTAAATTGGGCAAATGTTTTTCTTAAAAATATGGCATGCAAGCATTTTAGGCTCCTCCCCTTTGGTTCCTTCATTACTCTTATCCTTCAACACTTTGATGTTGACCTTACTCATGAAACCAAAGTTGACCCCAGCAAGGAGTATTTCGATAGGGTTGCTCTCTATCGAATGCAACTTTTAGATTCATTATCTTCTGCTCCTTCAGAACCATCATCCTCCCGACCTCGTTCTAGAGCTTCTACCATTTCTGCTTCTGAGGTCTTTGACCGTCTGGATCACCTTGAGACTCAGGTCTCGAGCATTCAGAAGGATGTGAGGACTCTCCTTAGTCTTCGGCGTCAATCTCTTGGGATTCAGGATCCCTCTCCCGGCTCTAACACTGGATCTGAAGAGGGTTCTGAAGAAGGCTCTGGCTCTGCATCTGATGATGATGATGGTGATTGATGCTTGATATTATGGGTTTATGTTTTGAAGAACAAACTGGATATTTCTCTTTTGTTTTAAAGTTGTAATAACTATTATGGTTTGTGTCTAAAAACTGTGTGATCTTGTGGAACTATTTATGTTTCTTGTGGTTATGGTAGTTTATGACTTTCTTTTGATGGTATTTATATCCTCTGAACAATGTAATTTGAAAACATGCTGTTGAGGATGCTATTTTTGAAACTTTGGTTTGGCTTCTAAATTTATATGTTAATGATCTTCATAGCTTGTTAAAATGTTTATGGATGTTTGTTAAAAAATTAGATAGTTGATTTGTGTTTAGTCCCTATATATGTTCTTCCTTTTGTTGTTATGTCATTTATGCAAATTGACAGGGGGAGTTTTGGCTATACATTTTCTTAAAATCTATGCATGAATGCAGGGGGAGCGTTGCTCCTATTCCCCCCCCCCCCCTTTTTTTTTTTTGATGTTGTCAAAGGGGGAGAAATAACTACATGTTATGTTGATGTTTGGTCATATGTTTGGTTTACTCAGGTTATTCATATGTTTGGTTTATTCATATGTAACTACATGTTGATGTTTGGTTTATTTGGTTTATTCAATAAATTGTTTGCCATCATAAAAAAGGGGGAGATTGTTGACCCTATAGTTTTGATGATGATTTGTCAAACAATTTATAGCTAATCCGTTTTCTAGTTTTTGTGGTTTGTTTTTATCTTTACAGGAATTCAACACATGACGATCAAGAGTTAAAGATTCAAGTTCATGTGTGCACATTCACCTAGGTATAAGAGAAGTGTATTTACATATATTATATGACTATATTTAAGCTCAATATGTAAACATAACACAAGTTTGATTTTTCTATCATACAAATGATTTTTTATCAAACTTTGTTACAATAGTTTTTATTTCATGTTTACATCTCTCTCATACTTCATAATATATATATATATATATATATATATATATATATATGCATGATATATATACACAAGTTTACAAGTCATAGTTCAACTTTTGTTTTCATTAAAAACAAGTTTTATGTACACTTTTCAAAAACAAAGTTTTCACAAACGAAAATTGCATTTCCAAAATTTCTTTTTCAAACATGTTTATTTTATCATTTAGAAACTTTTCCCAAAGTTTTACTATTTTTGGAAATGATTTAATATTTTTATTGTATTTTCAAAGTCAGCCAAAACAGGTTCAAAACCTGTAAAATCTTCTGTGTCAGTTTGCGGTCGACCGCCACGGTCGACCGCCTGTGGTTCAAAATCCCAATTTGCTTTTAATAGCTCGCGGTCGACCGTGACGATCGACCGTAGCACATCCAGAGACTTTCACGGTCGACCGTCACGGTCGACCGCCTGCTTTCCAGAACAGTTTGATTGCTTTTTATGCTTCACGGTCGACCACCAGTTTTTCACGGTCGACCGTCGATTTGACCGTTGTGTTGTAACGGCTATTTTTGATCTGATTCTCTGGGGTATTTTTGTCTTTTCAATGTTGTTTTGGCTGATGTCTTGAGTGTGTATAAATACCTCATTGCTTCCCTCTTTCAAAAGACTAAGAGTTTTGTTTACAGTGAGTTTTATCAAAAGATTAACAAGTGTTTAAGCTGGTTTTGTTGGTCTATTTCAAAAGAAGTTTCCTACAACAAGAAGACGCATTCAACTCCAATTGAGGATTTTATCCTCATCATCTCTCTACAGTTCTTCTTGTTCATTGAGAAGTTTTCTAAACTCATTATCATATAGCTTATTAAATCATTTTCATATCTTAGCTATATAAATTGAGTTGCATATTTTCTATTCGCTTTTATCACACACACCTTATTGAGCTTATAATATTTTCATACAATATATTGTTGGGTAGTGGTGTGTGATTTAGTGAGAGTGAGCTTCATTGTGTTCTCATTTATAATCGAGAACAAATCATTGTATTTAAACCCTTATTGTGAGTATCACTTGTAATACACTTGTACACCGAGAGAAGGCGTGAGACGGGGTCGAATCCAATAGGAGTTGCATCGATTGACAAACCTAGGGAGAGGTTGTATCCGAGCACTTGTGGAGGAGGACACGGGCTAGAATCCTACACTTAGTGTGTAAAGTGTGATTGCATAGTATTTGTTTTATGATAGTTTTCGGTAAACTTGTAAACCGGTTCCAAACCGGGTTGTGATAGTGGAGATCTCCTCAATGTGAGGAGCAGGGACGTAGGTCGTGAGGACCGAACCTCGTAAACATATCGTGTGTTTGTGTTTGCTTAGCGTATATTTTATTTGTCCTTATTCTTCTCATTCTTGTTCATATCTATTTCATATATCTCTTGCAAGAACAAATTAATCAATATAATTTTAATTGGCATATAATCGAGATTAGATTAGCATAAGACCCTAATAACCCCCCCATCCCCCTCTAGGGTCTAACAAACTCATGTTACCAAAATAGATTTGGAACCTGCTATCCAACAGAGGGAGACCAAACATCTCCCCTGCAAGATAATACATATGAATTTGTAAACTAGTTCTGCTAACCATGGAGGAAATTTCTGAGACTGAAAAGATCAACACATGATTGTTTCTAAAGACTGAGAATGATTTCCCAAACACACCGGATGATATAAAGGTTAGTCACTAATCTTTTATATAAAAATATAATCATATTGTATTAATAATTGTGGCATATCATTATTAATGAGTTATATATCATTTAATGAAACTGGCACACTATCACGAAGGAAATTAATAAAAAGACAGACTAAAAGAATGGAAAATATTTTAAGAGATGAATAGCCTAATACATGTCACAATTCGTGGCCAGACCTCCTCTAGCAGCCAAAATATAGAAATAGAAAGTGTTGGATCGGAAATGCAAGTTTAGATGGGGGAGGGCTGAATAGGGTTGCTGCCATTTTCTACCAAAAACACAGAATATGTAGCTGAAAAAATAAAATAAAAGCAATCAATGACAAACAAACACAAATAGTAACCAACCAGAAACACACAAGATCTTATAGCAGTTTTAAATGATAATTCTACGTCCACTCTTCCTTCTCGGGAAGGAGCTTCCTCACTATGCAAATAATTCTCCTAAATTACAAACTGGATTTAGTACACTTACAAGATCGTACCCTAAAATCTATCCAAAACTAATTGTCTAACCTGCCTCTTCACAATGAGTAACACCTAGCCTTAGCTAGTCTCAATTCTCAATTCAAACAGGCTTGAGTACACCGTAAAAATAAGTTCAAACCATAACCATCGATGGTGAACCTCAACCATCGATTGTGTCGAGGCCCTATCAATTGTTGAGAGGCTCATCAATGATATGAAAGTGCCTAGAGTAAAAATTATCGATGAGTGTTATTGATCATCGATGAACTCTTCCTACCATCGATGGTGAACGCCTACCATTGATGGTTAGGAGGCTAAAATCAGCTTTTGAGCTGATCTTCACATTGTTTTGTTGTGTACACTTCTTATACTTATATTTACCTATATTATGTCATCTCAAACAAATATTCATCCTAAATGAGAGTTTGTTATTACTCAAATAAGAGATATTGTTTGGACTACATCTTAGTAATCTTCCCCTTTTGATAATAACAACCTTAAAATTTAAATTACTAAAATACACATATATTTGAGATATATAGACATCAATAATAAGCACAAATACACTCTCATGCAAAAATAAATGAAATACAAAGCTCCCTATATCCATGCATTCATGAAAAGTGTAATCAATCATAGGTATTGTAAAACTCTCATTAAAATAATGCATCGAGTATTTTGAAAGTTCTAAAAAATCAAAACACGAAAAAACTCTACTCATAATATCATTAAATTTCGTCATATAAATTTAATGATAAAACACAAGAATACAACTAAAAACACGTCAAATATTAGTGTAAAAGGTGTGAAACATAAAGGGAATATATATATACTAGTTCATAGGACAAATTTAGGTATATCAAAGTGAATATTGAGCAAAAATAAGACTTGAATTATCTCAACCTGAGAGACTAAGGACCAAAGCTGAAAACACCCTAGAGGGGTGGGGGGAGGGTGAATAGGGTTATTGCTAATCTTATCAGATATTAATGTTGATTAAAACTTATTAACAAATTATTCTTGCAAGATAGATATACAATGTGATATGAGCAAGAATGAGCAATATAAACAAAGTGCAATATCCTATCAATGAGATACATAATGAGATATATGCAAGGATGAACAAAAACAAATATGATAAGGCAAAGTAAACAATGAGCAATGGCGAATAAAATAGACTAAGCAATAGACATAAATGATACGCTAATGCAAACTCTAACACACAAAGATGATCACGGAGTTCGGACCTTCCATCCTACGTCTCCGTTCCCCACTCTCGGGGAGAAATCCACTATCACAACCGGGTTTTCTACGCTCACCTGAATAACGTTTACACTTCATAACTCGGTTTTCTAGTTCACAGAAACTTTACAACTACACACTTACAATCACACTCTACACCCTTTAAGTGTTGGCCTAGCACGTGTCCTCTTCGTCAAGTGCTCAGATTTACAACCTCTCTCTAGGCTTTACAATCGACGCCACTCCTCTTGGAATCAACCCCGTCTCTCACCAACCACTCTTCTCGGCGTACAAGTGTAATAATGTGTAACTCACAATAATGCTCAAATACAAGATTTTGTTCTCTACAATAGGTGAGAACACAATATAAGCTCTCTCTCACAATATCACAATCCCACAACCCAATATATTATGTATAAAATACTAAAAGCTCAAATAGGGTGTGTGTGATAAAATGAGTATAAATAAAATCTAACTCAATTAGGAAACTAGCAATAATAAGAGTATGAAAATCATAATAAAATTGCTAGAGAAAAGAGTTAGAAAAACTTCTCTATAAACACAATAGAGGGTGAAGAAGATTGAGGATGAATTCCTTAATTGAAAATGCAAGCCTTCTCTTTGTAAACTCAAACTTAGAAACTTAAACAAACTTTAAAACACTTTAACCTCCTTTTTAAAACCCTCTTAAATCTTATTCAGAACTGAAATAGTGAGGGGTATATATAGGATGAAAAACCAAAGCTCAAAACCAAAAAAATCCAGCAAAAAGACAAAACTATAAAAGGCTGGGAAAATAGTCATTAGGGCTTATCAGTCGACTGACGGGTTGCGTCAGTCGACTGATGAGCTGACCGTTGTAGGTAAACGACAGCTTATTAGTCGACTGATAAGTATGATCAGTCGGCTGATGACCTCATCAGTCGGCTGATCAGTCGACCAATAAAAAAACAGAAACTTTTAAAGATTACAGGACATTTCTTCAGTCGACTGATAAATATCATCAGTCGACTGATAACAGGTTTTTAGCCTGTATTGATTTTTAAAAATAAATTTTAAAGTTCTTTTAAAAATAGCAAATAAATTTTAAAAAATATAAAACTTTGGTAAAAGTTTATAAACATGAATATAAGCATGTTGGAATAGAAATTTTTCAATTTGCTCTTACCATTTGTGAAATCTTAGAAATATTCAAAAACACTAAAATGCATGTTTAATAAAACATGTGATTTTTTTATTTTTGACTCAAAACAAGTTTTGAAAACTTATGGAATATTTATATGGACGTAATAAAAGATGTTTATGATGTATATATAGTCCAAAACATATTAACATAGAATTTACATAAAAGTACCTATGTTTTGAGAAAATCACAAATGTATATGTGTGTGTATATTTGAGCTTATAGAATTAACACACATTAAATAAATCTATACTAAGTATATCAAGAAATAATCTTCTGAAGCTTGAACTTGATTGGTTGACTTGATTTGCATAGGCTTTAATATCCATGTAGCTCGTTTTCCTGTGTATACTAAACAACACAAAAACAAAATACTAAAACTAATATTAGTTGTAAATTTTTTATTAAATCATCATTAAAATAAGAAGGCTAACAAAAGCATCACCCTATGACATCAACCATATAGGATTTAGAAGGAAGAATAATGCTATTTGGTAAACGATTCACACCATCTCCAAACTTAAAATATATACAGTACATAATGGCTACCCTTTGAGATATGTACAAACACAAATCCATAAGTGTGGGTCTTTGACCATCTTTTAACGAACACACTTAATTTTTTCGTGGATTTCATAAGTGTTGGTTTAGGTGTAGACCAAACCTACATGCGAGATGGAGACGACGATGACCTTCAGGCGAGCTCGTGGCGGGTGAGCTCCACTCCAGTCGAACCAAGACCTAGGTGAGCGTGGGCGAGTCAGGCGAGCTCGAGAACCCTACATAGGAGAGGTTGTGGCTTTAGGCGAGGTCTCGATGAGATCTGTAGGTAGGCTTCAGGCGAGGAACAACGTCAGGCGAGCTCGACACAAAGCAGGCGAGGGTGAGCTCGTGGATATGCTGGCGAGCTCCTTGGGCACAAGCGAGCTTCTTACAGGCTGTTAACAGCCTGTCGACAACTTAGCGCTAGGGTTTCCCTATAAAAGGGAAACCCAGAGCCTTAGCGCCCATTGCTTCTTCTCTCTCTCTCTCTCCTTGATGCGTTCTCTCTGGCGGCGGAAATTTCTCTCTCTCTCTCTCTCTCTCTCTCCCTCTCTCTCTTCTCTTTTTTCTCTCCAGCACTTAGGGATTTAAGAGGGGAGAGATTTAAGAAGGGGAATTGAAGAGGGGGATTTAAGAGAGGAATTAACACTGTAACTATAGTGTTGATTTATATTTATTGAGAGATCTTAAGTTTGAGATCTGCTCTTGCATTATAATTTCTTTGATTAATAAGAAATTAATTGTGTGGCTCCTGAGGACGTAGGTAAGTTTGGCAAACATTGTAAATCTTGGTGTACTTTTTTCTATACTATGTTTTTATTGTTTTAGGGGTTTAGCGTAGCCCTGAGTATTTCCCAACAACTATTATAAGAGACCGGAACGATCTAGAAGAAGTCAGATTCAAGTGGGAGCGATGGCCGCAGATGAAGGAAATGTGAGATTAGAGAAGTTTGATGGATCAGATTTTGGATTTTTGAAAATGCAAATAGAGGGTTATCTATACCAAAAGAATTTGTATCAACCCCTTTCGGGGAAGAAGCTGAAGGGTATGAAGGAAGAAGATTGGAATCTTCTAGGCAGAAAGTCCTTCGGGGTTATGTTAGACCCTAAGGTCACTATGAAAGAACCCTAAAGGGGGGGGGGGGTGAATAGGGTTTATGCTAATCTAATCCGATTTTATACCAATTAAAACTAATTAAAAAAATATTCTTGCAAGATAGATATACAATATAATATGGGCAAGAATAAGCAATATAACTAAGGTGATATATCCTAGCAATGAGATATACTATATGGTATATGCAAGGATATATTTAAACTATCACAAGGGTGAAACAAACTATTGGATAATATAAACAAGATGCAATAGGCAATAAGATGAACAATTATAAGTGCGCCAATGCAAACCAAACACGCTATATGTTCACGAGGTTCGGACCTTCCGTCCTACGTCCCCGCTCCCCACTCTCGAGGAGAATCCACTACACAATCCGGTTTGAAAGCCAGAACTTCTTTACACCACTCGGTTTTCTAGCTAACCGAAAACTCTACACACTCGGTTATCAAGTCAACCAACAACTCTCACAAATCCTCACAATGTACATACACAAGCAACAACCTCAAGTGTTGGTCCTCACGTATCAACTCCCTCAAGTGCTCGGAATTATCACCTCTCACTAGGTCACCGACGCCACTCCTCTCCGTATCGATTCCGTTCTCACCACACACTCCTCTTGGTGTACAAGTGTATTACAAAGTGAACTTCACAAATAAGGCTCACAACAAATGATTTGTTTTCTAATATGGATGAGAACACAATATAAGCTCACACTCAATGTTACAATCCTACAACCTAAATATACTATGAATGTAAATATAATAAGCTCAATGGTTGTGTGTGAACAAAGAGATTCAATAAACGCAATTTAAACTCAACATGAAATCTAGCTTATGAAATTAAGATCAAACATATAAAATGCTAAAATTAAGTTTAAGAAAAAACTTCTCTATAGATCAAGAGAGAGAGAGAAGAGTTGGATGCTTAAACACCAATGGATGATCTTCCTCAAGCCCTTGTGAAATTGTTTTCACAAAACAAACTCTTAATTGCTTAAAAGCTTTTTAAACAACCACTAAACAAAACTTAAACCCTTGTTAAAACTTTGTTAAAACATTCTCTTGGTTAAACTAAAAAATGAGAGCAATGAGGTATTTATAGGAACCCAAAACTTTAACAAAACCCCAAGAAAAAGACCAAAAAAGCCCACAGAAAACACTGCTGGAAACTAGCCGTTACTGTGCAACGGCTCTTTCATAAGTCGACTTATGAGTCGACTTATGAGTCGACTAATGAGTCGGCTTATATGAGTCAACTCAGTAGAAGAAAAATCATAACTCTGCTGTACTTCGTGAGTCGACTTATGAGTCGACTCATGAGTCGACTAATGAGTCGACTAAACGTGCACAGATCTGAAATGCACAGAAAAACTCAACTTTAAACTGGGTTTAAAAATATCAAATAAATTTTAAAAAATATAAAACTTTGGGAGATGATTGTAGATATGATAATAAACATGCTATAAAAACTGGTTTACAAAAAGGACCTCCGAAATGAGAAATATCATCATTTTGTAAAATAGTTCAAAACATGAAAATGTGAACACATGAGTTTTGACATTTTAGCTTAACCATGTTTTGAAACATTACAAAATAATTTTGTAGACTTAATAAAAGATGTATATGATCATTGTTAAGTACATAAACCAAGAAAACAATATTTTCTCAAAATTGCATATACTATGCAAACTTTTCAAAATAATAAATATGATTTCATTTAACTAAATAAACTTGATATTGATGAAATCATCATATATATGTATATAAATATGAAACAAGAATGTATTTTCCAATTATATTCATTTGTTTCATAAATATAAACTTGAAAACAGTAAAACCAAAACACAATAATAAATATGTAATCTCATATTTATAAGCATGAAAACTTAAAACTATGTATGTGTATATATATA
>BQKN01000917.1:471160-485339 GCA_022839385.1 Asparagus kiusianus | reverse complement strand
TGCCGGGTAGTCTATTCCCGTGAGAAAGACGAAGTCTACGTATTCAAGATCGTAGCACTAAAAGAGTTAACTCTTTTAGCACGACGTCACATGCGGAACAGACTTAAACAATCCGCATGCTAGCCCGACTCAAACGGTAGTCGGTAAAGACTCATCAAACCCGTTGATAGCTGAGAATTTGCCAAAAATTCTATAAACGCGAGTCATTGACGTACCAGCTCCATTAGTTGGTCTCGTGACTCGATCATCCAACAACTTCAGAATGGGATCCACATATGCAGATGAATCAGCTTTTACAGATTGGTCCTGCAACCCCTCCACAAATTTCGGGTTATAAGTTCGTGGTCTAAATCTTGGGATTTCAACCCCAAATTCGTGGCCTCTTTGCAAATAAGCCCCTTTAAAAACTTTTAGGGACTGTTTTGCAAATAAACCCCTCAAACGATTCTTTAACCCCTTTTGCATAAAACACCCCCCACAATCCTTCATCAAATGAGTACAAATCAAAACCCCCCACAAAATTTCAGCCAAATTTTTCACAAAACCCCCCAAAGATTTCGACCATAAACCTCTCTCTTGAGAATTCAAGTGTGAAAAGGGGTAATTCAAATGGGGGGGACCACAAGCAAAAAACCTCTTTCTCTTGAGAATTCAAGTGTGAAAAGGGGTAATTCAAATAGAGGGGACCACAAGCAAAAAAACCTCTTTCTCTTGAGAATTCAAGTGTGAAAAGGGGTAATTCAAATGGAGGGGACCATAAGCAAAAGGACAAATGAAGAAAAGGGGGGGACCATGGAAAAAGCAAGACACCCCCTAAGGGTGTCTCGGCAAAACCGAGACACCCCAAGGGTGTCTCGGCAAAACCGAGACACCCCAAGGGTGTCTCGGCCTTGCCGAGGCACCCAGGGGTGTTTTGCCCGGGTTTTGACTCCCAGCACGACGTTTCAACTCCCCGAATCTTTTTCTGATCCCCCGATTGTTTTTGTGAACACCGATTCCACGCCGATTGCCGATTGTTGGTGGATTCCACAAATTGACTTTTGGCGATTTGAAACCCTAAGGTGGACGCCGGTCAACACGTAACCTTAGGTCAACGCCGGACAGCGCGTTGCGCCAAAAGTCAACACGTGACGACGAAAGTCAACACGTGACGACGAAGCTCAACCCACGCGGTTCAAAACCCTAAGGTGGACGCCGGTCAACGCGTAACCTTAGGTCAACGCCGGACAGCGCTTTGCGTCAAAAGTCAACACGTGACGACAAAAGTCAACACGTGACGACGAAGCTCAACCCAAGCGGTTCCAAAACCCTAAGGTGGACGCCGGTCAACGCGTAACCTTAGGTCAACGCCGGACAGCGCGTTGCAACCCATGCGGATCTAAAACCCTAGGAGGAACGCCGGTCAACGCGTAACCCTAGGTCAACGCCATTCAGCGCGTTGCAACAAAAAGTCAACCCCCAGCGATTAGAAACTCCAGGTCAACACGATGTGACAGGGATAGTAAGTTCAAAAGTCAACTCAATGACACGAGCCAAACTCAACCCACCAGCTGTAAACTTGAGACTCCAACGACGGCCAGACGATAAACGCAGCGACGGAACAACTTCGGTTATTCGACAAAGCACCGGATAAACCGAAGATCGAAGGAGCCGAGAGTTGAAGCGAACCACAGGTCCCTTAGGCCGACTGAAGGCTGGACCAATCATATCCAAAGTATTCTGGTCTCTTCTATAAAGGAAACGAGTCCGAAACACTTTGGAGGGGGTATCTGTAGGCATCAAAAATTGCCGATAGGTCCCCGCACACAGCTCAGTGTCAACGAGCGATGACTGAACGTCACTACCCAGTTCACAAGAGTTCAAATGACGTCGGTGAGTGCCTGAAGTGAACCGACGAACTACGTGAGCCAACAAATCTCAGAACAACGGGGATACGGATTGACCGAAAACCCCGCGACCACTGCAATTGGGCCAACGCCCGCCGTGTCCCGATCATCCTACTGATAATCCAACCATCGGGATCAACAGAGCTCGCCGTCAGAATTCCAACGCATCCGAAAGCACTGAAATCCGAGTTCGGACGAGAAATCAACGGCGGGACAACAGCAGAGCCTCGGACCAGACTGAGACACCCAGGGGCATCCCGGCGAGGTCGAAACACCTGAGGGGTGTCTTGGCAAAGCCAAGACACCCCAGGGGTGTCTCGGCCATGACTGAAGACACCCCCAAGGGGTGTCTCGGTACCATGGCCGAGACACCCCCTAGGGGGTGTCCTCAAATCAGCCCCCCCTCCTCCTTGGTTTCCTATAAATAGGCCCCTAGGGCTTCCTTTGTGAGGGGCTCCTGATTTTGCTCTTGGCTTGGCTCCTGTTTTGGGTTTTAGCCTTGAGTAAGATCTGAATTTTGAAGCGGCGAAGCCCTGCCGGAGTAAGGAGTCGGGGTTTTCAAAAGAGAGCGGCGAAGCCCTGCCGGATCGAGGAGCAGGAGATCTTCATCAACTTCTTCTTCATTCCCCCTTTCTTTTCCTTAGTGTTGCTCTTTAGCGGTGACACTAAGAAGAGCTAGTGTCTCGTTTTAGCCGAGATACAAGCTTCAAACTTCTGAGATCTCACGCGGATCGACGAAGTTCTGTTTCTATATCCAAGAGGATAGACGAAACTCTGCCGGATTTTCCGGAAAAGATCTTGAAGAGTCGGCGGTCCACGGATATCAACATCCCCGTCACAGGCCAACAACCCACGCAAGCGAGACCGCACCAAAACGGGATCTCGTGTTTATTTTCTGAAAAGTTGTAATCCTTTTGTTTTCATATTTAAACTCTGTTGTAACGATTGAAGTTGTAACAGATACCAAAGCAATGAAAACAGCAACTTTTGACGGAAACAAACACTACTTCATGACTTTTATTGATGATCACTCTCAGAAAGTAGGGGTCTAGTTTCTGAAGCATAAGTCAGAAGTATTTGAAGCTTTCAGGAGATAGAAAGCTATGGTCGAGAATGAGACCAGTCTGATAATAAAGAAACTCAGAACAGACAATGGTGGTGAGTATGAATACACCAGATTCAAGAAGTTTTGCTATGAGAACGAGATCAGAATAGAGAGAATCATGCCCGACATGCCTCAGCACAATGGTGTAGCTGAGCGCATGAATAGAACATTGACAGAAAGAGCCAGAAGCATCTGTATATAATCAGTTCTATCGAAGCAGTTCTGGACAGAAGCAGTCAACATAGCAGCTTACTTGATCAATCAAGGCCCATCGGTTCCATTGGAGCACAGAATACCAGATGAGGTATGATGCGACCATATCTTAAAGTTTTTGATTGTGTAGCTTATGTGCATATTAGTGATCAAGGTAGGAATAAGCTTGATCCCAAGTCTAATAAATTCACATTCATTGGGTATGGTGAAGATGAGTTTGGCTATCGCATTTGGGATAACGAAAACAAGAAGGTGATCAGGAGCATATATGTGATATTCAACGAGAAGGTGATGTACAAGGACATGCACAAGACAGATGACTCAGAGAGCGAGTCAATATTTATAGATGCAGATGATGTCCTGAGTAACCTCTCGAAAGAACCAAATACAGAAGGTCCTCAGCCAAAAGAGCATGTTGGATAGAACGGTGCGCAGGAGCCCAACGCATTAGCTCTGATATTGAGAAGATCTTCTCATCCTCCTGTGCCTAACAGTAGATACATGAATTATATGTTGCTGATAGATGGAGGGGAGCCTGAAAGCTATGATGAAGTTTGTCAGAGTGGAGATGCGAGCAAGTGGGAGCTTGCTATGAAAGAAAAGATAAAATCTCTGATCTCCAACCAGACATGGGAACTAGCTGAGTTGCTCATGGGGAAGAAGGCACATCACAACAAGTGGGTGTATCGAGTGAAAAAGAAATAGGATGGTTCCAGAAGATACAAAGCCCGACAAGTTGCCGAAGGATTTCAACAGAAGATCCAAGTAAGTAAGAATCCAGTGAATATGTTGACAAAGGTAGTGATCTTTTAAAAACTGGAGTTGTGCGCAACTTCAGTTGGCCTTCATGCATAGGTGATGAAAGCGGAGCCACACGAGAGAAGGTGCTTATTGAGATAGTCTGCTGATAGCGGTTTGGTCTCCAAGTGGGAGATTGTTAGTTTGGGTGTAGACCAAACATGCAGGTGAGCTTGAGATGACGACGACCTTCAGGCGATCTCGTGGTAGGTGAGCTCCACTCCGATCGAGCCAAGACCCAGGTGAGCGTGGTCGAGTTAGGCGAGCTCG
The DNA here is from genome assembly GCA_022839385.1 of Asparagus kiusianus. Lineage (NCBI taxonomy): Eukaryota > Viridiplantae > Streptophyta > Magnoliopsida > Asparagales > Asparagaceae > Asparagus > Asparagus kiusianus. The sequence goes on along the minus strand of BQKN01000917.1, from coordinate 481,067 downwards.
AGAACCTTATGCAGGTGAGGCCGTGGCTTCAGGCGAGGTCTTGACGAGATCTGCAAGCGGGCTTCAGGTGAGGAACGATGTCAGACGAGCTCGACGCAAAGCAGGCGAGGGAGCTCATGGATCTGCTAGCGAGCTCCTCGGGCGCAGGTGAGCTTTTCACAGGCTGTCGATAGCCTATCAACAACTCAGCGCTAGGATTTCCCAATAAAAGGGAAACCTAGAGCCCTAGCCCCCATTGCTTTTTCTCTCTCTCCTTGACATGTTCTCTCTGGCGGCGAAAATTTCTCTCTCTCTCTCTCTCTCTCTCTCTCTCTGCTCTTCTATTTTTCTCTCCAGCACTCAGGGATTTAAAAGGCGAGGAATTTAAGAAGGAGGATATAAGAGAGGAATTAACACTGTAGCTACAGTGTTGATTTGCATCTATTGAGAGATCTTAAGTTTGAGATATGCTCTTGCATTATAATTTCTTTGATTAATAAGAAATTAATTGTGTGGCTCCCGAGCACGTAGACAAGTTTTCTGAACCTCATAAATCTTGGTGTACTTTTTTCTATACTATATTTTTGCTGTTTTAAGGGTTTAGTGTAGCCCTGGGTATTTCCCAATAATAAGATGATGAATCTTTGACAAAATTTTTAATAAATACACTCTTATTGTTTGATTGATATTTGAAACAAATGCACTTTAGCGTGTATAAAAGACAAAGGATTATGCATTAGCCAAGTCAAAAGTGAGCTCAAAAAAATACTTGATATAACCAAAAAATATCTATAAACCAAATATAAGATTCTCTACCACTATTTCACATCACAAAAATATGATAAGTATCAGTGTGTGAAATTATTATGTGAAATATCTCGTGTAAATGACGTGTGATGTAATCATCTTTTGATCATTGTGTACCAAAAATACATACATATAGATTGAAAAACATATATGAACCTATGTGTTATAATCAAACCTATATATGAAAAAGATAATATCATCTAAATCAATATTGTAAAAGCATATATATCAGCGTGTCCAAAGTTTTCTTTTTTAAAGAAAACAAAAAAGAAAGAAATATAGATTTTTTGCTTTTTTTTTATATATAAAAATCTAAAGAAACAACCCTAAAAAGGAAAAGAGAAAGATATCAGAAAAATCTAAAAACATGTACATACAACATGAAAGAGAAGCAGGCTAGATATCAAGAGGTAGAATCTCTAAATCTTGTCTCAATCTAGTGAAATGGTCTTCAGGCAATGGTTTTATAAAAATATCTGCAAGATGTTGATCAGTGGTAACAAACTAAACCTAAACATTCTTTTTAGCAATGTCGTCCCTAATGAAGTGATGTTGAAAATCTATGTGTTCTTTTCATGAATGTATACTGTATTGTTACTCAAATTAATTGCATTCTTATTATCATATCTTAGAGGATCCTTCTTAAGGTGATGTCGTAGTCCCACAGAGTCAAAGACATCCAAAGGGCTTGTGCATAACAACTACCTAATGCAATGCACTCGACCTCTGTAGTTGATAAAGCTACACAGTTTTGTTTCCTACTAGACTAAGAGACTACAAAATATCCTAAAAATGCAATGTACCACTAGTTCTCTTCCAATCTGTATGACACCTGGTATAATCATTTTGAATATACAATCAAATCAAAAGAATTGCACATAGAAAGACAAACAAAATTTTTTACATTCTAATTAAATATCAAAAAGTTTGTTTTACTGCTTTTAAATGTGAATCTTTAGGATTGACTTGAAATCTTGCATACAAACACAAACAAAAAAAACCAGAATAATAAGATGAGAAGTAGTAAGATATATGATACTACCGATCATTTTCCTGTATCTCTTTTCATCAATTGGCACTCATGTCTTATCTTTTATATGCATTGTAGAAGGACTTATCAAGGTTGAAGTTGCTTTCAAATTGTCCATATCACAACGTTTGTGAAGCTCTTTCACACACTTCTCCTATGAGATAAACACTTCATCTTTCATTTTCTTCACTTGAAAACTTAGAAAATACTTCAACTCTCCCGTCATGTTCATCTCAAATTTGTACCACATCGACATTTTAAACTTATGGCACATATCCTTATTAGTAGATCAGAAAATAATACTATTAACATACACTTGTACAATGAGAACATCTTTACCAATAAATAAAATAAATAAGTTATTATTAGCAAACCCCTTTTTTAAATTATGTTTAGATAAAAAAGAAATTAGCAATTCATACTAAGCCTGAGCTGCTTATTTAAGACAATATAAAGATTTATTTAACTTGTACACGTAATCTTGAAAAGCATGATTAATAAAACCTGGGGGTTATTCTATATAGACTTCTTCCTTTAGATACCCATTTAAAAAGGTACTTTTAAAATCCACTTGATAGAGCTTGAAATCTTTATAATGATAAAAGAAAGCAAAATTCTCATGGCTTCAAGCTTAGCAACCAGAGCAAAAGTTTCATTGAAATCAATCTCTTCTAGTTTATTGTAACAACTATGTCCTTATTTCTCACGAGATTACCTTTTTCATCCAATTTATTTTGAAGACTATTTAGTTCCAGCAATTGGGTTATCTTTAGTTTTTGGAACTAAATTCTAAACTTTATTTCTTGTGAATGGATTATGTTCATCTTGCATTGTAATAATCCAATTATTATTATTATTATACTTCATTCACATTCTTAGGTTCTATTTTATATATGAAATTACCATAAGCATAGAATTCTCTAACAAAAGAATGAAGATATTTACCTTCATCTATTTTTAATGTTTACATGGACTAATAGTAATCATTCAAATGGCTGATGATTTCTTTTCGGGTTATCTCTAGTTGAAACAATTTACTAATTCTTTGAATGTGATGAATTTGGATTAGCGTCCAAAGCTTCAGGAATTGTCTCTTCATTCTTGTCCTTTGTTTCCTTCTGAGCTTTCTTCTCACTTTCCTCCTGTATCTCTTCTTATTCAACCTGATTAATTAGATTACTCACAAGAGGGTCATCTGCATTATCAACAAAGACACTATAAGTGCGAGTTCCATCAAATTTAATATGAGTAATCTTTTAAGAATTTTAGTCCTTTTGTTGTAGGCTCTCTAAGATTTGATACATGCAGATCATCTTAAGAAATCACATTCATCAACATTAGAATCAAATTTTCCTAATTGATCTTTTGTGTTCAATAGATAACACTTACAACCAAAGCACAAAGATGTGATGCATTCAGGGATATTTGATAGTAAAGCTTGTAAGAGGTCTAATGTAGCATTGGTCGAAGATAAGCTATATTATTTGTTGTGGGCAGCAGGAATTTCGGCAGCACCTCTGGTGCATAACGAGAGAGTAATATCACAACTAAAATTCCCGTCTCACTAAGGAAACAAGAACTGAAAGTGATATATCTCAACAAAGTGAGATATACACTCTTCCTCTCACCAGTTCTAGGACTGACTTGTCGAGGGAACCTAACAAGCAATTACAAATCACAGTAAGACAAATGAATTTTACGTGGTTTGGCAAGTTGCCTACGTCCACGGGGCAAGGAGGGGGAGTTGTTACTATTTGAGAGAAAGAGAATACAAATAGGGTTTACAATCACACAAGGTCGCACAAACAAAAACCCTCAAATAATCTCTCAAATCTCTCACAATTTCTCTCTCAAAAGGATGTTGAAAAACCTCTCAAAGTCGACACCGAAGACTGCTCAAAATCTCCTCTCAAAGTCAGCTCACCTCTGTGTATTTTTTTCACTCAGCACACAACCCTAGAAGAGGATTTTGGTATTTATGGGAGAGATTTGCGGGCCAAAAATTATTTAGGAAAAGGAACCGCTTCACATGTACATCGGGTGGGCCTGATGCTAATCATGTACCTCGGGTGGGCCTGTGTGCCTACTATTGTCGCTGTCGCGTGCCTGATGTGGCCCTAACGTTCACAATTCTTCACCTCGGTGAAGTTTTCTCCCAAAACTAAGCCGACACCAAAAACATCCAAATGTTCTACTTGTTGCGTCCAGTACGAAGTGGAAAAAATCCACAACAACGGACTTAATCCACAACAAGTCAGGAACTCGAACAAGAGCTCAAACAATCTCCCATATCAAAAACAACTAATCCAACCAGGCTGCATCTAAAGACTGCCTATGTATCCTCTTGCCCAAGGAATCAAGCCTCACGTAATTTACCCAAATAGCCTCCAAATGCCTCAATACTGAAGAATGTACAAAAGCTCCAAACAATGACCAAACTTAACACCTGAAACAACTTTGGTCAAACATATCCGCACGGTTGTTCTTTGTGTGGATCTTCTCCAACTTGACATCACCGTCATCCAAAACATCACGAACAAAGTGGAATCGAACAACAATGCAGTTCGTGCATGTATGATAAACCTGGTTCTTTGCCAAATAGATACCCGGCATGCTATCACAATACACCCGAATGGTCTCCTGTGCAATCCCCAAGTCCTCCAACAATCCACATAACCACAAAACCTCCTTCACAGCTTCAATCATTGTCATATACTCCGCGTCTATAGTAGAGAGAGCCACTATAGACTGAAGTGTACATATCCAACATATCGGTGTTCCTGCCAATGCAAAAATATATCCTGAAGTAGACCGGCGCTTGTCAATATCCCCCGCATAATCTGAATCCACATAGCCAATACAATCATGTCATGTCTTCTTATTCTTCTGAAATACCAAACCAACATCCATGGTACCTTTGATATACCGTAGAATTCACTTCACGGCCTCCCAATGATCCTTTCCGGGGTCATGCATATACCTGGATACCATGCTCACGGCCTGTAACAAATCTAGCCTCGTACACACCATAGCATACATCAAGCTACCCACCGCACTGGCATATGGAACCTTCGACATATATTCTCTGTCCTTAACAGAAATATGTAATATCTTAGCTGGAAGCTTAAAGTGGGGAGTCAACAGAGTACTCACTACTTTTGCATTACCATCAAAGCTGAATTTCTTTAATATCTTCTACAAATAACTCCACTGTGTAATCTTCAATCTCCCCATCGCCTTGTCTCTCTCAATCCCCATACACAATACCTTCTTTGCCTCTCCAAGAACATTCATGTCAAACTCGGATGACATCTCCTTTTTTAACATTCGAATAGCCGAAGAATTCCTGGAAGCAATAAGCATATCATCAACATACAATAACAAATAGATGTACTCACTATCCTATAGCTTGTGCATGTAAACACATGGATCATATGAGCTTCTTGTGTACCCTCGGCCAATCATAAAGCCGTCGAATCTCTTATATCATTGTTGTGGCGATTGTTTCAATTCATAAAGAGACTTCTTCAGGTTGCACACTAATTCCTCTTTTCCTGCAGGTTTAAACCCTATATGTTGTGTCATGTAGATCTCCTCATCTAAATCTCCGTGTAGAAAGGCTGTCTTTACATCCATCTGGACCAAATCCAAATCCAGCTGTGCTATGTAGGCTGTCTAAAAATCACAATAGATACCTTATCCCCCATCAAATACCGATGATGGAAGTTACAATCTGACGACTTCCAGAAGGCTACAATTTGAAGACTTTCACATAGATCGCTGAAGGTTACAATCTGACGACCTTCACGACAACTGATGAAAGCTCTAATCAACGGCCTTCACAATCAACATCGGGAGTTACAATCTGACGACTCTCATATTCTCAAGGAGCCAAGACGAAGATTACAAGATAATGATCTTTGCAACGCTATGACAGAAAGAGATTACTTGGTAATAATCTCTTCAAGGCAAGACGCGGAGATCCTCCCCGTGTGTCAACAGTAAAACGCTAGGGTCGAAACCCACGTTACAACATCAAAACGCTAGGGTTGAAACCCACGTTACAACATCAAAACGCTAGGGTCGAAACCCGCGTTACAACATCAAAACGCTAGGGTCAAAACCCGCGTTACAACATCAAAACGCTAGGGTCGAATCCCGCGTTATAACATCAAAATGCTAGGGTCGAAACCCACGTTACAACAAATCAAACGCGAGCGACCCTCACATTCATTGGTGTTCAGCCAACACCCAACCTCGCGTCTCAATCCTAAGACGTGAGGTTAGGGTCCTGAACGCCAACGTGGGCGTTTGACTCGTTCAAGCACGAGCTGAACGGTTGCAGGAACCGTTTTCCCCACGATCTGAGGGATTTTCGCCCTACTTGGGAGCGGATTAAGGGGTCAGTTACACCCCACTTAGGAGAGATTTAAGGGGCGGTTACACCCCCTAATCCCCTATAAAAAGGAGAAAACTCAACTGAGTTAAGGGTTCGGTCGGTTGGAGTTTCTAAGCGAGCTACAGGAGCTTTGGAGCATTCTCGGATCCAGAGATCGGCAACAAGAGCTTCTTCAATCATCGGATCTGGAAGCACTCTTCAGCAACCGAGATCAAGAGGCTTTGATCCTTGGCTTATTAACCGACTTTCGGTTCAAAACAACTCTTTTACAGAGTTCTTCAAAACTCGTTTAGAGTTATCAACTCATCAAGAGTTTCAAACTTGCCATGCAAGTTCTCCACAACGTCAAATCGTGAGGAGAAGACATCGTTCTAGTGAATCAAAACGTCGGATCGTCAACGGAGAGCAAACTCGACGCGAGCATTCGAGGGAGGCACTCCATCGCCACCGTGAAGAACCCAGTTTTAAACAAAGGAGAAAACCCAATTTGTTTTCTTCTCTTTTGTAATCAAGTTGTAACCGGAATCAAAGGAATTCAATTCAATTTTCTTTTGTTCTCTTCTTTGCAATTTTCCCTACATACAAAAGATGGCGACTCTGCTGGGGACAAGCTTCTCTGATGAAGAAGTGGTGGTGCAATCCGATGTTCATCTCACTGGAACAATTGTCGAAACTCTCGTGGTAGAGTTTGATCAAGCCAAGTTTGAGGAGGTCATCTCCTCCGGATCCCTTAGCCCGAAGGCTATGCGCAAGATCCACAAAGTCTCCAAGGAGAATAAATCTCCAACTGTTGCTGGAGTGCTGAAGAAAGTCCTCTCCTTTGGCCAAAATCTGTCGAACAGCCCCTCTGCTTCGGGAGCGAGCTCTGCCTCTGCCGAACTCGCCCAGCGAGTTAAAAGTCCCACATCCACGTCAACACGATGTGTTTCAGGCCGTAAACAGCTTAGAGAGGAGACGAGCTCCATAAACGCCGATGATGCCTCTGCAAAAGCCTTAAAACAGGCCAAGAAGAACGCTGCTCATCGAAGAAGAAGGTCTCAGCGACGGGCACAACTTTGAGAAAATCGATCTTCCAACCAACGCGAACTTCGCGTTCGTGAGCCTAAACGCGACCCTGACCTTCGCGTCTACGAGCCCGAACAGGAGCTTCGCGAGGACCAGACTGAACGTGGCCCTCAATGGCGCGTTTTATAGCCAAAACGCGAACCTCAAGCCTTCATTGAACGCGAACTTCAACTTCGCGTTTCCAAGTCAAAACGCGACTCTCATGTCGCCAGACCAAAACGCGACCTTCGTGTCTCAAGTGCCAAACGCGACCCTCGGGTCTCAAGTGCCGAACGCGACCCTCGCGTCTCAAGTACCAAACGCGACCCTCGCGTCTCAAGTGCCAAACGCGACCCTCGGGTCTCAAGTGCCGAACGCGACCCTCGCGTCACAAGTGCCAAACGCGACCCTCGCGTCTCAAGTGCTAAACGCGACCCTCGCATCTCAAGCTTCAAATCCAATACCGCACCTGGTGTATACCGTGGAGCTTCGGGGCGCTGCCCCGAACCCCGCCGGGGGGTATACCATCCCCCTCGAACCCCCTGGCCAGGGGCGCGCCGCCCCCTGGACCCCCGGCTCGCTGACCGGGCAGCGAGACCCCCGAATAGTCTGCGTAGCACGACTAGGTTGAGGGGCGGGTATAAAAAGTTTATGGATTCAAGGCATCTCAACCAGGTCCATGTTCATCAAGAGCCAGTCCTATCCAATCATGGACTGGGGGTTCCAATTCAAACCTCACAATCAGTGAGAAATTCTCGAGTCTTTACAACAGACTTGAGAGAGTTCACATCGAGAGCAAGACCGATGCAACAAGTCATTCGTTCATTCCAATGTGAACGACTGATTCCTACGGTCCTCTCTGGATGTCAATGCTGCCTATATGCGGCCAAACAATTGGTGTTCGACCAATTTATGAACGTTGCTCTGCTCGACCAACGACGACGTTCTCGCAGGAAGAAGTCTCCAGAGACCGAATATCCTGGGGTCACTATCAATGTGATCAGCAGAGGGAAGACCCCGAGTCCTAGTTCTGATGACTCTGAGACAAGTCGTTCACCGACCGTCAGAGAAATTGCTAACGAGTTTGAAGGAATCTACCAACGCACTCGGACGCGAACAAGAGCTATTCCCCCTGTCAACCATCGAAGGTTAGCCAGGGGAACCAATTCTGATGATGAACACTCAGCCATTGCAGAGTCCCAATCATCAAGCTCTTTTGTTGAACATGAGAGCTCCGCTTATATGACGGGAAACCATGAAGATCTCGCAAAGAGACTTGATGAGCAAGAGGCCATGCTCAAATCTCAGCAAGAGGCCATCAATGAACTCCTGGCCCTGTTGACTCAACTCGTCGCAGACAAGGCCAAATCTCAGAAGACAGATTCGCCACTCAGGCAAGAATCTTCCCGAAGGGGAAGAACATCTTCGTCCCAACCTCACACAAGCAAAGGGAAGGGAAACATGGTTGATGACACGGCTTCCGACCAAGAAGCCCACAACCTCGAATCTTCATCTGATGAAGGAAGAGAGACTGAGAATGAGCAAAATCCTCAGTCGGCTAAAATCGAGGAATTGGAAGCCCGCCTCAATGTTATCGCTAACAGAAGCGAGCTCCAAGACGAGGGAGTTGTCAGACCCTATCCTGCTGAATGGGATGCAACCCCTTATCCTTCAAAATTCGAGGTCCCGACACTACAAACTTTTGACGGCGCTGGATCACCGAACCAACATATCTATCATTTCAAGTCACAGACTGGGAATGTGATATCAAACGATGCCATTCTGGCTCGATTATTCATTGGCACCCTCAAGGGAGTTGCCTTTGAATGGTTCAGAAAACTGCCTGCAGGATGTATCCAAAAGTGGGCAAATTTAGAGAGACTCTTCCTATCAAGATTCTTTAAAGAGGATACAGAAGTCTCCATCCATATTCTTCTCGCCACTAAGCAGAAGAAGAGGGAGTCCGTCAAAGCCTTCGTCAAGAGGTTCTGAACCATGGCTCTCCGGTGTTCGTCGGGTATGACACAATCTACCTTAGTAAAGACCTGCTGACACAACCTGCAGACCAACATCCTAGCTCGAATAGGGGTTGCAGAATGTCGTTCCTGGAGACAACTGATCTCTCAAGGCGAATAGGCTCAAAAGATTATTGTTAGGATCAAATCTGAAGAACAAAGTAGGCAGGATCAGCCCGAGCAATCTGACCAAGCCAAATCTTCTCCTGAGCAATCGGACCAAGCCCACTCTTCCCAGTCAGAATCGGAAGATACTATGGCCACTGAAGCTAATCCCCTTCAGTAGGATGTCAGGTCCAATAACTATCATGTTAACAACTACCTCTGATAGTCAAACTCGTTAGATAGTGGCCCATTAGGCGATGTGCCATGTCTAATCCTTTTCCCCCCTACACTTGTTCAAGACTGGGGGTTGGTTTATTTGTAGTTCATTGGATTATGAATAATAAATTTTCTGAGTTGTCACGTACAATAAAATACCTCTGTCAATCATAAAATCTACCAGAACTGTCATGTCCATCAACTTGTCAATCCGCTTCAATAGGATGGCAGGTCCACAATACTATCACGTTAACATTTACCTCTGATAGTCCATCAACTTGTCAATCCGCTTCAATAGGATGGCAGGTCCAC
>BQKN01000917.1:421130-457681 GCA_022839385.1 Asparagus kiusianus | reverse complement strand
GTACAATAAATTTTTTCAATAACTACGAGGTACAAAACGTGCCTAACTAGGTACAAAACGTCCATTAAGTAGGTACAACATTTTAATAACTGAGTATAAATTATTTTTTCAGATCAATGAGGTACAAAACGTGCATAAGTGGGTACAAAACTTGATTAAGTAGGTACAAAACTTGAATAAGTGGGTACAATAAATTTTTTCAAGAAGTACGAGGTACAAAACGTGCCTAACTAGGTACAAACTGTCCATATGTAGGTACAAAATTTTAATAACTAGGTACAATAAATTTTTCTCTAGAACAAAGACTTACAAAATATCAACCACATAATATCAAATGAGGGTATCGTCCGTATAATATCATCCACATAATATCATCCACATATTGTATACAAAACAAACACCATTGTGAAAATTAAAATAATATTTACAAAAAAGGTGAATCGCGTGCATACAAGAGAGTTGCACAAAACTTTGCTCTATACTTTGCACAATCTCCTTCTAAAATTGTTATCGACCGCTTTTCGACAATGCTGTTAATGAATTCAATCATAAAGATCCCACAATCTAAAGTTCTGCATTTAAGAAAAACAAATAATATTGAAAATGACTTTGAGAAAATATGAACATTTACATTAGAAATGCATGAAACACTTACGGTCCTTGTTGTGGCATGTCAACTAACACAATAACATGATGCTCCAATTTCCCTAATCTCCAATTACTCTATATAAAACTCATAAACTTATTTCTAAATTTTGCAGCATCGACGGTATAAATGGGGGATTTGATTGAGGAGTAGTGATAGAATTTTTTTCTCCTCTCTCACTAACTCTACCATGTTCTAATGTCCGGAGCAGACAATCGGGATCAGAATTCTTTCACACTCTAAGTACTTCTGCTGAGAAACATTTTCCTTCATTCATTTTGCCACCATTTCATAATTTCCATCTAGAAATTCTTGCTAAAAGATGCATCAATGTCAACAATGTAGTGTTATATAATAATAAAAACCACAAACTAATGAAACAACATGGATATACTTACTGCAAGCCAAGGCCTTATGACATGTATCTTTCGATCATAACTATTAGTTGTTTCAATCTTGTTCCAAAGCCGAATAACAAATGCATCGATCACCTACAAAATTTACCATGAATGAATAAAGTAGTTAATATAAGTGATTTTATATACAACATTAAACAAACCATAACACAAATGTTTAGAACCTACATCATCACTGAGTTCACCTCCTGTCAATAGTTTATAAGCATCTAAGTGAGATACGCTTGCTTCGGCACACTTCCAAATGTATGTATCACTATATGCAAGTACATGGTGAGAAAATTGCAACACAAATTAAGTAAATTCAAAGATTATTATTAGAATAAGTCAGTAACAAATACCTGGTCATTTTCGATTGTAGAAAGTCTTCAATTAATTTGTCCTCATAATCATAGACCAATACCTTACCTAGATAGTCGAGAGATGTAGGTATGAAGCCTTCTTCATTTTTGCACTTTTTTTCCCTCTCAGGACTATCCAATATCTGGATGACACGTTTCTTCTTTGTGCCTTCCTTTGCTTGATCTAGACATATATAAGGTGAAGTAACAGAGGTTCCATCCTTCCTCATCCTCTTTCTGACAGCCCGTTTGATAGATAGGGTTTCTTTTTTATTCTCATTACCGCCGTCCTCTTGTTGAGAAACATCGCTATAGAGTTGAAATGCATATAATTAACAAAGAGTAACACAAGAATTATACGAAAAGTATAAAAAGTAAAATTACAAGAGAATTGAAAAAAAAAACTGAACTCACCCGGCTTCTTCTAAAATTTTCATGTCTCTTGGGCTCATCAAAATGTCATTATCAATATCGGTTTCCTCAGTTTCTTCCAAATTCTCATATTCATTAGCTTCCATATCCTCTTCGCATTTATTTTTAAATTTTACATTTCTGTCATCCTCTTTCTTCTTGTTTTGTTTTTTTGCATCTAGCACTATGCGCTTCTAATTCTCGTAATTCTGTAGTGAGCTCATTCAACTCGTACATCTTCTCCACAATTAAGGCAATTAATTCAGCTTTCCTTGATTCCTATAAGGCAAAAAATACAAGTATTAGTACTTATACTATAGTTGCAGACATAGAGCATAAAAAATAAGACATAAAATAATGAACTATGAGAGCAAAGATATGTACAAATACTCTTGGCGATGCCCTATGAATAAGAGGAGTATTCTCTTCGCCATTATCAGTAAGAAACTTCAGATCTCTATATAATTTGTTCATAGTAGTCCTCCTCCACTTTTCGGTATTCTTCACACAAAAGAGCAGCAATAACCTTTCAATATCTGTAGTGTACTCTAATTCCTCTACTTTTTCATAAAACCAAACCTACAATATAGATATAGAAACTGTACATTAGCATGTGCATAAACAATAATCATTATCAAATTAAAAAGATATACAAAATAATATTCTTGTAACTCACCAGTAAAACGGAGGAAAAAACACCCACATACCCAACATTTGAGCGCTGACCTAATCCCCTCATACTAAGAGACTTCTTTGCTTTATTCATCTCTTTACAAAGAAAAGTAAACACCGCATGACACCAATTATATTTCTTCAAAGTTGTTAACTGCTCCGCATATCTAAATGCCCATAATGGACATGTCTTACATATCCGCGGGCATAATATGAAGCCGATAATGAAAGCCACAATAAGTTTCACACATATTATAGGGTCTTCATTATTCATATCTACAATCATCTCGGCCATTCTATCGTGCTTCCCCCAAATCACCGCCTTTTTTTTCATCGGCTTTCTTCTTGCCTTTAGAGCTACTACTCTTCTTCTCCTTGAGTGTCTTATAATTCTTTACAAAATTAGTGTAGATTGTATTAGACGCTGTCCCACTAATTTTCATCAAAATTCCTTCCTTTGGTAAACCTGTAATTCGGTAAATATCATCTATACCAAACACACAATTTTTATTCCCAATCATGAATGAGCATGTATCAGAATTAAAATTTTGAATCAAGCAATCAATTGTAAGTTGCTCATTGCTCAAGAATGTGGGTAACTTGAGAAAGTTGTGAAAAGGCGTCGTCTCTAGGGCTTCTATGTGTCTTTCATCCAATTTTATTCGCTTATCAATTAAATCTCAAAAATAACACAAATTGGACGGAAATCTCAATTGTGTTATCATAGCCCTACAAGAAAATTATAATCAAGAAATATGTAAAAATTACTTTATTTTTGGGCAAATTAAGACGCATATTAACACAAACAATATAGCTAAAAATTAAATAGATACTCGATATGACAATAATCACAATAATTTTTACAAGTTTATTAACACAAACATTATCTCATGCAATAGGATATATCTCATCAAGTAATGACTTGTTGACGGTGGGCATCAGTTGCGGAAGCAGCAATTTCAACTTTCGACGCATATTAAAACAAACATTATATCTCAAAAAAAATTTTACTTACGACGTTAGAGGAATTTTGCATTTTGAAGAGGAAGGCTTTGATTTGAAGAAATCGAAGGTGTTGACGCTTTCAATTTGTTCGAAGTCATAAGGACTGATGAAGATGTCGAAGCAAGCTACAAGTGAGGGGATGTCGAGGGCGAGTGCGAGCTTCAATGGCGACGCTGAGCGTGCGTATACTGAAAATAGAGAAAACAAACCTGTCGATGTGTGTATATGATATTGAGCTTAAAGTATCTAACACACATAATATAAACTTCTAAACTAAATATACCAATCAATGATCTTCATGACGCTCGATCTTGGTAACATGGACGAAGGTTGATCTTGTATATGTCTTGAATTACAAATGACTTCAATCCACTATTCCGCCAACCTCCATTGGATATGATCATGAAAGCTCGATTCCATCCATCCTCCAACTTGTTGTTTGTCTACAATAAATACAAAAACACAAATACTAGACAAACAACATTAGTTGTAAATTGTTTGTTAAAACATCATCAAAATAAAAAGGCCAACATCTGCCTCCTTGAATGTAGAAGGAGCCAAATCATCAACGACCTTTGCTGATAAGGCATATGCAACCATGACATCAGTACATCTAGCTTGCCGACGATTCACTCTTCTGGGTCTGTTTGCTACAATGGACTCCTTAACATAACTCAGCTCCTGAGTCTCACCATTCACTGTATCCTCTAAATGCCCAACTGTCATCCCATCTCCTTCCAGTGTCACGTCTGAAGGAGCCTTAATAGATACAATGCTATCTGGAGTGGGTGGAGTCACATCATCCTCCACCTGCTGCGATATCCCTCTTGTCTGGTCTCTCTCCACCTGCTAAGGGACTTGAGGCTTCATTATATATGCCTCGTCGAATGTAACACCTCTGCTAATAACTATCTTCTTGTCCTGTGGATCCCAAGCCTTTTACTCCTTCTCTAAAGCTCAGCTTTCTTTGCCCTCGGATTCAATTTAGCATCACTGACATGGTAATAAGTCGGATACCCAAATATCCAAAGCGACTCATAGTCACTAGACACCGAACCAGACCAACGCTCCATAGGAGTCTTCCCTTGTACTACAGTGCACGACAACCTATTCACGAGATGGCTCGCATAAACCAACACCTCGGCTCAAAAGGATCTTGACAATCCACTCTGTGTCATCATACATTACACCTTCTCCAGTAAGATACGGTTCAACCTCTCAGCCACCCTATTCTATTACGGTGTCTCACAAACTATAAAGTGTCACCTAATACCGTGATCCCAGAAAAACTACAGAAACGGATCACTCTTATACTCTCATCCATTGTCTGAACGAAGAGTCTTCACCTTTCTACCTATCTGCAGCTCTACTTTCTTCTTCCACTCCACAAAAATATCCAGGACCTCATGTTTATGCTTCATAGGGTATACCCAATTTCTTTTGAAATAATTGTTAATGAAAGTGACAAAATAGTTAGCCCCACCAAGTGATGTGTGCTTGGAAGGGCCCCAAACATCTGTGTAAATGTAGTCCAATATACATTGGGTATTATGAATAGCCATGTCAAACTTCACTCTCGTCTTCTTCCCAAGTACACAATGTTCACACAGCTCTATCTTGCAGGTCTTCGCACCTTTTAATAGCCCCTGTTTCGCCAATGCCTATAGGAACTTATCACCAATGTGTCCTAAGCGCATATGTCATAAACTGGTAGTATCCTCCTCTGTAGTGATAGAAGCTGCCAGACCCCATGTAACTGTCTTACCCTTCAAGTAGTATAAGTTGTTTTCCCTGATACCTCGCATTACCACCATGAACCCCTTCGTAACCTTCAGAGTTGCATTCTCCAAGATCACCCGATAGCCAGCTGCCTCTAAAGTTCCAAGTAAAATAATATTCTTCGACAACTACGGCACGAACCTTACTTCCTTCAGCTCCCGAGTCAACCCGTCACACATGCGGATCCGAACTGTACCAATACCACCAATAGGGCATACGTGATCATTACCCATAAGCACGACATCCCCTCTTTTTAACTCCTCAAACTGGAGAACCAATCCCTCCTGAGGCAAATATGGTATGTAGCACCAGAATCCGTCATCCACTCCGTAGAGTCAGCGTAACAAACTGACGGTAATGCTAAGCATGAAAAGTCCGAATAATCCGTATCTAAATTGTCGTCACTAGCCTTAACAACATTCACTTCTGAAGCTTGTACAACTTTCCCTTTATTCTTCTCAGATTTATCTTTTAACTTAGGGCACTCGTTCTTCCAATATCCTTCTTCTTTACAAAAACAACACTGGTTCCTACCAACACTCTTATGACCACCTCTATTCCTTAATTTTGAGCGGTTGGACTGCCAACGGTTTGGAGTACGGCCTCGAACTGCTAATGCATCTCCTGATGCCTTCTCGGAGGGTTCGTTATTGTTGGACCCTAGAGGGGGGTGGTTAGGGTCACGAGGCTATAATTATGCAATAAAATTAAGACAAGCAAAACACAATGACCAAATGCAATCAAAATAGAGGAGATAGGGTTAGGAATTATTATCCTGTGATGTGCGATGTGTTAACGAGGTTCGGTCCGCTGACCTACGTCCCCGCTCCCCACTCTCGAGGAGAAATCCACTACACAACCCGGTTTGGAAGTCGGAACTTCGTCTACACAGCAATCCCCTCACGATCTCACACTACACAGTTGATCTCACTAGATCACACTCCCACACAATTGATCTATACAAGATCAAACTCTCAAATAGTAGAAATGGTGTAAGAACCCTCTCTTTACAATGTCCCATGGCAAAGAGAAGATCACACTGAAGCTGAGATGTGAAAAACAAAAACTCAGATAGAAAACAGGTTTGAAAATTAAGCTCTGTAAAAACGTTCTCTGAAGATATTTTGAAAGAGCTGGGACACTGAGGAAGAAGAAGAGGTTGAGTTTAAATAGAAGAAACCAGCTGTTTAAACCCATACCCTTAATCCCCCAAAATCTGGAAAAAATCATCGCTGAAATCTGTACCGAGCGGCGCTGAAAAAGTACTAATATTACCGTTAAAACAAATCAGTGGTCGACCGTGGATTTTCGCGGTCGACCGCGAGACAGGTCAGAAACTTACTGAAAGTTCAGAGAGTTTCGCGGTCGATCGTGGCGGTCGACTGTGGGAAATTTTTTACTCACGGTCAACCGCGGCGGTCGACCGTAAAAGTTTCTGCTGCCCACTGATGAGTGAGCTCAGGCGCGGTCGACCGTAGCGGTCGACCGCAAACAGATACACTCAAAATACATGTTTTGACTCAGTTTAAAATATTTGTAAAATATTTATTTGACCTCTGAAAATTACGAAACTTTATAAAATATTTTTAATACTAAAAACAAACTGTTTGGAAAAAGAATTTTGCAAATAGGTCCTCATACTTGTGAAAAATAGTATTTTTTGAAATACGATCAAAACTATAAGTATGAAAACGTGTGTGTTGATATCCCAATAGCTTCAGATGAAATCTAAACTATTTGCCTATATTTTAGCACTAGAGAGAAAAAGAAACCTAGCTAATATCCTCACGAGAATATAATCCTTGAGCCTTGATATCGCTAGAGTTTGGATGAAGCTTCTAATTTGAATTTGGTATTCTTGAAATAACGTTGCTTCATCACTATGCCTCCTCCTCCTTTGGATATCATCGTTGTAGCGCATATTCCATCCAATCCTCCATTTGTGGCACTAACATGCTTGATATATGTATTCACCTTATTTTCACTCAATAAGCAATTAGTACTGATAATAGTGGTTGTAAAATATCATCAAAACATAAGGGCTAACAATCTCCCCCTTTTTGATGATGACAACCAACCATTATATAAGAGCAAATAAATATAGCTTATAGATAGGTGCTCCCTCTATCTATGGGCTCCCCTTAAATATATGCAGCAAATGAGGAGATTTCTCTCCCCCTTTGTCACCATAAAAAATGGGGTAAAGAGAAATGCATGCAAAATGCAACTAAACAAGCAAGCAAATAGAACTTTCACATATTGCATAAGCTCAAACCATTTCTTATACGACAAAAATCATCCTCACCAAGAGGCTTAGTAAATATATCCGCTAATTGAGATTTTGTGTCAACAAACACTAGGGATACATCTTGTCTTTCTACATGATCGCGTAAGAAATGATGGCGTACATCAATATGCTTGGTTCTAGAGTCCAAAACCGAATTTTGGAAATATTTATAGCACTAGTATTATCACAAAAGATTTTTATATTTTGAAAATTCAAATCTTAGTCAACCAAGCTTTGTTTCATCCACAAAACTTGAGCACAACATAAGGCGACGGCAATGTATTCCGCTTCTGTAGTGGACAATGCAATGTAATTTTGTTTCTTGGAAGCCCAATAAATAAGTGAATTTCCTAAGAATTGGCATGTTCTACTCGTACTCTTGCGATCTACATTACATCCGGTAAAGTCGGCATCACAAAAACCATATAAATCAAAAGAGGTGCTCTTTGGATAAAATAAACCAAGATTAAAAGTTCCATTAACATACTTAATGATCCTTTTAACCGCAATTAAATGAGATGCTTTAGGAGAAGCTTGAAAACGTACACATGCACATACACTAAACATGATATCGGGTCTACTAGCGGTGAGATAAAGAAGACTACCTATCATACCTCGGTATAGTTTTTGGTCCACGTCCTCACCACTTTCATCCGTATCAAGCTTTACATTTGTACTCATGGGAGTAGGCGCATGCTTAGAATTCTCCAAATTGAATTTCTTTACCAATTCCTTAGCATACTTGCTTTGAGAAATGAATATCTCATCCTTAGTTTGCTTGACTTGGAGCCCGAGAAAGAATGTAAGCTCTCCCATCATACTCATCTCAAAGTGATCTTGCATAACTTTAGAAAATTCCTTACACAAAGATTCATTAGTAGCACCGAAAATGATATCATCAACATATATTTGAACTAAAATGAAATTATTTTTCCTTTTTCTCACAAAAAGAGTGTTATCAATTGTTCCTTTTGAAAAATCATTTTCAACAAGAAAACTAGAGAGGCGAGCATACCAAGCCCTAGGAGCTTGTTTCAACCCATATAAAGCTTTTTGAACCCGGTAAACATGATTAGGAAAAGCATGATCTATGAAACCGGGGGGTTGCTCAACATATACATCCTCTTCTATAAAACCATTTAAAAAGGTACTTTTAACATTCATTTGAAACAATTTAAAAGTTTTAAAGCTAGCAAATGCCAAAAACATCTTAATAGATTCCAACTTTGCAACCGGTACAAAGGTTTCATCATAGTCTATGCCCTCCTCTTGATTGTATCCTTAGGTGACCAAACGAGCTTTATTTCTAGTAACAATGCCATGTTCATCAAGTTTGTTCCTAAAAACCTATTTTGTTCTAATTACACTAGCATTGTTAGGTCTAGGAACTAGTTTCCAAACATCATTTCTTTTAAAATTGTTTAGTTCCTCATGCATAGCTAAAACCCAAAATTCATCATTTAAAGCATCATTAATCTTTTTAGGCTCTAGTTGTGATAAGAAAGCAACATTACCACACTCACTCAAAGCTTTTGAGCGAGTAACAACTCCTTTTGAAGGGCTTCCAATTATTTGTTCCTTTGGATGGTTTGATGCGAATTTCCAAGCTTTAGGAAGTTCAACTTGTTCATGAGCATTGGAGTTATTCACATCCTTTTGTACTTCTATAGAGGGTGAATCATTGATTTGTAAAAAGTCCAATCTTCCCTCAACATCATCGTCATCGTCTTTCCTAGGTAAAACAACTTGAGAGCCAACATTAGTCTCATCAAAAGTAACGTTTATAGATTCTTGAACAACGAGAGTTCGTTTGTTGAAGACCCTATAAGCCTTACTTCGAGATGCATAACCTAAGAAAATGCCAACATCAATTTTAGAATCAAATTTGTCATGATGATCTTTTGTATTTAAAATAAAGCATTTGCAACCAAAGATACAAAAATAACCAATAAAAGGAGTTTTTCCATAAAATAGTTCATAAGGAGTTTTCTTAAGCTTTGGTCTAATTAAAACACGATTTAAAATATGGCAAGCCATATTGACGGCTTTCACCCAAAAATATTTTGGCAAATCAAAAGAATTTAGCATAGTGCGTGTCATCTCTTGTATGGTGTGATTTTTTCGTTCAACAATACAATTTTATTGTGGTGTTCTAGGAGCGGAAAACATGTGAGTTATACCATGATGAGCACAAAATTCATAAAAAAATCATTTTGAAATTCACCTCCATGATCACTTCTTATTTTAACAACTTTCAAATCTTTTTTATTTTCAATTCTTTTGACATGATTAGAAAAATTTTCAAAACAATCATTTTTATTTGCGAGAAATATAGTCCATGTAAACCGAGAAAATCATCAATAATCACAAATACATAGTGTTTACCTCCAAGAGAGGTAATACGCATAGGACCAAATAAATCAAGATGAAGTAATTACAAAGGTTTAGAAGTCGATACCTCATTGATGGATTTGAAAGAAGATTTTGTTTGTTTACCTTTGGCAAAATCTTCACATATGGTATCTTTGATGAAGTGCAAGTTAGGTAACCATTTTACAAGATTTCTCTTAGACAATTTTGATATCAAATCCATGTTTGCATGTCCAAGCCTCTTATGCCAAATCCAAGGGTTTTCAGCAATTGCCGCAAGGCACTTCACATCTTGATTCACTAATTCATTCATCTAAAAAATGTACACATTAGATTTGTGATTAGCAACAAAAACAATTTTTCCATTCATACTAATAATGCATTTGTCCGGTTTAAAGGAAATATCAAAACCTTTATCACTCAATTGGCTAATACTAAGAAGATTACGATTCAAACCATTAACCAAATAAACATCTTCTATAACGGGTGAGGGTTTCTTACCAATAGAGCCAATACCAACGATTTTACCTTTCTCACCACCACCGAAGGAGACACTACCTCCTTCAATCCTTGATAGGGTTGCAAATAGTTCTTTGTTGCCCGTCATATGATGTGAGCAACCATTATCAAGGTACCACATCTCCTTACGTCGTTACCGTGATGTTTCCTACAAGAGATGAAGATGAAGATGTAGTAACTTTAGGTACCCAAATCTTAGGTCCTTGGTGGTTAGTAGTCTTGGTACCTTTGGGTACCCATGTCAATCCATAAAATTCATAATTATCTTTAATTCTACAATGAGTAGAAATATGACCATGTTTCATGCAATATGTGTACACAAAATTTGTTTTGTATGTATGAGTATGAGAACCATGAAACCTGTTTCTACCATGGTGATGATGATTAGCATAAGCATGAGTGGGTCTAATCCTACCACTTTTAATTTCAAGTCTTTCAATCTTAGATCTTAATTGCTTGTTTTCAAAATCAAGATCTCCTAGCAATTTATCTTTTAATGCAAGAGATGTTTGTAATTGTTCTAGCTTAATATCACAAGAAGCATGCAACTTTTTAAAAGAAGAGAATTCTTTTGACATTCTTTTAAATTCGAAGTTCAATTCTTCTAAAGCCGTAGCTAGATCACATTGCTTGTAAAAGGATTCACTATCGGTGCCGGATATTACCTCATGTTCAAGAGCCATGAAGCAAACGTTGGGATCATGAAGAGCAAGTTTAGCTCCTTCTTCATTACTATCCGAATCACTTGGTTCGAATTCCTCCCATCTGACATACATAGCCTTCTTCTTCTTGTATTTCATGTACTTCTCATTGAGCCTTGGGCAATCCTTAGCGATATGGCCCGGTTCATTGCATTCAAAACATTTTCCTACACGTGAAAGAAATTTATTGTTAGATCATGGGTTAAATTTCTTGTTCATTTTTATGAGTCTAGAAATTCTTCTAGAGAGATGAGCCACTTCTCTAGAAAAATCAACTTCACTATCCGATAACAAGGAGGAGTTATCACTAGCTCCTTTGAGAGCTATGGTCTTCAATTTTGGTGATGGCTCCTCAACATCCCGTGAGGGCACTTCCTCCTTCTCCTTTCCCTTGAGCTTCTTCTCATGAACCTTGAGCTTGCCGATGAGGCCATCGAGAGGTAGAGTGGTAAGGTCATGAGCTTCTTCTATCGCCGTCGTCTTGGGTTCCCACATCGGAGTCAATGAACGGAGAATCTTGTAGTTCGTCTCTTGAATAGTCAATTTCTTGTCAAGACCATGCAATTCATTGATAATGTTAGTGAAGCGAGAAAACATAGCATCAATTGATTCATTTGGAAGCATTTGAAACAACTCATATTCATGCATAAGTCCGCTAATCTTGGATTCCTTAACTTGGGGGGTTCCTTCGTGTGTGATACACAATTTCACCCATATTTCATATGCGGTTGTACACGTTGAAACTCTATTGTATTCATTTGGGGAAAGACCACAAATTAAGGCGTTCATAGCTTTAGCATTGAGATTAGCTTGGTGCCTTTCTCCATCGGTCATAGTCCCAACTTTGGGCTTTTCTACATATTTTTTCTCTATGAGTTCTAGGATGTCAAGATCAATGCAACGAAGATAAATCCTCATCCTAGCCTTCAAATAAGCAAAGTTACTACCGGTGAAGAGTGGTGGTCTAGTGGTGGATTGTCCCTCTAGCATATGCACATTCATTGAAGCCTCCATAAGATCTTTTCTCTAAGATGATTAAACCAAAAACTAATATAGAGACCAGGCTCTGATACCAATTGTTGGACCCTAGAGGGGGGGGGGGTGATTAGGGTCACGAGGCTATAATTGTGCAATAAAATTAAGACAAACAAAACACAATGACCAAATACAATCAAAATAGAGGAGATAGGGTTAGGAATTGTTATCCTGTGACGCGCGATGTGTTAACGAGGTTCGGTCTGCTGACCTACGTCCCCGCTCCCCACTCTCGAGGAGAAATCCACTACACAACCCGGTTTGGAAGCCGGAACTTCATCTACACAGCGATCCCCTCACGATCTCACACTACACAGTTGATCTCACTAGATCACACTCCCACACAATTGATCTACATAAGATCAAACTCTCAAATAGTAAAAATAATGTAAGAACCCTCTCTTTACAGTGTCCCTATGGCAAAGAGAAGATCACACTGAAGCTGGGATGTGAAAAACAAAAACTCAGACAGAAAACAGGTTTGAAAATTGAGCTCTGTAAAAACGTTCTCTGAAGATATTTTGAAAGAGCTAGGACACTGAGGAAGAAGAAGAGGTTGAGTTTAAATAGAAGAAACCAGCTGTTTAAACCCATACCCTTAATCCCCTAAAATCTAGAAACAATCGTCGCCAAAATCTGTACTGAGCGGCGCTGAAAAGTACTAATACTACCATTAAAACAAATCGTCGGACGACCGTGGATTTTCACGGTCGACCGCGAGACAGGTCAGAAACTTACTGAAAGTCTAGAGTTTCGTGGTCGACTGTGGCGGTCAATCGTGGAAAATTTTTGCTCACGGTCAACCGTGACGGTCGACCGTGAAAGTTTCTGCTGCCCACTGACGAGTGAGCTCAGGCGCGGTCGACCGTAGCGGTCGACCGCAAACTGATACACTCAAAATACATGTTTTGACTCAGTTTAAAATATTTGCAAAATATTTATTTGACCTCTGAAAATTACGAAACTTTGTAAAATATTTTTAATACTAAAAACAAACTGTTTGGAAAAAGAATTTTGCAAATAGGTCCTCATACTTGTGAAAAATAGTATTTTGTGAAATACAATCAAAACTATAAGTATGAAAACATGTGTGTTGATATCCCAATAGCTTCAGATGAAATCTAAACTATTTGCTTATATTTTAGCACTAGAGAGAAAAAGAAACCTAGCTAATATCCTCACGAGAATATAATCCTTGAGTCATGATATCGCTAGAATTTGGATGAAGCTTCTAATTTGAATTTGGTGTTCTTGAAATAACGTTGCTTCATCACTATGCCTCCTCCTCCTTTAGATATCATCGTTGTAGCGCATATTCCATCCAATCCTCCATTTGTGGTACTAACATGCTTGATATATGTATTCACTATATTTTTACTCAATAAGCAATTAGTACCGATAATGGTGGTTGTAAAACATCATCAAAACATAAGGGCTAATAGTTATCACTTTTCCTCAGTTCATAATTTACCAAAGCTGAGATCACCTTCTTATAACTAACATTAGTTCTACCATTGATCATAGTTAGGATAACAGTACCATAATCATCCTCCGACAATGAACACAAAAGTAGCATCATCTTATCTTCATCCTTAATCATGATATCCACATTGGCCATATCTGAAAGCAACTTCGTAAAATTATTTACATGCTCCCTAATGAAAACTCTCCTCTTCATCTTGAATTGGTAAAACCTCTTCTTCAAGTGAAACCGATTCTCAATGCTTTTAGTAAGATACTTTTCATTGAGCGTTTCCCACAATTTCTTCGCCGACGTCTCGTTCATCATATCATAAATTAGATTTGATGTCAAGCATGACCTAATAACTCCACAAGCCATGCTGTTCATCTTCTTCCAAACCTTGTCCTCCATATCACCTGGTTTCTCTTTTAACTCAAGAGAATCCTCCAAATTTTATGCATCCAACTCATCCATCACCTGACACATCCACAAACCAAAATTGATCTTGCCGTCGAACTTCAAAATATTAATCTTTGTATTATTGATGCTCAAACTCTGTATCACCTTCGAAAGAGACGATCCTGATGTGCATGTTTTACCCATGTTGTAGATCTAACTCTTCAAATAAGAATCCTTTAGCGAATCCTTCGAACAAGCCCTAAGCCAAAACTTGAGCTCTGATACCACTTGTTATGGGCAGTGGGAATTTCGGCAGCACCTCTGGTGCACACCAAGAGAGTAAGATCACAACTAAAATTCCCGTCTCACTAAGGAAATAAGAACCGAAAGTAATATATCTTAACAAAGTGGGATATACACTCTTCCTCTCATCAGTTCTAGGACTGACTTGTCGAGGGAACCTAACAAGATATTACAAATCACAACAAGACAACGAATTTTACGTGGTTCGGCAAGTTGCCTACGTCCACAGGGCAAGGAGGGGGGAGTTTTTACTATTTGAGAGAAAAAGAATACAAATAGGGTTTACAATCACATAAAGTCGTACAAACAGAAATCCTCAAACAATCTCTCAAATCTCTCACAATTTCTCTCTCAAAAGGATGTTGAAAAACCTCTCAAAGTCGGCACCGAAGACTGCTCAAAATCTCCTCTCAAAGTCGGCACCGAAGACTGCTCAAAATCTCCTCTCAAAGTCGGCTCACCTCTGTGTATTTTTTTTACCCAGCACACAACCCTAGAAGAGGATTTTGGTATTTATAGGAGAGATTTGCGGGCCAAAAATTGTTCAGGAAAAGGAACCGCTTCACATGTACATCGGGTGGGCTCGATGCTGATCATGTACCTCGGGTGGGCCCGTGTGCCTGTTGCTACCACGTGCCTATGTGGCCCCCACGTTCACATTATTTACATAGCATGTTGTATTAAGTGCCTCATCCCAGAAGTGTTTTGGCAATTTATACTCATTTAATATAGTTCTAACCATTTTCTGTGAAGTCGACTCTTCCTCTCAATAACTCCACTTTGTTGTGGTGTTCGAGGTGAACAAAACTCATGAGTGATACCTTTATTAGCACAATATTATTCAAAAAAGTTTATTTTCAAATTCACCTCCATGATTAGAATGAATAGTATGGATAGGTAGGTACTTTTCTTTTTCAATGTTCTTTGAAAAGTTTTCAAAATCTTTAAAACATTTACTCTTTTTAGCTAGAAGCATGACCCATGTAAATCTAGGCTAATCGTCAACCACTATTAAATAATAACTTTTTCCTCCTAAATTCTATATGGACGTTGTTGTGAAAAGATCTAAGTGAAGTAATTGCAAAAGTTTTAAAGTGCTCACTTGATTCTTTAAACTATAAAGGGATCTAATAAACTTATCTTTTCGTGTAAACTATAAGGGGATCTAATAAACTTATCTTTTCGTGCAAGCCTCACATAAACTCTCACTTTTAAATAAAGAGATATGCAAATCTCTAAATAACTCTTTCTTTGAGAGTTTTCGCAACAAGCTCATGCTTGCATGTCAAGCTTCCTGTACCAAAGCTCTATATCCTATCCTCCTATGTCATCAACTCTTATAATTTTACCTTTGTCGTTAATTTCCTAAAGTCACATATCCACCTTTCTTTTTGTCAAAGCTAAGAAATAACTCTTTCTTACATGTGATGTGTTGTGAACACCTTGAATCTAAATACCATATACTACCTTGCTTCTTAGCTCTCCATTAAACTTCCTTGTATGGATTTTCATCCTCCAGATCTTTTTGAGATGCAAACATTAGCCATAAGATAGTGATTCTATCATTTGTGCTCAAGTCATTTTTGATTCTTTATCTTTACTTGAAAATTCCTATGATGTCACCTTGAAACTTTTATTCTTCTCTTATTTATCTCTTTTGTTAGGATAACACTCCTTTCTTTAGTGGTCTGGTCTATTCACAATATATGTGAATCAGATGAACATATCCTAAATACTCTTTGAGGACTTCATCTTGAAATTCTCATACTTTCTCACAAGCATTGTAAGTTTTGCCTCTTTCATCTGTAAAGTTTCTTTATGTGTAACTTTTAAAGTATTCTAAATTTCCTATGTAGTAGTATAATTTATCAATGGTTAAACTCCTCGGTAGATAAAGAACATTAAAGAGTTTTTATAGCTTTTGCATTTAAAAAATAAGCTTTTTGTCACCTGAAGACCACTCACCTCTAGGAGTGAAAATGGTGGTCTCAGGTACAATAGTCATAGGTTCACCACAACCAGTCTAAAGAAAAGCATCAAAATCAGTGGACAACAAAAAGATTTCTATGCGTGGTTTCCAATAGGTATAATATATCCCATCAAACAGTGAGGGTTGGTTAACTGCGTGTCCCTTAGGAAAAATCGTTGCGGAGGTCAAACTAGACATACTAGACATCTCTAGCCTAGGTAGTTAATCCTAAAGATGGGTAACAAGGCTTCGATACTACTCGTTGGATCTAAGATGCAAGCCAAGAGGGGGTGAATATGGTTGCCAAGATAGTTAATTTCGAGTGTAGAAGATAGATTTTGGTTGTAACATATTGTTCTCACTTTTATGTGTATATTAGGTTTAACACACATGAAATGTGATACGGGTGTATCTTCTCTTCGGAACTTAGTGATCCTCATGGGAGCTTGAGGATAGATGATTCTCATGATAGCATGAGAATAGAGGTGTTAAGCAGTACAAGGGAACGCAGGAGAAAACGTGGAACGGAACGACAAGCAAAAGAATCGAAGTATCCAGTTTTCAGCCTGTGAGTCGACTCATAACAGTCATGAGTCGACTCATCAGGTTGGGTCGACTCATGACTGTCATGAGTCGACTCATCGCTGGTTTAAGTTTCTGTCCAGTTTCTGTCGAGTCGACTCATCTCAGTCATGAGTCGACTCGTCGAGGGTTTCCTGGTTCGTTTAGGATTCTGTTCACACGAATTCCTGTTGGTTTTGGGTCTGGTTATTTACCAAATTGCCATCCACGTTTGTACACCTATATAAAGGATTGTTTTAGGGTTTCTAAACAATCAGAGAGTTAAATCAAGAGAGATTAACTTGTAATTGAGATTTGGAGAGCTTGTTCTTCAATTCTAGAGTGAGATTGTGAGAGATTGTAAATTGCATACTCATAATCTAGAGAAGGTATTTTCCTTCGCCTAAAATCTGAGTTATTCTTGTGTTCTTATTATTTTCTCCTCAACATACATTTGATAATTCCGCGATCAAAGGTGCTCGCACGGCAACTCGTATCAAGTTGGTATCAGAGGGATCAGATCCTACGAAGGGGGCATCCTGTGCATGGTCCTAACTCGATCGTAATACAAGAAGCTTGGCGAGATTCTTATTTCATTGGAGGGAGTTCAGAAATTAAGGAAGGAGAAGATGACTGAAGCAGATAATTCAGCGAGGATTGATGCATTAGAGAAGCAGATCGAGATGATAGGGTCGACGCTCACAAAACTCGTCGATCTCATCCAAGGAGGGAACGAAAAGGGGGAATCTTCTTCTAGGTCTAAGAAGAAACCTATAGAGTTCGGTGGAGAGAGCGAGCTTTCAGGCTCCGACGAGGAGGACGAGACCGTCAAGGCTGCATCGCATCAAGGGGGTAAGAATTCTTACCAGAATCTGAAGATTGATTTCAGAGTGGAGATTCCTATTTATGATGGGAGTGTTGACGTCGAGAGGCTTGATGACTGGATCGAGCGGATGAAGATGTATTTTACTCTTAATGGCTATTCGTCAAAAGAGAAGATTGTGTTCGCGACTTTGAAGCTTTCAGGGCACGCGTTGACGTGGTGGAAATCCTATTGCAAGCAGGAGAAGAAGGCGGTGTCGTGGA
Organism: Asparagus kiusianus; assembly: GCA_022839385.1. Lineage (NCBI taxonomy): Eukaryota > Viridiplantae > Streptophyta > Magnoliopsida > Asparagales > Asparagaceae > Asparagus > Asparagus kiusianus. Next base: position 439,719 of record BQKN01000917.1, on the reverse strand, counting down.
ACAAGTTCAAGGAGCTACTTAGGAAACAGTTCTATCCGGTGGGATTCCTTGAGGAGCGTTGGTACAAGTAGTACGGCTTGCGCCAAAGGGTCAATCAAACCGTTCAAGAATACACCACGGAGTTCCAGCAGTAGGTGATGGTCCTCAACATCACGACAGAGGAATATTCCGTGTTTATGAAGTATATGGCGGGATTGAACGATTATATCCGAAAGGAGATGAGGTTATTCACGGTTGAGACGATCGCAGAGGCGAGAGTGAAGGCCATAGCCATTGAGGGCAAGCAAAAGAAGAGCAACGAAGCAAAGGGGGATACAAAGCAAGTTGGAGGCGAGTCTAGTGGTTCTCAGTTTAAGGAGGAGGAGAAGAAGGGTGATCCAGGGAAAGCAAGGCTGATTTGTGGTCATTGCGAGAAGACAGGACATGAAGCTGATCAATGCTGGGAGAAGTATCCTCATCTGAAGCCAAGAGGATTGAAGAGGAAGGAGGAGAAAAAGGCATACGTAATAGCTCAAGGTCCGAAAGAAGTCCCGGGGATGACAGAGCCCAACAGCAGTCTCAACCTTATGGCGGGAAAACAGACCACGAAAGAGGACGACGACCCGAGAGAGCAACTCTTTGTGCTCAAGTTGCAAGTGAAGACCAGTTTGGTTAATGCCATTGTTGATTCGGGTAGCGAGAAAAATTTGATATCCGAAACCTTGGTTCAGAAGCTGGGTCTGAAGACAGTCAAGCATCCGAAGCCCTATCCATTGGGGTGGATTCAAAAGGAGACGGGACTGAGTGTAGTTGATCAATGCACTGTCAGATTTGCGCTCCACGAGTCGTATATTGACGAGGTTACGTGCGACGTCATTCCATTGGATGTTTGTCAGATTATACTGGGCAATCCGTACTTATGGGATAGATATACGATCTACGAGAGGCGGGCTCAGAAGTATACATTCACCAAAGATGGTGAAAAGTTCATATTTCGTTCGGCATCTCTTCCTAAGGAGACAAGCTTGGGGACGGTGATGCGAGCGAAGAGACTAGTGAATGCCAGCAAGAAGTTTGTCTCGTTGTGCATTAGACTTCCAGAAAAGCCATCGACAAAGGATTGCAAGTTAGAGCGAACGGTGACTATAACGAGACGCGGGACGAATGAGTTGTTTCTGATCGGACATCGAGACCGGGTTCCTAGCAAGACCAGGGGGTGCAGAAAAGATGGAGGAGCTTGAGAGTTTCCTCAGCTGAAGTTCTAACTTGAACGGGACTTCAAGTTCTTAAAGAGGGGACCCATGATACGGGTGTATCTTCTCTTCGGAACTTAGTGATCCTCATGGGAGCTTGAGGATAGATGATTCTCATGATAGCATGAGAATAGAGGTGTCAAGCAGTACAAGGGAACGCAGGAGAAAACGTGGAACGGAACGACGAGCAAAAGAATCGAAGTATCCAGTTTTCAGCCTGTGAGTCGACTCATAACAGTCATGAGTCGACTCATTAGGTTGAGTCGACTCATGACTGTCATGAGTCGACTCATCGCTGGTTTGAGTTTCTGTCCAGTTTCTGTCGAGTCGACTCACCTCAGTCATGAGTCGACTCGTCGAGGGTTTCCTGGTTCGTTTGGGATTCTGTTCACACGAATTCCTGTTGGTTTTGGGTCTGGTTATTTACTAAATTGCCATCCACGTTTGTACACCTATATAAAGGATTGTTTTAGGGTTTCTAAACAATCAGAGAGTTAAATCAAGAGAGATTAACTTGTAATTGAGATTTGGAGAGCTTGTTCTTCAATTCTAGAGTGAGATTGTGAGAGATTGTAAATTGCATACTCATAATCTAGAGAAGGTATTTTCCTTCGCCCAAAATCTGAGTTATTCTTGTGTACTTATTATTTTCTCCTCAACACACCTTTGATAATTCCGCGATCAAAGGTGCTCGCACGGCAACTCGTATCACAATGCACATGGTTAAATACCATGATTAAGTATTTTGGCTAATTTTCTAACTAAAATTTGTTACTCAGTTCCACTTTAATAGTTTATGCTCATTTTTGTCTCTAAACTTTAACATTGCGATTATTTATTTTCTTTGATGTTTGTTTAAATGGGCTAAACCCAATTTAAATTTTTATATTGATATTTGAATTGATAGAAAATAAATATAAGTTGAAGCTAATTTGAATTTTCATATTATTTTGACTGACATTAAACCAAGCTTTACTTGTGAAAGTACAGTGTTGCAAAAGAAAAAAATATTGAAACAGTGTTATATAAGGAAGGTGAATCTTTAAAACCAATAAGGCAAAATAATTGGTTAAAAGTATGCTAAAATAATATAAAAGAGAATATGAAGTTTGTACCTAATCATTGATAGACTCCATAAAAAGTTATAAATTAAAGATTAATACTAACTCTATTATACTTTCATATGATAAAAGTACATGCACGAGCATATAAAAGTACTAAAAAAAGCTCATGAAACTTCTTTCTAAAGATTCCTAAATTCACTCAAAACAATTAAACTAGTTTATTAAATATTCAAAAAATATTATCTTTTATTCTTTCTATTTTATTTTTTTATTGAGCTAAGGTCAATCCTTCCTCACCTTTATCTTTTTGCCGGACAATTCTAGAATAGCGTCTTCATCATCTACTCGATTGTGACATCAGGCTAGAGTTTGTGCTGTTATCTTTCCTGGGCTCATTAATCTTTTGCAGTTTTTTCTCTAAGTAAATTTTTATCTATTTGGTTTTGTGAGACACCCAAAAGTTCGTAAAAGTTAGGTGAGATAAATAAAATTATGTGAGATTCTCTCAAAGTTTAGGGAGTTATGTGAAATTAACTTTTTGTTATTTTTCATTCTTCACTTTCTTGACCGTGGTCTCTTTCTATTATTTTATAACATTTTTCTTACAAATCCAACTCCTCTCAACATATAGGAATCCCCAAAATGGATGCAAGCAACCACTGAATCAATCAAACCCAGAAAAAAAAAAAAAATCCCCCAATTTCGACCAGTCCCTCTCTCTCGCGCACCCCTCCCCCAACCCCGCCCTAACCCTAGCCCTAATTTCCGTACTCACCTTCTTTATTCATCCACAAAACCCGCAGTTTCGACCGATCTGATCGACTCAGATCGCAGATCGGCGATCGAGACGATGCCTTCGTACTCGGATCTCGATCGCCAGATCGAGCACCTGAGGGAGTGCAAGTTCTTGCCGGAGGTGGAGGTGAAGGCGCTATGCGAGCAGGCGAGGGCGATCTTGATGGAGGAGTGGAATGTTCAGCCGGTGAAGTGCCCGGTGACTGTTTGTGGAGATATCCATGGCCAGTTTCACGATTTGATTGAGTTGTTTAAGATTGGAGGAGATGCGCCTGATACTAATTACCTCTTTATGGGGGATTATGTAGGTCAGTTTTTGTCTTTGTTTTTGTTATTTTTTTTAAATGTAAAAGTTGGAGGTTTGAGGTTCTTATGGTTGCTGTTCTTTTTCGTTTGACTTAGAAAATTGTTAGATGTAATTATAAATGTCACTTATAAGCAAGTGATTAAGCCAAGAGCTTTTTTATGCGTTAGTATACATTTTAACTCTGGAGATATCATCATGTTTTCCAAGTTCAATATAGTGACTAGTCATGGGGTGAGAATGATTTGATTGTACAATTGGTTAGTTCAAGTGGTAATATCTAATAATGTACATGTAACATTAAGCTAAATTTGTTTTATACCATATGATTTCAATTGGTTTAGAGGAAGACATGAATGATACCCTAGCTAGTAATGGGATGAGAATGATTTTTACTGTACAATCAGTTAGTTCAGTTTGTAATATCTAATAATTTATACAATATGGCTAGTTCAGTTTCGGATTTAGGTATGCGTTACTTGTCACATGAAATAAAGTAGATAAAACTCCTTGAAAATGTCTTTTACTAGAAACTCGTTTTTGCCGCTCCCATTTTTGACAAAGCATTCAACAACTTGACTAGACTCTGTCACTTATACAACTGAGCTCTTTACTAGAAAGGTTATGGCATATGACTTGTGAGTGTTATTATTGAACTGAATTTTGTGTGCTTTTTTCATGGAGGCTGAAACTTAAATTTAAAGGTATTGTTTAGTATACAAATTTTTAAGGGATGATGGGATCTATACGGAAGATATTTCACATCCACTTTTCCCTCATAAAATATAAATGTGCATGTTGTCAAAGAATCTGGTAATAATTTAGTTTTATTGCACTCTTCAACATTAATATGGCAAACTTTAAATTACAAGCATAGCTAAGTAACAATGGTTTTCTCATGCAGATCGTGGTTATTACTCCGTGGAGACTGTATCACTTCTGGTTGCCCTGAAAGTTCGTTATAGAGATAGGATTACAATTCTAAGAGGAAATCATGAGAGCCGGCAAATTACTCAAGTGTAAGTGTGATATTCACTTTATTTGTTTCAAACTTATGGTGGATTCAACAATGTAAAATCAGCGATTAGAACTTGAAATTTAAATACCGATAGTGGTTGCGACTTCTGAAGGACCGCAAAATTAATTGGTTGACCATCTTTTTTTTTGTGCTTTCTCTTGCTTTTATTGTGGCTGGTCAGGAGTTCATGGACTTTGTGATCCTTGTGTAGGATGTATCAAAAAATTCTTCCTTTTGTTTCCTTAGAAAGGATTCTGTTTCAATTTCGTTGACAGAATCATGATATCTGCTAAATTATTGAATGGACCTGACAAGTAGCTAGTGGAATGTTGAATCTGATTCTTTTTTCTAAACGGCCATTATGTAGTTCTACCTGAACAGCTGAATTGAGTAATTGGTTTTTGTCATGGTTTTGTTTCTGCAGTGATGTTACTAGATTTTTTACTTTGCTAGCAATCAACTTAGTAACCCTCACACATCTAGTAAAAGTTAGTACTAGTTCTGTGAGTAAAATATCGATGTGATAAAGTCGAACAAATTTAGTCATATTTTTGAAAGAACATTTCTTTCTTTTCTGCGATAGAGTCATGAAAGGTGTGTCATGTATGCATGTGGTGTTCATATTAGTCAAATGAATAAATGTTTTAGAACTATTAACAATATGCCCAAATTTTACTTGCTATCGAGTAAGATGAAAGTGCATCATGCGTTGTGGTTGTGGCATTTCAATCTTGACATCTTTTATTTATTGAATAGAAGAAGTGAAACTCAGCTTACATGATAATCTGAAGACCATAAACTGCTGCATAAAGGCTCAGCTAGGAACCATGAGTTGTCCTTTTGTTGGGAGGTGAATATTTATAAGGGATTGCATCATCAGAAGCAAATAGGTGTATTAAGACCTTTTAGTTCCAATGATTTGTACAATAACAAACTTGAGCGTCCAGCTCATTATTGATTAAGAGAAAATGGTGAGGAGAATGTAGGATATTGGTGATAAAATCTTCTATGTATATTCTGGTACTTAGAAATATTTAATATCCGGACTGCAATATTCATGATCTGACATATGGGGCATCCTTCTAATAAATTTATGTTATCCTTCTTGATTTAACTCATTTTGTGCATATCTTAACGTTGTCATTCTTTAATTTAGGCCTTTGAAATATAATATGTTTGTGTATATGGTTATGCTCTCTTACCTTTAGTACCAAGAAGGAATCATGCTTGAATACGAGCTTTGAGGAGTAGATGAAACTGTTGTAAAGGCGATTTGGTAGAATATATGGTGAATGGATGAATGATTTGATTTCTCATTCTCCGCCACTGGATGCAATTTACATCTATAATAGAAGTCTCTTCAATGCAGTTGTAGCATCTCACCACCAAGTTCATTCCCCATGATGCCACAACATTTTATGGACATTTGGACATAGGTCCTATCACAAGATTGCCTCCTGATTCTATCCTGATGTCGACACTGATAAAATTTGTCACCCATTTCACCTTGTATGTAGGATTATCCTCAATGTAGAATATTAGGCCTGTGAAAGTAGTTTCTCTCTCTCTCACCAATTAGATATTAATAAACTTCTCTTCTAATCTATCTTAACTCATCCTCCAATCCTCTCTTTTTCTCTTTCTGTTTTCATCTGATTTTTTTCTCCAAACTAACAAATGAAAGTAAAGAACACCAAACTGGAACTGTTATTTAGTTAACTAACATTATCTATTTTTCTCTCTTTACCTACTTATCCTATTACCCGTTCTATCTGTTCCAGACCAAGTTGAAAGAAAAATAATTCTTTTTGAATCCATTACCTACTTAATTATCTTTTGATAATTTCTTACTGGCTTTTGTCTCATCATAATTATCCTCCCAAATAACATTTTTATACTTTATTTTTTAGTTTTTAAAATAAGTTAATGAATTAATTCCTACAAATTGTTTTCTTTTTGTTCTTTCCTTCCTTCTCAGAACAAAAATAAACTGAATTAATTTTTGTTGTAATTCTGTCCATCATAATTTTTCTTCTTTTATTTTCTTGTTCTCGTAACTAAAATCGAAAAAGAAGTTTAATCGAGATTTATGTGCAGCAGCACATATTTTCTTTTCATTCATGAAGTCGGCTTTAATATACACCATTGCTTTTTTTTTTATGTACAACATTTTTCTTCTTTGCATAAAATTTAATCACCTTTTAGAACTTTCAAGTAGGTTGCATGATGTTCTTCGACTACAGCTAACATAACTCTGCTACTATGCAAATGAGGTTACAATAATGGGATATATAGCAGACAAAATCATGTTGTATTGATTAAATTAGGTGATTAGATCTCTCCACACTGTACATGGTATTTTCAGAGCAGATGTACACCCACGCACGATAGCAAGATTTAATTGCAGACGTGAATACTAAAGAACACTTATGGAACTTAATTATCAAGTTAAAAAATAACAATTCTTAACCATTTAATGTGCAAAATCAATTCTTTTTAAAGAAGCTAGAATAATTATGGTGGGAAAAAATGAAATTTAAAATAACAATCCACAGCCATCTTTATATTTTTTCTTTTATTTTATTCCTTTTATGGTTCCCTTTTAGTGTTTTGAAAAATAGAATGAGTAATAGGATGAGTGCAATGTTATTTCATTTAATTTGTCAGTTCAGAGAAGGAAAAAATTTTCTGAGGGAAAAAGAAAGAGAGGATCAAAGTATGTGTTAAGGTAAGGAGATAAGTTAAGTAGTGTTAAGGTAAGGAGATAAGTTAAGTAGGACTTAATTAGAAGAGAGATCTATGGACAAGAGAGAAAAACTAATTAGCCTAATTATTGACAAGAGATTTTATGAGATACTAGTATTACTTGCACGTGCAATTATATTAAACATATTTATCCTATTTCATTATAGAATCTATAGCTATTAATCTTATAAATTTCATAATACCTGTTTCTGTGATTTTTACAATATAAATCTTCGGTGTTTTTGTTGCAGCTATGGCTTCTATGACGAATGCTTGAGAAAGTATGGTAATGCAAACGTGTGGAAGTATTTCACGGACCTATTTGATTATTTACCACTTACGGCTCTTATTGAGAACCAGGTCTGAGTTTGAGATTACTGCATACTATTCTCATTTAAATTAATACCTTATGTTATCTTCTCAAATTAAGTTGATTATATGGTGTAGGTTTTCTGTTTGCATGGTGGTTTATCCCCATCCTTGGATACTTTAGACAATATTCGTGCTCTAGACCGTATACAGGAGGTATGCACTGTACTATTGGCTTGTTCTCAGTAGTTTTTTCTGTCTAATGTGTCAAATTTGTTATTGCTCTACAATGTCATTAGCTAGCAATTACTAAAAAGAACATAATAACACTAAATGATGTCATGAACACCTAGCTCATGCATATGATATGATAGATATTGAATACTAAAACCATTAGAGAAGGCCTATAATAAAGTTTGTTTTGTTCCTGTTTTGTTTTTTCATCTCAATACACACGTACATGTATATACATACATACATTTTTTGTCCTTGATTAAGGGGTGCCAAGAATTGTCGCCATGTGAGTTCGGTTCGAGTTGTGGAAACGGCCTCTTGTAAAAAAGCAGGGTAGGTTGTATACAATAGATTCAAAGTAGTCCAACTCCTTCTCAGACCTAGGCATAACAGAAGCTTCATGCACCAGGGTACCTTTATTTTTTGTCCTTGATTTGTGGATAATTAGGATTTTGGTACTTTCAGTCTTTGTATTTGGTAGGTATGGGGAGAGACATCAACTTTAGAAAAATAGTTTTTCCATATTTCTTTCATTTTAGCAATGTCTTTACCTCTCATATTTTGATGATATGGCGAACCATATCACACATCTGTGTTTAGACCATTGAACTACTTGTACTGGATCTTGTTTCCCATTTTTATCAATCCCCTTCAAAAGTCTTACAAAATGCCTCTGATTATGGTTAATGCATTTAAGCATAGGATTTCATAGAACAGAGTGTCATTGGATTTGGTTCTAGGTATTTTAGCTCTACACGAACTCTATCATACTTCCATGTTGATATTTTTCACATAGACATTCAACTGTTACGTGTCCTGCAAGGCTGACTGTTTTGGATTGTGTGTATGTCTTTGCCCTTCACCATCCTCAAGGGTGAAGTATGGCCCTGGGTCCTGGTTGTGTGCTTGTGCGGGTTCTGCAAAGGTGATTATAAATGCAAGCACAAAAATGTGACTGGAGGGAGCAAGAATGCACATGCAAGACTATAGAAATATTTTTCATAAATTCTGTATTGAGTGAAGATGCAAGCAATACCATAGGCTAGAAACATGAAAACCAAAGAAATCAATCTTTTTCATCCTACATCTCTCTTCCATTTTCAAGTTGTGATTTTATCAATAGAAGATATATTTTGTTATATCTTCAATTCTTCATTAATATTGTGCTTGTAGGTTTTCTGGGTTCCATAACAGACTGCAATACATTTCGAGTGTGAATTCTTTCATGCTATATAAGAGAAATAAGAAAGAATTTTCCTCTCATTCATGTTAATTTTGACTTCACATTATCTTTTTTGTATAATAAAATATATAGATAGATACATGAAACATGTAATTAAACAAACTTGTGATGTAATTAAGCTGATAGATGGTTAGATTTTGTAGTTAATCTAATACAATTGTCATAGTTATATCAAGTGATTGGAAAAAAATAAATAGAAGTTCAAAGCTCGATGTGGAAATAGATAGAGAAATAATGTGTTTAGATGGAGGAGAGTAGTGGAGTGAGAGTATGGTGAAAATATGAAAGGAAAAAAACATTCTCTCGCTTACTTTATTTTTTGTGCCATATCAAATTATAATTTTCCCTTGTTGGATATTTACCTCTGAGAGAATTTGTCCTTTTTCCTTCAATTTTTTTATCACCCTCGTCCGTTATAAGGTAGTATAGATACAACTATATAAAGAACTTTACATGTCAAATACATGTGGTATGAAACTTTTTTTTTTGCATATTTTCGTTTCAAAAAAGATTTAAAATAATTCATATTATTTATAGTGAAAATGTCCTTTAACAGGGGATGTGCAGATTGCAGAGAGGGGGTTAGATGATTTTCTTAGAGAAATTTTGTTTTTACCTTCACCATGTGACCATGATGTCCACTATTTTCCTCATCCTTTTCATTTTCTTTATATAATTAAATCATATAAATAGTGGTTCAAATATGGTAAATAATAACCTTGTCTTTTTCAATATACATACATTATTTTAAACTTCTATCACTTTGTCTTTCTACTTTTATAGTGCAAGCAAAATGCAAATTTACTCCGGCTTGAACTCTTGAAAATGAAAATCTCACAAAACTCTTAGATTAAAATCTATTTAAACGTGAAAAAAATTAATGAAAGAAGAATTTGATTATATTAATTAGATATAATTAATTTGATTTGAATCATAAATAGGAAGAAAGTAATTAGTTAGACATTAATATGCATCATAAATGTGTAGGACTTTGATCCAATTGAAGTCAGAGAAAATCCAAAACCCTTCCAAATCTAGTTTCCTCACATTAATATAAGCCAATGGACCAAAAATACATGTAATAAAACTTATCGACACAATCAAAATCACAAAATCATATCTGGTTTATTTTTCTAACATAGCTCATCCTTGGAACATCATCATCAATAGAGTATTAACATTATCAATAGAGCTCCATAACAAACAAACATATTAGTAACAACATACTGCATAGAATTTAAAGATAAGTAGAGATATCAAGGATCAATAGTAAATTCAGCTTAACCTATGTGTCCACATCTCAATTGCTGCCCACCGTTGGGCCTCAGCTTCCTTACGACACTACTACTGACTTCTTTTGGTGCTTAGCCACATCGGATGAAAACTTATTTAAGCATTTCGTACGTAGACTTGGTGCTGACTTTGTTATGATCTATAATTCTCGTACGGTAGATTTTTCGACTGATGCGGCAAATGCAGTAATAGGTGTTGTCGTCGGAGCTTCGTGGGGTCATGATTTGAGGAGAGAATATGTGTAATCAGCTTGAAGATTTAGAAGGGAGAGCAAGAGAGAGAAAAGAGGGCGATAATGAGATGATTATAATAATTTGCGATCATAACTTTCGTGCAGAAGCCAATGTAAATTTCAAATTTCAAATTTCAAATTCATTTTTACCCTGTAATTGCTCCACAGAGGAGGTTAGTTGACCTGTTCTTGTTGCAACCTAACGCAAATTTGAAATTCTCACTACAATTTAACACATGAGACAACTGTTAGGCCTCATTAAATTGTTATTTTGTTTGTTTTAGATTAACCATTTGTAAAGATACATGTAGGCTTGTGATTTGTAAGCCTTTAAGATAAGGTTTTTTTTTTTAATATTAGTCCCTTAAATCTTTAATATTTTGAATTACTAATCAAGTCATTAAGATAGCTATTAGGTCCTCTAGTTCTCTAGTATTGCATCCTTTGAATATTAAACTGGGATGAGATATTGTGTAGAGGAAAGTTCAAACTGTTCATCTTGGCATTAGTTCGGTTGTACCCTAATCTACTGTTGCCTCGCCCTTTCATTGCGTTCAACTGCATGCAAAGCTCCTTTAGCTGCTGCCAATGAGAGCTTTCATGCATTAGATGACGCGAGCTCCTTTTAGCATCCTTGGTGGCGATCCTTAGACATATTCAGTGTTAGACATTGACACCTTCAAACCAAATGTTCTTTTTATGTAATTTTATTTACTCTTTACTATCGTAAAACCTTAAGCTTTATTTATATTTGCTACATACTCTCTTTAAAGATTTTATGATAAAATTAGTACCATCCCCGAAAATAAACAATGCTTCATAGTGCAGGTCAAAGTGTTAAATGTGTTTGTCTAATGACAATGGCCTTTGGTTTAGTTTTATGTTTTCAACTCTTGGATAAACAATTAAAATTTAAATATATTCTAATGCAAATATTATCAAATTTCAATATATGGAGCAATATGGAGGAACTTAGTACCAAGTATAAATTTTATGGTTGGTAGTGAGGTGATTCATTACTATTTACTCATTCAAATGAGTGATCACATTCACATGGGTTAGAAGGGTTAGAGAGTGGATAGAAATGAGTCATCTCACTCCTAAGCATAAAATTTGTGTTTGGTACAAAATTCCTACATTTTTCTCATGTATATATGTGTGTTTATATATATAGAGAGAAACTCCAATCAAACATAAGTTGACAGAGATCTCAGTCTACCAAACCTTTGATATGTAGGATTACTTAAAAATTTGTGCAGATGTGTGATGAGATTTGAGCAAATTAGGGAACAATAAAAGAAAACGGAATAAGTTTCTTCCTTAGTTTGATGTGGGTCCACAAATATCTTTCTCTTTCGTTCTCTCTTACCTTCTCTTTCTTCCTTAGTTTGACGTGGGTCCACAAATATCTTTCTCTTTCGTTCTCTCTTACCTTCTCTCTTCTGTTCCTCTCTCTCTCTCAAATCCCATCCCCTTCCCTTCCCTCTTCTATTCTAAACTCTGAGACCTCTCTCTCTCTCACATTCTTTCCATTCTAATCTTGTCTATTCTATTGCAATTTGCAAGTAATAGGTAAGTTTGGGTAAGATTCTCTATTGAAATTAATGTTTTAACGAAATGATAGATTGTATGTTTTTATTGTTTGTAATTTAAGATGAATTATATTAAATTGTATGTAACTGAAGGCACATAAGAACCAAGAATTATTGATTCAATTTGTTTTATATTATGCTTAATGCTTACAAGGTGTTTGATGAAATCTCTAACTTGAAGCACAGTTAATAACAAATTCAACAAATTTAGTGGCATATTTAAGGAGGAAAAAAAATCATGTCCGGATTGGATGTACAAGTCTGACATTTTATAAGTTTGAAGGACATTGTAAAGTATTTGTACTAACGATTGTTGCTAAAGCTCTGTCTAGCCAATAACAAATAGTGGCATCAGAATTCATCTTAATACCCCTCAAAATGCTACAACCAACAGTTCTCTCTCCTCCTTTGTCAATCTCTTCAAAGAACAACCCCTCTCTCTTGACACTGATCCTAATTCCAAGGTTTAAATTGTCGGATATCGGGTTCATGTCGGATGGTTGAAATCCATGTCGGATAGCAAAAATCGGGGATATATCGGGGGACATGGACTAAATATCGAATTGTCATATCGGATGGTGCACGTATGTATAATATTATGTCCTAAATGTAATCTAAGTATTCCTAAATTCAATATAAGCATACTTTATAAATTCTAGAGACGGCGTCGGCGATGGGTGGATTCCGACGTCGCAGGGAGACAGTGTCGACGACGAGATGTTGCAAGGAGACAGTATCAGGGCTCTTCTTCTTTTTTGTCTGTTTGTGATCTCTCGGATAAGTCACCGACCACCCTCTTTCATTTATCCCGACAACGGGATACCCTACCACCCTTGGGTTTGGTTGGAGTTCGGATTTCGGGGAGCAACAGGAGATGGACGACGGGGGTCCGAGATGGAGGGGCAATGACGTCGTTATTCACGAAAGGAGTGATCATTTCCCAAGTCCGTTGTAGCCCTAATTTTTCTTTTTTTCTTTCTATCGGTTTCATAAGAAACCCTTAAACATGAGAACGGATAAAACGAGTTTGGGTTTTTTATCACTAAACCTAAACCCGATAACAAAAAACAAATCTAAAAAAAAGGGCCATATCGATCGATTTTTCAAGGCTGAAAAATCTGTCGATATGCCCGATATGATCCCGATATTTTCGATTTGACCCTGAAAACCGATATGAGTTGAAAACGTTCATGTCGTGTCGCTTAAGCCCTCAAACCGATATGTAGGCCGACATGTTGGACATGTCGACCGACATTTAAAACCTTGCCTAATTCCCACAGATCCTAACTCTTTTCTCAAATTTGCTACTAGATTCCAAGTATTCATGCTTGGTCCCAAGTAATAAAATTGACTGAAATCAGAAGATTCTTCATCAGTTATAAGGTTGAGGAGGTTCTGATCGTTTCACTCTTCAATCAAGAAAACAGCTGAAGAAGTCACCCAAACAATGAGATCTAAAGACGAGACAATCTCCGCTAAAGAGAAGTTTTCGAAGAAGACGTACGAAAGTACACCGGTAAGATCAAGTCGGTGTACATTAGAGCTTCCAGGAGGTATGATGATAGGCTATAGTTCTCTAGTCAGATTAGCGATTGTGGTGCGATGAAGCAGCAGTCGTGAAGGTGAGGTTAGTGGGCGGCGGGACTGAGGATAATACGAAAGCGATTGGGCAAGAGCAAGTTAGCATCGTCCGTAGTGGTTGCAGCGGTGTCATCCCCACCAGAGGCGGTGTAGTAGAGGAGAGATGACTTGTGAGATAGTAACATAAGAGAGAAGGCAAGGGAGAAAATGGAAGAGAGATATTTGTGAGGCCCACTTCAAACTAACGGAGACTTACTCTGCTTTCTTTTTCTGTTGCTAGTTTTGTACAAATCCCATCATACGTCTGTACAACTTTTAAACAAACCCAACAGAGTAAAAGTTTAGTGGAGGTCACTACTAACTTAAGTTTATAGGAGCGTTACATTCCCTCTCTCTATACACACACATCTCTCTATACACACACATATACATACTTAGTTTAAAACAATCAAATAAAATAATTCAAAAATAAATTATGGAAAAGGCTCATTTTATTTTCTTTTTTTGGGTGAAAGTAATTCCTTCTAAAAGCTCTAGAGAGGGTCTGTAGCAAATATAAATAAAACTTGTGGTTCTGCAACAATGTTAGGAACAAAACTGAAAATAAAAAAATTGTTTTCGCTCCCGATGACGTCATTATCAGCATTAAAGGTAATGAAGGATCAATGCCACTGATGCCAGAGTGAGCTCTGTTCTTTGATCCATGGAAGCTCTCGCCAATGTCAGCTGAGGGAGCTTAGCTGGTTATTGAACCCTAGGAGGAAATAAAAAGATAACAAAAAATTAGAGTACTTATTTTTTTTTTTTATGTTTGATCAAATATAGGGTTATCCATATTTGGTAAATGAATCCATATATTTAATAAACTAACCCATTTGTAGATTCATATAAATAATGGATGGTAAAACGTTGGAGAAAATGAGGACACTATCCTGTTCTAATTGGGAGAATTAAAATTGTAATTTTGAAGTCTGGTACTTTTCCTTCTCTTTCTTCTTTCTAGAACATTCCAAACTATGACATGAACATGAAACTAAAGCTCACATAATTAAATAAACTGACCTGATACTACCCAAATAAGGTTTTGCTAGCTATATACGGGTTCTTTTATTAAATATGAATAAGGATATATTTAAATATCAAAAAGGAAATCTAGTAAATTTTCAATAGAAACAAATATGGGATACAGGAATTGACCTTATCTGACTACAGGTGAGAATCGGATAGCTAATAAAGGCTGACCGTTCAGTTGCAAGCAAAAAGATGTAATTGCTGACAATATCCAAATAAATAAATTTTGGGAATGAAAAATCAAGGATGCAACAACACTGCAAGAACAAATTTCACCGGTATTTTAGGGTTGCTTATTTACATCATAACAAGTAGTCATTATTTTGTCTTCGACTGGTCAATTATGAAATCATCTTATAAAAACTCCAGTTGTTAAACAGATCAAGAGTTTCCCATTTTTTTTCCTCTTTCAAGTGAAGAAATTTTATTTGTTCTTTATTGTTGTCCAAGTATGGTTTGGATCTTAGCCATCTAAATTTCTTCTCTTACGAATGGAGTGTTTGGGGGCCGCCGGGGGGGGGGGGGGTGCTGTGGGACATGACAAATATCTGATAGCTAGGATACGAAGACACAACCATATATACACACTGAAATTAATAATCTACATGTGATCAATTTTTTTTTGCTTGCTATGGAAACTAAAATTTCTATAACATTTTCATGTTTATTAATTAAGTCGATTATAAATTGGAAAATTTGCTCGTTTTAAACTAGATACCTAATGATCCTTTGAAATCATACTCCTTAATTGGGTATTTGCTGAAACAAGCTCAACCTGTGTTCAACGAGTTGCAGGAAGTGGATGTGAAGTGTAAGATATGCATCCAAGGAGTGTAGGAGGGGTGTTTTAAACTAAAACATGTATTAAATAATTGAGTCCATGTTGGCATAAATGTATGCATATTCAAGGAGTGCCTAAGGAGTGTTTGAGACGGACACGTGCTGGACACAGATATTGGAGCCCTTTCGAGGTGTCAGGGTAACTTAAATTGGAGCAACTCCCTTGGAAACACGTTCCATCAAAAGAAATTGATGAATTCTGGTTAGAGGCTTAAAACTTTCAACCTTTC
Source organism: Asparagus kiusianus (assembly GCA_022839385.1). Classification (NCBI taxonomy): domain Eukaryota; kingdom Viridiplantae; phylum Streptophyta; class Magnoliopsida; order Asparagales; family Asparagaceae; genus Asparagus; species Asparagus kiusianus. Next base: position 423,936 of record BQKN01000917.1, on the reverse strand, counting down.
AGTTACATTCCAAAAAACAGTGCAGTGATCCTGGCCCAGTCAATTAATCATAGGAAGAGAGGGGATGCGACTAGGTCTGCATACATGAAATTTGCATGGCAGAAGATAAACGCTGTATCTTATACTCAATCCTGTCAGACATCATGCCATCCAGGGACAAAAATACTACTCATAGCTGATAGGAGGCGGGATTTTTTTCCCCTTATGCATTTGACGAGTTTGTTCTTGATTCTCTGGCCTTAAATTATCTGGTCTAAACAATCCATTTAATCAAATGCCATTGTAGAGGGAAGCAAGACATTGGAAGGAAAACTATATGTATGTTGCTCCTGAATTCAGTATACTGAATTGAGTTTATTACGATAGATTCATTGCAGGAAAAGATTGCTTACAATTATACTTTTATGTGCTAGTATTTGTTTCAATAAGCATTGCTTACAAATCTATTATACTTCCCAAGTTTAATCGTTTTCGTTTGCATTTATTTCTTTCTACCTAGGGGCACTGACTTTTTTGTTTGTGCTCGTAGGTTCCACATGAAGGGCCTATGTGCGATCTTCTGTGGTCGGATCCAGATGATCGATGTGGATGGGGCATATCACCGAGAGGAGCAGGGTACACATTTGGACAGGACATAGCACAACAGTTCAATCACACAAATGGTCTTTCACTAGTAGCTAGAGCTCACCAACTAGTTATGGAAGGTTTCAATTGGTGTCAGGTGGGTCAGCTTAGTACTAGTTTATTATGCATCCTTGTTCTTGTTTTGCCATCAGGGATTTTTCAAAGGGCTAATTGCGGACAGACTCCCTGTGCTATTGCCCATTAGTGGAAGTTCCATTGTTGCGGATAGACCCCCTGGACTATCGCCCTATTGTGGATGAATTTTTTTGACTCTTTTACCCTCGGGAGTTATATTTGTCAAAAAAGTAACTTTTTTTCTTATGGGGCTAAAAGAGTTACAAATTCAACTGGGCCGGAGTTCTATTTGGAGCTATAAAACTACGAGGGGTCTATTTGCAACTACATGATAGTACCGGGGGTCTGTGTGCAATAAAAGGTTTCATTAGCTTCTGCACTGGTGATTACATTGGTCCCTAGATGACTAGAATCGTAATATGTTTCGTATATTCTGTTCGTGAATAATGCAGGACAAGAATGTGGTTACAGTATTCAGTGCTCCGAACTACTGTTACCGATGTGGTAACATGGCTGCAATATTAGAGATTGGGGAGAATATGTCTCAGAATTTCCTTCAATTCGATCCGGCACCAAGACAGATTGAGCCAGATACCACCCGGAAGACTCCAGACTATTTTTTGTAGTCTCCATCACTTTCCCACGCCCTGTTGAAATGAAAGTGTTGATTTGTTGCCTTATGTGTTTTATAAATGTTGGAAGAAAAGAGGAGTTTTTGGTTAGTGGAGAGAGATTATTATTGTTATCATTCTTTTGTTTGGGAGTTCTGTTGCTGCTTCTGCTGTGGGTTGTTAGGTTGAAGGGACTTCCAAGAGGCACTTTGTTGTTCATGTGTATGTGTATTCTTAAGCTAAAGAAGCAGCAATGACAAAGCAAGGAAAGATATTACTGGCGTTGTACCTTTCTTTGAAAACACCTTTGGCGAAATAGGTATTTATTTGATATATTATCTTTTGGAACCAAGGGCTAGTAAGTTTCATTCACGTTGGATATGATGTTACCGCTCTGATGGCAGGCAGACTAGCTCTGGGCAAGTTATTCATTTGTTATTTATCTTCGGACTCGGTACTGGTATGCTTGTGATCTCAGGAGAAATGAATAATAGCGGCGCATGAATTTGTTGGACCTTTTGTTAATGCCAATGTTCTGGATTATGCCCAATTTTAGATGTACCACCTTTGGTTTTTTTCTGTAGAACCTAGGCTTGGTTTGGTAGGAGGCTTGAGGATGGAAGGTGATGGATGGGAGGAGAGGCACAATGAGATAGAGGAATTGACATCCCTTTTTAAGTCATCACACTTACACCTTCGTAGTTTATTTTCTCTATTTTTTTTTTGTTTTGTTTTGTTTGTGTCCTCTCAATTTAGAGGTGTTCTTCTCGCTCAAACTTTTTAGTTCATGTAGTGACGTAGCCTCCTTCCCCTCCCCTATTCTCACTCTTACCTCCCCTTCTATAAACCCTTTACCCAAGGCAAATCTAGCTTTTATCCCTCCCCTCACCTCTCGTTTTCCTCCTACCAAACTAAGCCCAACTCCAATGTTCTGGACTATGCCTCAATTCCAGTCTTGTGCAAAACTGGTTAACCGAACTTTTTAGGTACAGCACATGTAAACAGTTCTTACTCCCCCATCCCCGCAGTTTATTCTCTAATTAATCCTCTGGCCGGAGTTAATATAATCATTCACTAGTATACAGCAAGTCAGAAGATCAACTTATACATGAGGCTACAGAGCCAAAAGCCAGTATGTAACACTATCAGCACTTGTAATCTATCAAAACATGGAATTGCCTGAATCAGTATGAGAAGCAGTTTTAGGTCAAATTTCCAAACACAAACATTTCGCTTACTTAGTGAAATTGCTGAATGCAGAAGTATCACCATCAGGTTTATCCTGATGGCAGACAGTTCTAGTCAGTTACAGTGTTGAACACTATTCCCTAGTCACCAATCATTTGAACTTGCAAGACCAAAATTTCCGCTTCCAAAATTGATTTCTTGTGACGAGATCATCAGAAGCAACATTGCTACTAGTTTGTATTTCTGTCTATTTCACGAGGCCTCTCTCTCTCTCTCTCTCTCTCTCTCTCTCTCTCTCTCTCTCTCTC
>BQKN01000917.1:408681-421120 GCA_022839385.1 Asparagus kiusianus | reverse complement strand
CTCTCTCTCTCTCTCTCTCTCTCTCTCTCTCTCTCTCTCTCTCTCTCTCTCTCTCTCTCTCTCTCTCATGTTCATGGAACAGCGAGAAGCCATTGCCATATATTTCAGTTCGTGAGCCTCTAGGAAAGAGTTGGCTTTCTACAAATCCTTGCCCGAGAGTTTGTGCATGACATTAGTAGACATATAAGGGGAGACAAGTCCACCTGCCTGAACAAACAAATTACAACAAATGTTATATTCAGCTAGCTAAAATAGCACAATGAAACATCGAATCTTACTTGCAACCAGAAAAATTACCTGCAGAAAGCCAATGGGGATTTCGATATAACCTAGCAAAAGAAGATCAATTTTTTCTAGGCTTTGACATGGAACCGGCGTTATCACATAGAGGAGATCTCTTCTAACGTCCACACCTCTCACAATGCCTGACCCAGGAGCTAATGATATTAAGAATACAATAGCGCAAGTAAAAAAATATATGCAATGTAATTTCTATCAAAAAAATGACATTTTATAAACCGGGAGAACCTCAAGTAAATGTATAATATACCTCCTCAAATATAGTGAACATGAATGACTATAGGTTATTGAACTCTTCCAGGCTGTACCTATGCATGTGGACATGTATATTTATTTTGTATTTTTAGGATGCACGCACACACAACACTGCAAAGATTTTAGGTTATAAATCTTTTAACAACAAAATATTCATGAAGAACTCCTTAATCAGTTGTGAAGAAGCTGGTGACTACAATAATTACCAACAGTAACGGATAAGTTTTATATAGAAAGCTTTCAATGATGAAATATTTCAAGACTGGCTAGCTCTCTATAAAATCGTGAAACAAATGGAAAACCATTTCTCCAATGTTTATGTTATAGTTTCACGTGAGGACAGGGCAGGAACCATTATATACATACGCAAACTGCCGTTCTTTACTAGATCTAAAAAGGAAAGAGAACTAGCAGCAAGAAGTGGGAGAGACATTAAAAAGATAGCAAAAGCACTGCAAATATTTATGTGATCGGGTTATCAGTGATGAAAATGTCATAACAAGCTCCCTGGAAATTGTGGAAGGAGGCTGACATTTTCTTTTTCTTAATTAACCCCATGTGTGTATGCACATATATTCATCAATGGGAAGGAACTTGACGTGGTTCAGTACATGTAGGGCAAGCAGCTTCCTGCCACAACTTGGCCTCATGCGTGATGTTAACTATAGAGCATGAGGAATATCTTAAATAAGGATTTCATGAAGACGTGGAACATTACTTTTCTATTCATTATGCCCATTTTATATTCATTTAAGCTTTTACTAGTAGTATCCTCATCGAGGCTGTTATCACGTTCCCTTAAACTTGCAACGTTCTTTTCGAATGGTTACAAGGAAATGTGTTTTCTCTCACTTTCATTAACACATGCTAATGAATTAGCATATATTCAATGAAGATGCATAAAAATACCATAAGGATATATTATAATTAGCATCAATTTGGAATCGGTAAACTTGGGATTTCAGACATGCACATTTGTAGAGATTTCTTATGGATATGCAGATACATATTTGCATACCTTCCTCTGCACTAATGCTTTTAATAGCAGCACATTTATAACGGAATTTATCCTGTTCCTTGGAACTTGCAACTAATAAGGTTATCGATAGCGGATAGCGTCGCGTAGCGGTGAGGTATTGCTAAGGCTATTTGGGGCTATTGCGGCAAAATAACGGTAAAAACGCAAAGTCAAATAGCGGTCTAATTTAGATATGTATAAATACTAGAAAAAGAAAGATTAAAGAAAAATCTAAAAAATCTTAAAGTATATATTTGATAATTTAAAGAGATCCTAAACATGAAATAAACATGTAACCATCACGTAATACCGAAGATGACTGGAGGAGTCAAAGAGTCGTCGTCTTCGAGAAGAAGAGCTGAGCGGTGAGAGGACTGCCCTAAGAGGAGCTCACGGTGAAGGAGTTGAGAGGAAGTATTAAGGTAGGTGCCAGAGGCTATAAGAGGCTATGAGAGGTGGCGGGAGTATGCAATCGCTTTTAAATAGCAGTCAAAAAACGGATTTCGCATGCAATCGCCCACTATTTACCGTTATGGTACACTATTGGCTGCTTTTGCGAACGGAAAACGCATACTCCGTAATATGTCACCGCTATTGGGCGATAACGTAGCGGGAAGGCACTGCTAACGCTTTTAGCATCGCTATTGCGGGGCTATTTACCGCTATTTATAACAATATTCTTTTCGAATTTTATCAGCATAATGGACTTGCTGATGAATCAGCATATAATTAGGTGAAAATGCATAAAAACACCACAATATTAAAATTAGCATCAAATTAACATGGGCAAACTTTGGGATGTCACAGATGCTCATTTCTAGAGATCTCTTATGGATATTCTGATAAATAACTTGAAATATATAGCCTTACTGAAAAGAGGAATATTTATTACCGAGTCCAAAACACCAAGGCGTGCAACTTCCATTCATCCTTGGCTCCAGAGAACTAGCCGCCAGCCCAACTATTGTAGCATTCAGACTGTGAAATATTTCACTTTTTGGAACCTTATAGAAAATAACCGAGTGCATTAACAAAAACTGAAAAATATAATATGGGCTTAACAACTGAACATTTGCTATACACTTGAGCGAAAGAATTTGCAAGTGCGATATCCATATAGGCCAACTGGCCAAATGGGAATAGTCAGGAAAATGTTTTATCTTCAGCACACTAGAGGAAAAAGTAGCTAAAGAGAATAAAATCTTATGGTGCCATCCAACTAAAGAATAATTATCTGGAAATATTTGTTATAGAGATTTCAATTTTTCTGTCTAACCTCATAATGGAGATGCTTAACTTTTATCCTTGAGATTGCAACTTCATAGGGAGGGAGAGACGCTAAGGCACAAGCGAGTTCTTTGTTGGTTTCTATATTGTAACTGCTTGGGAAGCATCGCTTAAAATACTCAAAAAGTCTACGCTCCTGCATAACACGTGCATCCTTTGGTACTAACACCCTGCAAATCAGAAAAAATCATTTAAGTTAGTTGAAGAAGCCATTTGTACATTATTTAGAAGACTCTGGAGATTTTATATAAATTAATACACAAAGGAACCGCTAGAAGCTAGTCTAGCCTAGTTCAATTTTGAAGTTGCCAAAGGCACCCTAAGGTTTCAGGGGTTATTTGCATATTCCATTCTCATGTTGCATATGAAAAAGTTAGTCTAGCCTAGTTCAATTTTGAAGTTGCCCAATGCACCCTAAGGTTTCAGGGGTTATTTGCATATTCATCTCGGAACTATGATTTCAGCCCTTATGTTTCAGCCACGTCCCCTGACCCTACCTTTTACAAGTCTGTTGTGTCCCATACCCATACCTACTTAGCGATTGGGACGTCTTACAACTTCTTCCTGTATCCTGAAAACCTCAATAACTCAGAATCTCGAAGGTCAGGGGCGAGAAATTATATCAAACCTACAAACAGCCCCCAAAAGAAATCTCACTAGCTGCAAGATAGTAAATTTCTAAAGCTCAAGCTTAGGATAAGGTATTGACTCTCATAATAGGTGTATTAAATTGTGAGTTTAATATCCATACGTTTGGCACCCAATAAGATAGTGTACAACCTAAGGTCTAGAAATACTATTGACGAAATGTCCTCACCTTAAGGTCACTTGTCTAATTCTTCACAGGAAGATCTGCTTCATCTAGAATTTCAAGATGAGCCTTTTTACCAAGCAATCAATCCTGCAACCCTCTCCTTTCTGTATTCCCCCACCCCCTCTCTAAATTACCGTTTTGAGTGCATGTCAATATATAAATCAGCAAACAGGCAAACAAACTGTTTAACATAAGTTGAATATGTCCAACCACAGGAGGAAGAGTTTGAGTTTCACAATTAATGTGTCTGGAATACCTAACCTGAATATTTTAAACAAATAAAGCTAATTACATTAGATTTCACTCTCTACACAATTTCTTACAATACTTGAAATCAATCACCCACTTGATCAGCTAGAGTTAAGTGGATGCAACTGAGGTATTGTCTGAAATACAAATACTTGTGCTCCTGGACATGATAGGCATATGGAGTGCAGCTTTTTCTAGTTAGTATATCATCCAGCACAACAGATGGCTTCTTTCTAATTAACTATTTTAACCTTTAACTTATAAACTTTAAAGAGTGATTGAAAACTCACGATCGGTCCAAAAAGTCTCTCTGTGCTGAATGAATCTCAAACAAATTGATAGGTTCCTTGTGTTCATGTTGATCCAACCAGAATATCCCAGTTGGAAGATTCTTACTCTCAGCGGAAATCCGTAATTGAACCACGTGAGTAGGAAAAATGTATCTCAACATCTTCACAAGCACATCAAATCCAGTACCTAAAAAAAAATAACAAAAGTTGCACAACTATTAAAGGCAAAATATACTATAAAGAAGACATGGAAACTTTTGGACATAAGGATGAAAAGTGCTTGAATTTCTGTGAAAGGAACATACAGGCAAATTCCAAGAGGTTACGTGTAAGCAGTTAGTTTTACAAAATAATGCAGTCGTTAATAAAATTGCTATTAAAAAAATCCGAGAATCCTCACACGCACCTTTCACCCATCCTGGTGTATTAATAATAAGTGGCGACATTGATTTTCTGGAACCATTGCGCTTCAACTGATAGTATTCCTTGAGAAAGCAATCATATAAGCTGAAGGTACAATCTAAGTAAGCATTGGGATCTCTTTTTGAAGATGTATCACCAAAGAAGAAGCACCTGAAAGGAAAAGAAGAAATCTCAATGACAAAGAAACAGATGGGACTGAATGAAAATAGAAGAGACATTTATGAATTACTTGCTAAAGATGTCACCCAGTAAAAATAAACTCAACTAATGAAGATCAGTTTCCACATAAAATCCATAAATTATGTCCTATGATAAAAAAGAACTTATAACCAGAGGCAAAATGTCATTTGGGAAAGATTTGGAGCAAAAAAATCTCATTGGAACTTGATGTTCAGGAATCCATTACTAGAGTCCACTCTGTTAAAATTGATCAACATCATTTAATGTCTATACTCCCCCCCACCCCAAAAAAAAGTTATTTTGCCTATGCATCAAGTAGGCACAAAAGTGAATGGTGGAAACAGTATTTTTCTTAAATCTATGTTTTATAGCATATTTTCTTATACCAAACCAAAATTCTCTTTATATGGCCAAATATTTTCTCCTATCATATATTACATTCTAATCCATTTATCTTTTCTTGCCTTCAATTTAAAGCCTGGTCTTGCGCAGTATGAAACATTCAAGATAAATTTTGCCAAATAATCAATGTTGAGACTTACTCCCCAAGCAATGTTTTCATATTTTGCATTACTCAAATAGGCATGCCAGAGAGATAGTTCTCATTTTGAGAGGGAATTAGTAAGAGGAGTGTCCCAATCCAATATCAATCATGGAGCGCATAACTTCCTATTTAACTGTAAAATACTTGGAACTGTAATCAAAAGGCACGTTGAACGTGCAAATTCTAATGAAAATAGTAAGCATCTACAGTCCAAAATTTTGTATAAAAAAGGAGCCTATTTGATTAATGTCCTCTACTGATGACATTAGCATTTAAGGTTCTTTCTTTAGTTATACCTTCAAAAGTAATACATACCCATGTCAAGAAAAATCCAAAGCAAGCCCATACTTAACAATTAAATCAACACAAAAAAATTCCTAAAAATGAAATTTAATTGACAATCCAAAATCAAAATCAATATGCTTACTTCTCAGGGGCTTTAATACAAGGATTCGTGAAATCTGCACCCAGAAAAAGAAACAAATCATCGAAACCTACCGTTAATTAAAATATTAAAAATAAAATAAGCAAACACAAGTTTTACCAGATAAACAATCATCAATAACATGAAGCGAGAGACATCCCGGTGCAGTAAACTCCGGTTGCCCTACATCAGTATCCAAATACCCCACTCTCTTGTACCTAATTACAACCTGGAAAAAATCAATAAAAATAATCCCAAAACAATAACTAGGGCAAAACTAGAGCAAGAAAGGAAGCACCTTTGCAAGAGAGAGTTGAGGAGGAATCGGGAAAATGTGGACTTGCCGCTGTTTTTAGGGCCGCAGATTAGGGTTATCGGCGGCGGAGGAAAAGAGGACGCGATTGTGATCACCGCCTCTGACCATTGAGGCGGTAAGATTACCTCCCGGGGAGAGGAACAGGAGGACATGACTGGTAGAAACAGTGGCAGCAGAATCGAATTTTTGAGTGAAAATTGCGTTGGGAGTTGAAAAGCAGCTGGTTGGGCTATTTACTGTCTTGGGCTGCTTAAACCCAGCCCATTCATGATTTATGATCTTGGCAAAAATAAAAATAAAAAAAAACACATGAAACACTGCTTGTATGGAATAATTGTTATTATTTTTTTCTTTTTTAAGGAAAATATACATTTAACGCACATAATAACAAGCTCTCCCACTAGGAAAATAAAGGCTTTGTCATGTGACATACTAGGCTTTCCCATTTGTTATTTTGTTTATACTGCTATTTTAACTGTTTAGACCTATTCTAATTATTATTTCAACTGTTATACCAATTTTTTAAGGATTACTTTAAAAAGATTGTGTCCCTCCACGATCTTGTAAAATCTTAAATATATCCAAATATAATGTTTTACGATTGTGTCACATGCATAGATGACATGGCTTTAATGCATGCAGTTGCACCCTCTCTCATACATCTCAAATGAACAGCGGTGAATCATTACATCTTCTGTCATTCATCTTAAATGAGCAAATGGCGAACTGTTAGATCATGTACAATTTATTTGACTATATATATTGAGCTATAGCTCTCCTTCTTAATCTATTTCAACTGACATAAATAGAACTATAGTTAGCATAATTAGCACTGAGTTATGTATTAGATATCCTGTTCTCTATGCTTGTAATGATGAGATGTTGGAGGTAATCATGTTAGACCAAAATAAGTTTGATTAGAAATTAAGTGTGTTTGGTAACCAAAGTGTCTCTTTTTGTTGTGTTTTTTAAAAAAACACCTTGCCATGGTGTTTATTTTTCAAATGTGTTTTGAAAACCAATTTAACTCACACTGAATTCAGTTTCCAACATCAGAATACACTTGATTCTTTCCAATCCCAGATGAACTAATTTATGCATACTACATGAAGAAATCAAAACAATAACAAATGGAACTTACTCATCAAGAGATGCGCGGATCGCAGGCTCCGCCGCTTTCTTCTTCTGACCCCTCAGCCACTCCTTCAGCCTCGCTGCAACCAAACCAACCAAAATTTGTAAAAATCATCCAAAATCCAAACTAATTTTTGGGATAATTGTGAAAATACACTTACAAATTCCCAAGGAGATGGCGGTTGAAGGTGGGGGCTGGGCGATGAGAGAGGGGAGAGAGAGAGAGAGAGGAGTAGGAGAGCAGCTCGACGAGAAGTGAAAGAGAAACTAGGGTTAGGGTTTCGATTTGGTTTTTGGTAACGATGAGAGGGTGAGCGTAAATGGGAAGGCGGCAGTGGCGACTCGGAGGCGACAACGGCGATGAGGAGGCAGCAGTGGTGACGTGGAGGCGGTAGCGACGACTACTCGGAGGCGCTGGCGACGCGGAGACGGCTGCGGTGACGAGTCGGAGGCGGCGACGGCGAACCGGTTCGGAGTAGCGGCGACGGCTTAGGGTTGAGGGGGGCAAGGGGATCGGGTTGGTTTTGGGGGAAAAATAAAAGCAACGGAGATATGAAAACACCTTTTTGGTGTTTAGGGTCTGTTTGTTTGCCTAAAAAAGAACAATTTTTTGAAACAGATCCATTTCAAAAAAAAAAAAAAAAATTTAAAACCGACCTTTTTTTTTTAATTACTAAAACCGATCCGATTTTGTGATTAACAGTCTAATTACCTTCCTAAACAGTCGGGGTTGTCAACCCCGATTATTTAGGATATTAATTTTTAGGGTTTAAAGTTTCTAATTAGGGTTTAACACATTCCTAAACAGTCGGGGTTGGCAACCCGACTATTTAGGAAGGTAATTAGACTGCTAATCACAAAATCGGGTCGGTTTTGGTAAATAAAAAAAAGGGGTCGGTTTTAAAAAAAAATTGAAATGGGTCTTCAAAAAATTGTTCCCTAAAAAAAATAGGGAAATCAAAGAAATAAAAAACTATTTCTAAGAAGAATTGTGTGTTTGGTTTGCTTAAAAAAAAAGAAAATCAAAGAAATAGAGATGAGATGAGATGAGTTGTCATCTTATTATAGGATGATGTGAGTGATTTTTTAGAAAACTTGTTTTGATGTTGTTTGGTTGGCGAAAAAATAAGGAAATGAATTATAAGAAACATATTTCTTGTAATAGGTTGTTTTCTTTTGTTTGGTTCATTCTTAAAAATAAGAAAATAGATGAAATGTGATGAGTTGTTATTATATTATTGGATGATGTGACCCACACTTAAAGAAATTGTTTTCCTAGCTTTTTGGGAGGAAATGAGTGGAAATGAAATGTTAATGAGATGAGATGAGTTGTCACCATCTTATTGGATGATATGAGTGGTTTGAAATGATGAAATGTGATGAGTTGAGTGATGTTGTGGATGAAAATAATATTTTATTAGATGTGATGGATGAGTTGTTGGATGAAAATAATATTTTATTAGATGTGGTGGATGTGATGGATGAGTTGTTAGATGAAAATAATATTTTATTAGATGTGATAGATGAGTTGTTGGATAAAAATAATATTTTATTAGATATTGTGGTGGGTTTTAGGGATGGAAATAGATAAAATTGTACTTTTTGAGTTTTTTTGGTTTTCATTTCTATTTCTTGGTTTTTTAGGAAATAAACAAACAGGCCCTTAATGAAAACCGATTATCTTCTGGTCTTTCTAAATGGTCAGCTCAAAAAAACACTCTGGTTGCCAAACATGTGTTGCTTTTTTTGAAAAAAAGAAATGGAAACGAAAAAAAATACCTTGATTGTCAAACGCTCCCTAGGGCTGAGCATGGTTCGGTCCAAACCGAAAAACCGACCGAACCAACCCGACCCGAAAAATCGGTTTTATGAGTAGGGCGGTTCGGGTCGGTTTGAAAACTTTTCAACCCGAACTGACCCGAACCGACCGAATATAGTGCAATACTACCAATTCTGATCTCAAACCCTACCCGATCCGTCCCCAAAGAGTCAAAAACTCAAACTCTAAACTCATTTTCTAGATCATTATAGGTTAAAAAATATCATTATATCAGTGTTTAATGCTTCATAATCTCCTACTTTGTTGATATTTTTTTGACAAAGTTTGTTGTTTGATAAGAAGTTTGGTGAAGTTAGAACCGAACAAACCGAACCGAACCGTACCGAACCGACTTGCAACAATTCGATTCGGTTTTGAATTATAGGCAGTTCGGTTCGGTTATTCAAATTTTGATAAAAACCGAACCGAACCGACCGTTGCACACCCCTAACGTTCCCTAATGCTTAATGTTAATTGTTTCTTTAGTACTAGTTTTTACACACGTACAATGCACGTGATTTAATACCATGATTAAATATTTTTGGCAGTTTGTGCTCATTTTTTTCTTTAAACTCTTACATCCCGATTATTTTTTTATGTTTGTTTAAATGGATACACCCAATTTAAATTTTCATGTTGATATTTGAATTGACAAAAAACAAATATAATTTAAAAATAATTTAAATTTTTATATTATTTTTGACCGATATGAAACTAAGCTTTATTTGAGAAAGTATAGCATTGCAAAGTGAAAAATATTAAAATAGTGTTATACAAGGAAGGTGAATATTTAAAACCAATATGACAAAATGATTGATTTAAAGTATGTTAAAACGATGCAAAAGAGAATATGAATTTTATTCCTAATCATTGATAGACTTCATAAAAAAATATAAATTAAAGATTAATACTAACTCTAGTATACTTTTATATGATAAAAACATCCACATAAGAATATAAAAGTACTAAAAAAATTCATGAAACTCTCTTCTAAAGATTCCTAATTTCACTCAAAATAATTAAACTATTCTATGAAATATTCATAAAATATTGTTTTTATTTCTTCTATTTTATTTTATTGAGTTAAGATCAATCCTTCTTCAGGTTTATCATTTATCATTTCTCGGACAATTCTAGAGTATCGTCTTCATCATCTACATCAATTGTGATGTCAAGCTAATTTTATATTTTTTATGCTATTATCTTTTCTGGGCTCGTTAATTTTTTATCATCTCATTTAACTTTACAAAGAAGTCAAATGTACTTATGATGTTCAACACAAACTGCTCAAAATATAGACTTCGATTTTTTTCTATTTCAATGAGAATAAATATTAATTTTATATATCTAAAATTCTTTGTGTTCCTAATTTATTACTTAAATAAATTAGAAGCTAGCTCTTTATTTTCCTCTAAAATGAATTCTTCTTATGTGCATCTAATAAGAATTTCTGTTATTTCAATAATATTACCTTTGCTCTATCCCTGTTATTTTTCATAAAGATCTAAACTAAATACCTGCATTATTCATTACCAATTTCTCTTAGATTATAATATTAATATTTATTTTGAAGAACACAGTATAGAATTTATGAATACTTACTAATTTTTCTTATGTCTTCGATGGAGATTTTTTTATTAGGATAAAGTTATTAAATTATTTTTTAATGTAACTCATTCAGTGCTTCATTAATAGATATGTCTTATGTTAATGCCAATTCAAGTGATTCATTGACGTTTTCTGAATTTTAGATTTATTTCCATTACTTTCCCATTTGCAATGGAAATAACTCAATTCTTTTAAAGTTATCTCTAAATATTCTAATAGTTTATCTATATGTAATTCCTTGTATTCTTTTACCCTATAAATATTATTAACGTTAAAGATTAAATTTTTAAATTAAAATCAATTAATGCTAAGGTATAATATTATAGTGTTTTATCATTTCTATGGATTTAAACATCTATCAATTAATGTTACGAATGTATTTTGGCTACCCCAACTTATTACTAAAATTATATGAAATTACTTTAATTTATATAGTGCCGATAATTTTTAATCTATAATATTTTTAAAAATTTTATCCATTAACCGGATGTTTTTAATCAATTCTTATTATTTTTGTTTACCAGTATCAACTTAGACTATTCTTAGATGCTAAAAATGGATAGTAAATCCCTAAATTAGAAATATAAATATAAATATAAATATAATATAATATATATATATATACACACACACACACACACACACACATATACATATATGAAAAATACCAAACAATTACACTTTTCTTTGCCAAGTTTTAAAATTTTAGCCCATTTTTGTGGTTTTGAACTTTGAGAGTGTGATTTATAATTTTTTAAAATTTTAAAAGAGTTTTTAAAAAAATTTACTTTTAAGTTTGGTAGTTGTAAATTCTATGTTACATGTGTTGGTGGTAATTTTTTAAATGTTAGTATATTTTTATAACTCTAAAATTTTAAGGGTGTCTTTTATAATTATTAAAACTATAGATTAATTTTGAAAAATATTAAATTTCAGCGGTCTACCAATCGGCGAATTTGATGTGTGTTAGTTGAAATTTTTGAAAATTTAGAGTTTTTTATGATTTTTAAATTTTGAAGGAGTTTTTTAAAAATTTTGAGGTTAATTTTGGCAAATTTTAATTTTTTAGGTGTATAAGGGTAATATCTTGAATTTATCTTATTTTATTTACAAATTTTAGAATTTTAGGGTGGCTTTTTATAATTTAAACTTTTGAAGGTATTTCTATAATTTTTGATATATTGAGGGTCTTAATTAAAAAATTTAAATTTAAATATCAAAAATTTTAGGTGTATCATGATAATCTCTTGAATTCATCTGTGTTGTTTGTAAGTTTTAAAATTTTAGAATTTTAATGTGTTTATCTGTAATTTAAACTTTTGAGGGTGTTTCTATAATTTTTGAGACATTAAGGTGTTAACTGTAAATTTTAAATTCTTTGCAAACTGATGTTAATTTTTTAATTTCATGTTTTTTATTTTAAGTTTTGAGACATTTGTATGAGTTTTATAATTTTGAACTTTTCAGGGTCTTTTCTGCAATTTTAAAACTTTTTATGATTTTTTTTTGCAATACTTCATGTATTATAATATGTTATCTACTTGTAATTTCTTTATCTTAAGGGTAATATCTTGAATTCATCTTATTTTATTTACAAATTTTAGAATTTTAGGGTGGCTTTTTATAATTTAAACTTTTGAAGGTGTTTCTATAATTTTTGAGATATTAAGGGTCATAATTAAAAATTTTAAATTTAAATGTCAAAATTTTTAGGTGTATCATGGTAATCTCTTGAATTCATTTGTGTTGTTTGTAAGTTTTAAAATTTTAGAATTTTA
>BQKN01000917.1:369925-403681 GCA_022839385.1 Asparagus kiusianus | reverse complement strand
TAAGGGTAATATCTTGAATTCATCTTATTTTATTTACAAATTTTAGAATTTTAGGGTGGCTTTTTATAATTTGAACTTTTGAAGGTGTTTCTATAATTTTTGATATATTGAGGGTCTTAATTAAAAAAATTAAATTTAAATATCAAAAATTTTAGGTATATCATGGTAATCTCTTGAATTCATCTGTGTTGTTTGTAAGTTTTAAAATTTTAGAATTTTAATGTGCTTGTCTGTAATTTAAACTTTTGAGGGTGTTGCTATAATTTTTGAGACATTATGGTGTTAACTGTAAATTTTAAATTCTTTGCAAACTGATGTTAATTTTTTAATTTTATGTTTTTTATTTTAAGTTTTGAGACATTTGGATGAGTTTTATAATTTTGAACTTTTTAGAGTCTTTTCTGCAATTTTAAAACTTTTTATGGTTTTTTTTGCAATACTTCATGTATTATAATATGTTATCTACTTGTAATTTCTTTATCTTAAGGATAATATCTTGAATTCATCTTATTTTATTTATAAGTTTTAGAATTTTAGGGTGGCTTTTTATAATTTGAACTTTTGAAGGTGTTTCTATAATTTTTGAGATATTGAGGGTCTTAATTAAAAATTTTAAATTTAAATGTCAAAATATTATTATAATATATCATATTATTATATAATATATCATATTATTATAATACAATATATTATATTAATTAAGTTTAAAAACTCCGGCGACAACAATACATTTATTTTCGGCCTTTTAGTCAATAAGAGCCTTTTCTCAAAATTCCGGCAAGAAAATTTGTTTTAACCCCCTTACCTCCCGAAATTATTAATCTGTGTCCAAAACTATCAAAAAAATTTCATCCCCTCCTTCTCCCCCTCTACCTCCTCATCACCGTCGTCGACATCCTCCTCCTCCTCATCCTCTCCAGTTCCTCTCTCCTCCCCTCTTAAAACTGAGTATGTCCTAAAACTGAAGTTCTCATTTCTGTTTTATTTTATTACTTATTTTCACGAGTATACAGGGGTATGACATATCTTCATAATGAGCCGAATGTTATAATTCATCGTGATCTAAAGCCAAGGTAACTTGAACTGCTAATTTTCATTTCATTTTGATATGAATAAACTTTAATTGCTAGTTCTTATTTGATGTTGATGTACAAAGTTCATTTGGTAAAAGTTTCTTTCAGGAACGTCCTTTTGGTGAACTCCAATGCTGATCATTTGAAGGTTGGAGATTTTGGGTTAAGCAAGCTTATTAAAGTCCAAAACTCTCATGATGTATATAAAATGACTGGAAAGACTAGAAGTTGTGAGTATAAAATATATTTCCTTCAAAAGAAGAATGAGTGTTACACTTTAAACTTATTGTTATTTCTTTCTGAGAACGAACGACCGATACATGACACCAGATGTATTCAGACACAGGAAATATGACAAGAAAGTTGATGTCTTCTCATTTGCCATGATATTATATGAGGTAGTTTGATTTTTCTAATAGCATTCCAGTTTATCAGCCTGTAGGTTACCATGCTTGTTGACTCATTCGTTATATTTAATTTTAGATGCTTGAAGGAGACCCTCCATTAGCAAACTATGAACCTTATGAAGCTGCTAAATATGTTTCAGAGGGCACCGACCAACATTTCGTGCAAAAGGATTTATTATTGAATTGAGGGAGTGAGTAGAAGTTAGCTAATGGAGGAGGAGGGGACGGTTGGGAGAGGGATGGAGTTGGTGGGCGAAGGGGAGGCAGAGGAGGGGAGGAGAGGGGAATGGGAGAGGAGGAGGAGGACGTCGTCGTCGACGACGATGAGGAGGAGAGGGAGAGGGAGGGATGGACTTTTTTTTGATAGTTGGGCACAAATTTAATAATTTTGTGCGGCAAGGGGGTTAAAATAAATTTTATTGCCGGAATTTTGAGAAAAATATCTTATTGACTAAAAGGCCGAGAATCAATGGCTTGTTATCGCCGGAGTTTTTAAATATACCAAACTGGCAAACAGGTTCGTATAAAAATACCAATTTGATATTTTAGCTTATTAATTAATAACATTAAATATAGTTATAATTAATTAGTAATTATAATATAATATATAATATATTATAGTTTAGTATAAAGTAAAATAACGTATTATATTATAATAACATACCAAATAATATGTTAAAACCAATTGGGTAAATTAATTTAGACTTAATTGATAGATAAATATTGTACTTTAATAAGGTGCCACATCATCAATTATCGTCAAATCAAAGCTTCAAATTGTCTCATTATCCTAAATTGTCCCACTTTACACCATTCATAATATCCCAAAGGGATAA
Source organism: Asparagus kiusianus (assembly GCA_022839385.1). Taxonomy (NCBI): domain Eukaryota; kingdom Viridiplantae; phylum Streptophyta; class Magnoliopsida; order Asparagales; family Asparagaceae; genus Asparagus; species Asparagus kiusianus. The sequence goes on along the minus strand of BQKN01000917.1, from coordinate 401,365 downwards.
AATTGTTCCATTGGAATAATTATCCCACTCAGGCCCAAATTGTCCCAACCAATAACCATCGTGGTATGCAGTGAATTATGTTTGACATACCGGAAAATCGTTAAACAGATAAAAGTTTGAGAGGTGAATTATTTATGAAATTTGATCGCAAGGTCCGAGAGATGTGAATTGTTTATGAAATTTGATCGTTAAATATGAATCTACCCCGTCTAAACCTGCTTCATGCATAACTTCTCCATTGTTCGTTATCCCAAAACAAATATGAGTACCCAGAGCTCTTATGTCAAAGCTGTATCATCTACTACGCTAATAAACAAGAGTAACACACAACGCATCTGTATTAAACTGCAGCAATAAGCCGAAAAACGCCATCATGAACCACAATGCAGTCCTTCGAGGAGAAAATTCAATGTTGCTGTTGATGTGCCCTTTTGATGTTAAACTTACACTCATTAATTGTCAATAGACCTCCTGTAGTATAACCGTTGTCAATTTAGTACCCTCTAACTTTAATTTTGCAATTAGACCCTAAGTGAAATTATTTTGACCATCTCACCCAGAAAGAAAGAGAATTATTATTATTTTTTTTTGACAAATAGAACCCCGGAATGTTAAAATAATAATAGCAATCACTCAAGGGGTGCAAAAATAAAAGTAGCGCAATAGTAAATTCAAAACAGCAGTACTACATAGCACATATCCGCAATAAACCAATGCTTAAATGTAAAACATTCAAACTTAATAAGATACGGATAGCCGATGGACTACCAGAACGAGTACAACGTCCATCATGTAAAAATAATTGTTATATACTTCCGAAAAGCTTACTCATAATAATAATTGGATGTACTGTTGATAAAGGCAATCACAATGAATTAATGACAATAAAGGCCGTACCCGCTGTTTTCAGCATACCAAGTTCACAGCTCAATATAACACAGAATTAGCCATATATAAATAACACAGAATGAGGTGGAAAATAAAATAAAAGGGTGCAACACGCATTGCGCTGCTCCAGTTTCAGCACCTTTCTGTATACAACAAGGAGCTGAAAGACTAATCACTTTGATACAATATCTTCTCTATACAGATTCACATCAAAATGGCACGATAAAGATGGAAAAGCCCAAAAAAGCATGGCCACTGGGGCTTGCATTTTATACAATTAGATAACAATGTGGTGACGTGTCCTCGTGCCTCACAAGTAGCCCACAATCAAACATTCAGATGTAACGTCTTCTCGTTACACAAGAATTTTAACAATGCCATTGATAGGACCAACCAAGCTATCCATAAGGAAAAGGATTACCAATGAAGAGGGCAGCATCCAATACAAGGCTCTCAAAGCAAAGGAAGAGAGGTTTGCTCAATTTTTCCTTTGACGGAAGACCACGACTCTCCTTAGCTTTCCTTGTCTGAAATAAAGAAAAGTGAGCACAGGTAGAACCTGCTGAATATACAGATGAAATAAAGAAAAATGACAAATAACTGGCAGATGTACTTCAATGGAGTACCGGTTTAACATATATAAGATGGGATCATTTTTCACAGCTTCAATACTTCATTCCAATTCCTATATTAACTTTTCAAGTGAACGCATTGATATATGAGATCTAAAATTTCAAATACAATGCTATGTCTGCATTGATTGGCTTTGGTACTTCGATGTTTACATGGGCATGTAGTTAGGGAACCAAGAAGCAATGCTTACGATCTTACTTGTTTTTGGAAAATTTAAATCTCGTAGACTTAATTAAACACCTGCAAACTACATGATAGGCTTATCCATCAGGTGATCTGACCACTCACCTTGTTTACGTGTTCTAGAACAAACCTCAGCAAAACATTGTACAATAAGAAAACTTCAAAACTATATGTTGATGGTATCTGTTCTACACTAGACAGCTGCCCATTTAGCAGCATTTCGAATCAGTAGTCTTCAAATCCAGTTTTCTGTACATGGACATTTCATTAAATGTAGATAGAAGTGAACAATGGATCACTAACCCAACTATCCAGTAGCACAAGCTTTCTAGTGTATGCAAAAAAAAAGTGAGACTTGTGGTGAAACCACTATGCAAGCATCATCTCCATATACATACATATACAACAAATACACATATATACATAAATTCATGTATGTATGCATAGAAAATATGGCATGAGGTGGCAGCTGATTTTGGTAAATGATCTAGCTATGACGAGGCCCGTCCTGCTAGTCATATCGTAAAATATGACCCTCACCATTTCTAACTTAGTACCTCATCTTGTTAAAATGGCAAACTTATATCCAGAATTTCATGGGTGTGGGCATGTGCCTATGTGGAAAATGTGGGCATGAGGTGAACACCTCATTTTATAAATGAGCTATTGAGAGATAAACTAGTGGTGAGAGCTAACTGCTAGTCGTGTCGAAATAGGTGGACATCACTTTTTCCTCTTGATAGATTATTTTGCTAAATGAGGTGATAGCTAGTATGCAGTCTACCCGTGTATACATGCAAGTCGTACACATACATACATACATCAATATGAATGTGTATGGGTGTGAAAAAAATAGTCCTAAGATGACTCCTTAAATAACTATCTCAGGATGACTATAATCATGTTCTTCAGCATTAGGCTCTTAGCGGATGATTCATATCGTCCATAATCTCCATGTAAAGAAATGATTGTGTAGAGAAACATGACCTACACACTTCTTCACCATAAATAGAATAATGTTCTTTCTTTCTTTCTTTCTTGAATAGCATTCTTTTTTCTATTATAGAAAGATGTTGATCTTGTCAAAATTACCTGATATTTTACACCGAGGTATTAGAGATGTGGAGATCATGATGAACGATGTGGGCATGTTGCAAACTCACCTATAAGATTTTACAAAACCATGGTAATATTTTTACATTTTCTGTACTTCTTTGACTATTAAATGCTAATTATGTAACATGAGATTATAAAAAGTACAAGATGACTAACTAGCTCAAAGTATTCTATTATTCTTAGATTTAATATATTACTGAACACCCTACTTTGGACAACTTATAAGAATATTCAATATAATCATCACATAAATAGTTTTATAATCTCAAATTTCATGAAAGATGCATTATACAGAATATAATAAAGTTTAGAAGAAATTAATATGTGACCATTTGGCATACTTCCATATTCGTGCGAATTCCACTTTGGACCAGTAAAACATTATGTGCGCATTTGTTCATTCTAAGCTGTGTACTTAATGTGCTTTAAAAAGTCATTTTTCAATGAATCTCGAACATCGAAGCTGCTAAAATCCATGTAAACTCTCCTTTCCTTCTGTCCTCTAAATAACTTTCAACTTTCAGTTTTCCATTTATACCTGCTTGACGCATTGGCAAGATGCATTAAATTTAATTTTTGATTTTAGGCGCTCAAAATAGTGTAGGTCGACTTAACAAACATAAATTTCAACTCGAACAGAAGGTTTTTCAGTTTCAGTGTCTTATGGTTGAATTTCAACTGGAAAGATTCACTCCCTAACCTAAACTATTAGTTTTGGAAGAAGAAAAAAAGTTGTTGCAAGAGCCTACCAATGTAAATTCAATGATGAGCTGTCAAAATTTGGAACTCCCCCACGGCAAATTTGGAAGCTTTACACGTGCACGCATGTGGGGTTTAGCTAGACAGCCATAAATTGTAACTATGTGCATGTGTTTGCGTGTGTTTTTATATGCAAGCACCATTATTAATCCAAAAACATGACTAAATTAATTACACACCTAGTGAAGTCCATCATATGTCATAAAAGTGAATGATCTGCACTGTCATATTGATAAACATAATATTAAAGTTCTATAAACATAAAAACATGCACTTTTGCATCTTCTAGCTTGTGGATTATTAGATTCTTTTAGTGATATTGTTGACCATTCATTTTTCCATGACTTCACGTACAACTAACAAGTCAATAAATGCATGATTTTTTTTATAGAAAATATAAAAACAATTTTGATCAATTTGAGTTGAGCGGATTGTCCATATTGAATAGTATTATGCACTTTGATTGGAGGGCATAACTAGCTTAATTGTGCCAAGGAGTATGAAACTCTCTTCCCATGATAAATGCACACATGCGCAAACGTGCACAGTTTTCTAGATTTTCCCCCCTCTGAAAGCAAAATATCTTCAAAACATATTGTATACAGACATAACTAAATATATGTATTCTTAAATATATGTATTCTTTTTTGAATTTGTCTTCTTAAACATAAACTACGAACATGAGGTAATCAAATGACTAGTTAGTTTCTATTGTGCCTTTTGTGCCAATTTTGATGGATGAAATATCATTTTGGTTTTTAGGAACTCTAGATGGTACGCAGATCAGGAGTACAGTACCAAGTTGGGTAGATTATATTCACCTCTACAGATTATGGTTTTAATGCCTAAGATAGTATAGATTAAGACGAATGAAGTGTACATACAATCTGGATAGCATACCGCTGACTTTTAATTGTAAGCATTTGTTTCCAAGTCCTTCCAAAAGGAGCATAAGCTGTATGTGCATCACATTTTTAATGCACTCGTGTATGGCTCGATAATTACATATTAATCCAATTTAGTATTTATTTATCTGTCAACACACGTGCTTAACCATATGTGTATGAATACACGTGAGTATATAGGGATAGTGGATGTGGGTTGTCGTATGGTTACCAAGAGGTAGGAGTGTTTTTTTTTTTTGGGTGTGTGTGTGTGTGTGTGTGTGTGTGTGTGTGTGTGTGTTGTCATATCGCTAACAAGAAGTAGTAGTGGCATGTGCGCACGCTCTCATGTTGTGTATTATCTCAGGATCTGGCTTCTTAAATGAAGACCATATTTAACAAAACTTGTCCAGTATCAGTTTCTCTATTCTCCTTTTTCAAGCTATTGTCAAAAGACAACTTCTTTATTTCACAATATAAACACAAACTTCTCCATTCCTCTTTCTTATTGATGTACCATGTTTTCCTAACATCAGGGCTGGCTATTCCTTCTGGACAAAAACAGGAAGGTGGTCTGTAAGAACGGAAACATGGCATTACGATGATTGTGGAATTAGAGTGATTTCGGAGCACAAGAGGCGGAAGAAAAGCTGAAGATTTGCTAGTTTTAGATATTTCAATAGATAAGCATCGTCTTGGTGGTACTACCAACAGATCTGTTTCTCCAATATAGTATATGCATCAGCTGCAGACATTCAATATCATTTATTCAGTATATAGTGATTTAAGCACAGTAACTTCGTCCATGACATGGCAAGTTATTTCGTTGGTATGCTTCATGTGGTGCGAGATATGCGAGAAATTGATGTAGGAACATATGTTTTTTTACGTTTAATGAACTCTAGGTTCGTATAGATTATATGCTGGAATTTCCATCTAGGATTTACTGAAAGAGAAGAAGAAAAAGGGAAGGAAAAGAGAAAAGAAACAGAGAGAAGGCAGTTAGAAAAGTGAAAGAAAAGAGAGAAAAACAGAGAGAAGGCAGTTGGATAAGGAAACAAGCATAGGAGCTTATAGCAGTAATCCTCAAAGTCTTATCAACAACCACGCCACCCCACATCATCCCAAATACAACCAAAAAGAAAGAAGGAGAACCAAACTCCAATATAAGAAAGACAATAAGAACTTCACTATTTGGGAGTAGTAATGCCCCCACTGAAAAAAAAACAATGGTCTAAACATGTAAAATGAACGAAGATTGCTAAGACAATAAAAGTGAAGTAACACTGTTCAACATGCTAGTCTAGCAACATTAGCAAGTATATTATAGTATAATATCAGTATTTAGGCTTACCTGTACATAAATTTTACAAGTGAAAAAGGCCACTCTTCAAGAAAAAGCACAGTCCCGTAGTTACTATTATTAGCCTGGCCCTGAGTTTGAAGGTCTCGAATATAAATTACCCTGCACCCCTTGCCGGAGTGGATGCTGAGATTGCTGTTGCTGCTGCAACTGCAGCTGTGACTGAGACTCTTGTTGTAGCTTCCGCTGCCCTCCAACGCCATTACCATCCACCTTAACATTTCCAGAAAACTGTCTATGTGCTGATCCCTCGCTGGAAGATGGAAGTGACGCATCAATTCCTACTATGGGTGAACCAGCCAAGTTAGCGGTTGAATTCGGCGAGTTTGTATCATATGATGGCTCTGGATTCCACTGCACTGCAGAGGAAACCAAAGGAGCAGAATTTGTAGAATCTGACCGAGGAAGTGATGTAGCTGGAATCATATGATTGACTTGGACTTGATCACCTAAAGACTGCATTCTACCATCAGAACTTAGCTGTCGATTCTGCTGCATCATTCTTGGCATATTTTGATTCATGTGACGCTGTTGGTGTGGTGCCGATGGAGCTGCCAAAGGAATTGAAGAAGGATGTGGAGGTTGCTGGGGAGCTATCAAAGTGTGACTGCTGGGAACTGGCATTAGACTTTGGTCTGAATGAGACGGCAACGGTGGTATTTGCTTTGATTGTTGAGGAGGTGGCCGAGCATACAATTTGTGGTGGTTTGCGGATTGCGGCAAAGTTGAATTTAAAACTGAGCTTCCAGGAAAGAAGCCTGAGCCTTGTTGAATCAGATGCTTATCGGAAACTTGGTTTCTGGGACCCACAGGCATACCACTGACTTGAGAGGGATCAACACTAAGATTTTGATGTGGCTGCATTGTCCCCCCACCTAAACCTTTTGCAAGTTTAGCCTGCTGCTGCAGCAGTTGTTTTTGTTGCTGCTGATTTCTAGGTTGCTGCAGTTGAGCTTGCTGCCTCTGCCTTTGCTTCATCATCTGATTTTGCATTCCAGAGATTGGATGTGAATTACGTGGCATCTGCTGCTTGCCATGTTGGGCCTGTGAAGGGGGTGGAGTTGCAGAAGGAGATGGCTGAGATTGCTGTTGTAGCTGTGTACTTTGTACTGCTGACATGGCACTAGATGGAGAATATGGTTGCGGAGCTTGAGGCATCATTCGTTGTTGGAGTTGCCTCTCCTTGGCCAGGCGCATAGCATAGGCTTGCTGCTGGGGGCTTGAATGGTTCACACTTTGAATATGAGGATGGTGGGGGTTGCCAAGCATGTGGGGTTGCTGCGTCATATGGTGGGGCTGCTGCTGCTGCTGCTGAGCTGGGTATGACTGGACTGATGGAAGGCCAGTTGTAGTAGAAAATGGGGCACTCATAGCACTGAAAGGGGGCACAGCTTGACCATTACCTTGAGAGACTTGCATCGAAAGATCTTGCATCATCATTTGCCTATGGTCCTCTGTGTTCTGAGATGGCTACAATACCAGTAGTTTCTAAATTCAGAATTTTGATAAACAAGCATGTGATCAGTGCTTTAAAAGTTTCCCAGAGGATAAAAGCATAAGGTTTAAATGACTTAAAATTGTGGCACAAATTAGCAAAATATCAACAGGTATCCATTTCGACCAACATATAACCAACCAGCTTACACCTAATATCCAATGATCAACAAACAACTATATATTTTTCTCCATAAATGCCCATGGATTTTCCCATCCTATGCCATTGACCACGTCGTTGCAGAGTTTTCTTGCGCTCCTTGATTTCTTATCCTACGTTATCAAGCTTGTCCTCATTGAGTTATCTCCATCTTCGTTAATTCTTAGTCGTCTATCTCTCCTACTCTTTTCATTAAGGCTCTGACCTTTTTCAATTTTGACACTTATTTTCAAAACTCCCGGATGTTAATCCACCTTAAGTTTGGAGAAAGAAGAAAGTAAAAAATAACTTAGCTCATATAATTGAAAATTCTAATGCATGTTACTGTTGACATTAACAAAATTTTATGGTTACTAAAATCTATACTTGCTGAGGGACTTTCCTTTATTACAGTTTCCCTTTCTTATAGAGTTTTCCTTCCGCATGACTTTCTATAGAAAAGTCATACAAGATTTTATTACCCCCTTCAGTGATCATCGAATAAAAAAAGGTTTTCTCTTAACAAGGGAAACAAGCGCAAGCATAAGCATGAGCAATTCTTGAATATAGATTTCTACATGGAGGGCTAAAGGTCATCTTAATTATCCTTGTATTTCCATTAAAATAATAATATGGACATCAAGGCCACGGAAATGAAGTGACAATAGTTTTACAACTCACAAACCCTTGTTATCAAATCCTTGACCAAGAGAGCTATGGGAAAGAGATTGACTAACCATAACTCCAGCTACTACAGATAGGGAGACCGCAAGTTCTAACGCATTTTAAACTTATGCAACATGCAAGAGAACAAATAACTGCACAAACACAATGAACTAAATCCAGACAAAAGGTCAAGGTATAGTCAAGAGACAAATGGAAATCTATGTTTCCACTGAATGAGGTCAAGACCATACATTAAAATGAGAAACCTTTTATAGAGAAAGGGAAGTGAATGATACCTCGAATACCAAAATAACAACTTAAAACATGGAATTGAAGTACTAGAGTGAATTGTGATAAATTACATAAGGAATCATGAAAAATAAATGGTTACCCGTGTTCTCAACATTGAGTTTCCTGGGCCAGAAACAGCACCAGGATGGATGTTGACAGGATTTGACACTCCTGCCCCACTACCTGCAAGCACACTACCAGCAGAAACCATTGGCATGCCTGGAGAGATTATTCCCTGAAAGCCTGGCCTCGACAAGGGCATGGTTCTAGCACCCATCATCCCCATGCCATTACCCGAGGGTAACATGTTAGCACCTCGATCAACACCCATAGGCAAAGCCCCAGGTGCAGACAAGGTAGACTGCTGCATATTTCTACCAGAGAGCATTTGGGAATAATGCATTTTTTGTTGGTCATCAACGGGTAAAGAAGCTGCTCTAGGCATGCAATACCTTTGTGCATCCCTATGACAAGTTTCACTATTTATTGTAAACAAAGACTCTTCACGTAATAATATAATGGAAGATCACCAGGACCACCAGTTATTTATTACCTAGCAGGGGGATTCAATGGAGTAGAAGGTGACTGTAAGTTGCTTCCTACAACGCCACCAGAAGTTCCTGGTAACATGGCGTTCACACTTGATGTGGGAAGAACAGGTGAACCTTGATGACTTGGAATTGCCACACCACTTGTATGAGAACTCTGATATCCAAGGGAAAGTACATCTGGACTTGAAGAAATAGCATCACAGAGATCAAGCGGTCTGTATCACATAAAAAATAACCATTACAATATCAGCAAAGTGGTCAGCATCGCAAATAAAAAAAATGAATGCTACCATAATCTAGAAATTATCATGAAAGAAAATATGAGTACAATTATGCAAATTGATAGGAGTAATAACAAAATGATAAGTAACTCAAGTATAAGATGTCATGCATCATTGTGACTTACGATAGGAAACCTCCACCCAGGTTGTTCGGGCATGTCTGAGAAAGAGCAACAAAATGAGAACTGTGGACTGGAGTCATTTGTTTTAGTTCTTGGGTATCCTTCTGGTGAAACCATGCACAAATGAGTTCAACAAATGGAATAAGTTAGCAAAGCAACTAAAGACTTTATGGACAGACCCCAAACATAGATACAGACATAAAATAGCTAAATTTAAATAGGCCACTAGTCTAGAAAAAATTAGATATTCAGGAGAATTTCATGCTTTTTTTAACCCATAAATGTGTTCTGAGACATATAATATTCAATAGGTAAACATCAACCGTAGTGTTGTATGCCCTAGCTTTATAGATCAGAAAACAGCTGTCTTAGTTACAAGCCATGCTAAATAAGATCCTTGAGAGCCACTGTTATTTAAAATAAGAAGACATATTCTTCAGCAACTAGCATGAACCTTTTCATGCTATAGTAACCAAGATGATATTAATAATTCACCCTGAATTTAATAGGCTATACAAAAATAGGTATTTAAGAGCTACCTATGCTATGGAGGCCTTATAGTCACCGCCACTTAGGCTTTTTTTTTCTTCTGTAGTCTGGGTACTATTTTGAAGTAGTCCAGGCACACCCTTTCATCTAATGTTTGTTTTCTATGTGGCCCGGACTATTTCTAAGGAAGGGCTGGGTAATTCCCAGGAAAGGAGACTAAGCTAAACCCACCCAACCCTCACCTTTACATTTCAGGTATTAGTCATCTGGCCGGGATTAATCTTTTTGGACAAACTTGTCTCTACCCTTCATTTTTCTTCACCACATATTCTTGTTATTTCTTTGCAAATCCAATCCAAGAAGCTCACATCTTCTTCAAATCTTTGAATGCTTTTGTTGTTTACTTCACGTTTGGGAGACATCTTACGGGGCGCAGGGATTTTGTATCTAATAACATATCTTCTTAGTAATTCAAACTCAGGATGATGCCAGAATTCGTTTTGATGATTTGGAGTGCAAACTTCATCTTCATGGATTCACTCACCATGTTGCTTCTTATTGTGACTGAATATTACAATTTTCATGGAGGATGTATTTCTTTTAGCTCTCAGTTTATAAGTTAGAACATATATCACTGATGCAACATTGAAATCTATACATAGATCATCCCTATACTATGTCAAATATTTGCTCATTTATTGATTCCTAGTTAGTAGTGATACAAGAGATGCTTTCTTTTTTCATGAATGATTCTGAAACTGGAATAGTCATAATATAAATCGGAGGTGTTCCTTTCTTTGAGCCATTAATAAGATTTTGAAAGTTTGCAAACAGATACATACAATACTCCTTGACTTAAGAACAAAAAAGTCATTCTGTTTATGATATTAGTCTTCACGTTTCACAATCTCTTAAAAAACAGTGTTCTGAACTATTATAAGTTAGTTTGATTGGTAATCCGTGTGAAAACAAATACAGGACAGAACTAAAATACTCCCCGCAAGGACTACAGTACCTCCAACCCCTCAAACAAAGTCAAAGGATAAGAAACAAATGTGGCCTTATATTTTCAGTACGAGTCCATTCTTCAAAATAAACAAATCTTTCCACGTCAAAAATGCCAATCACAATAAAGCAACAAATACTGCAAAAGAACAAAATTATAAATTGCGATGAAAGCAGACCTGACTCCTACAGGAATGCAGTTTCTGCCCAACCAAGATGATCTTTTCAAAATGAGCCTTCAAGGTATCCTCTTCCATGGGTCCTTGAAGGCGTTGAAATAGTTGTCTGGCACTTCCCTGATGTCAATCAAAAACATGAGATAGCATTAGTTTCATTATTGGGCCACTGTATTAAGAATAAATTATTATTCCAACTACTTTGGCCTCATGATAAAGACATCTCAAATTTCATGAACTTGGGGCCAGTTGCATTTTAGGTTTGATCTCTTCCACCCTAACTTTCCTTTATGATAGTTTCTCCAGGCCTGTCTTTGCTTTAGTTTCAATTTTTAAATTGTAAAATAATTAAGTATTCAGGAGCTATATATTAAATATTCTGTATCATTCTTGGTGTATGCTTGAGTCCACTCCATTCTGTTGATATGCATCAAATATCACTCTTGTCAAAAGCTTAAGCTCAACCATTCCGTTAGCTATGTGCAAAGGCGTAAGAAATAGACATCCATACACTTATACGGAACATTTAACTATTAATCTCACAAATGAATGAAAAGTAGCATTAGCTTCATTATCAAGTGATCCTGCAGGACAAATCAAGTGATCCAACATGGTGACCCATCTAGTTTGGTGATACAGATGATTTTTAAGGCCCTAAGTTAACCTTATCTAAAATAGTTTAGCTCTCACAAGTTTCCACCAAACATGAATGAACCTACTTGTTTTCTAACCAAATTGATGCCATTTGTGGACGAACAAAGCAAGTGTTGTATATCAAAAACATGGAGCGTCCGTCGATAAAATAGTTATTTCAAATCCAAGGTAAGGATAGGACTACTTTTGGTGTTTTCATAGACATCAATGTATTAGCATATGCGTGTAACACAAATCAGGGGCTAGCGTGTTCCTAGACAGTGTTTGGCTAGAGTGTTGCTAACTTTGCACACATCTAGACCACTACAGACCAGATCATAATTAATGGTTTTGATGTGCGCTGCGTCAGCAAAACACCAGCCAGCACCATGGAGGACACACTGGCCATGGTTTACCATATATAATATGTAGATGTTACTGGCTATGAGTTGCAGGAGATCACTTTGTTAAAGGAGATGTGAAGAGATAAAGGATGATGAGACGCACTCGTTCAATTAACTAGCTAGATAAATGAAACAACTAATCCATCTCTTGGTTGTAAATTGTCATCTTATACCCATTTTTTTGAGATATATATATATCCACATGCACATGTAGACACATACTAATGCATATAGGAAACATGGGAATGAGGAGACTGTTCATTGTGTTCAATGAGGTACCAAGAGGAGTTGTGACCCTCATCTTGTAAATCACATCGAAGCCTGTGGATCTCACCAATCCTACTCTTTAGTAGCTCATTTCGCTAAATGAGGTGGTAGCTCTTATCCATTATCGCAGATGCATGTAACATACATATATACATATAATCATATATATACACACATATAAACATGCATATACATACACAAATAAATATTCATGCACATATATACAAGTATATGTACACACACATACATAAATACATTGCTTGGTGGTTGTGAGCCAACAGCTCATTTTGTCAGATTTGCTGCCAAGAGACGAAGATGGTGAGGCCCACACATCTGATGCGACTAGTAGGATGGGCCTCACAAGTTGTCCATCACTTGATAGCTCATTGAGCTAAATGAGCCATGACAACACCCGCACGCTCCCACCCTCCCTGTCCCCATGCATGCATGTGCATCTCAAGTCTCTTGTGAACACTTAATTTCCTTGGAATTAGCATAATGAATGTAACACAGCAATTAAATAAATCCTTTTAAAAAGAGAAGGTTCATCTTGTGCAATTGTCAAGAAAAAACAAAATACAATTCTAATGCCAGAAAAAGGGTCTAGAAGATGTCATGTAGAACATGCAAGGGTGCACGGATTTTAAGCGAAAACAGGTCCCATGTATTAACTTGACTGATCCTACATATCACAGTGTTATGCCCACTCTAATAGAAGCGAAGACAGGTCCCATGTATTAACTTGACTGATCCTACATATCACAGTGTTATGCCCACTCTAATAGACTAACTGTGGATATGTCATTACATGCATGGGAAAGAGCATAAGCAACAGTTTTTATGATTCAGTTGACATAGAAATAACCATTGTTTTAAATATCCCCGACATGGCCCGATATATCCCCCGATATATCTTTTTACAGGGCTTGCCGCAACCGATATGGTCTTTAAATATCCTTTACCGCTTTTTGGCTATTTTGAGTGATAAATCCCCGATATGACCGATATATTAGTCGATATGTGGACCAATATATCTTTTTATATAGCTTGTTACAAAATAATATACCGTGTTTGGAATTTTTGGGCGAGATATCAAGATTTCCCCATTATATCAAATGACATTTTGCCCTAAAAAAAGCAGATCGAATGTTGCAACGTTTTAGAAGGTTGATTAGTGATCCTAAACATATGTTATTCATATTTTGTATGCTTAAATTTCATTACATATATTGAGATTACATTTTAATGCATTATACTGTGTATGCAAACATTCATTATGGCATTCCGATATTTACCACATATCCCCGATATTTCCCCGATATCCACAATCCGATATGAATTTTGGCCATCCGATATTTCCCCGACATCCGATATTTAAAACCTTGGAAATAACAGTACGAGGGATACAGGAGAGACATGTCAGTTTGCTAACTAACTTATGCTCTTTACTCTTGCGTCCTTCCCCCTTGTCGTCTCTCCCCAATTTTCACTCTTTTAGGAGCCCTAGGATAACAATTAATGAAAATATATTCTTCTTGTTTAAAGATTACTAAATCAGGGATTCCCTTGAGAAAACAATTTTACTGGTCAAAATCAGGCCTTTAAGATTCTCAAGAGTAATCTTGTGAACAGTCATGTAAACATGACAGTTCTTGGCAGTTATGGAGATAAGATCATTATTGAAAGAAGAGCAGGAAAGAGGGAGGGAAACAGAAAAAAAGATGGATTAATCCAGAAAGAAATTATACTTACTATTAAAGGGGAATTATACTTATTGTTAAAGGGGAGTGAGAACTGTTACAAATACCAAGTGAGATAAAAGATTTATGAATTACTAAAAAATCTTTTATAGGCTTAAATTTCAGGGAAAAAGGACGGAATATGGTCGGACTTCAGGTCCAAAATAATATATCCTGACTGAAAAATTCAAACACTCCTGTGTTAACAGTGACTGATATACTGTAAGGACCCAAGTTTAAGTCTCAACATAGTTCTGATGCCTTGCCTTTGGGATCCCAGGTATAGTCAATGGATAAGGTTGAGATGAGCCTGAATCCTCTGCACTATCAGCCCCATCGCCAGCACTCTTGTCCATTAGACACTTATGGCGCTCCTTGCATTCCTTAGGTTTCCGGAAGATACACTGCAAAATTGAAGTAGAATCAACATCTCGGAATCACCTTTGAACTAGAGTATTATTTTGATGATAATAAAACAGTCATATGCTTGCTAAAAGCTACCACCTAAGTAACCAATCAGTGAAAACATCTTAAATAAGAGCGATACAAGAACTTACGCAAAGGTGGTGGCTAACCATTGTCTACAAATATGTATGGATGCATACGAAAACAGATAAGGAGAGAAAAAAGTAGAGTCGCAGAATTTTAAACATGGGTGATCCTAAAGTTTGTATGCATTTAAATACTTTAAACTATGATATGTACCTACTGTCAGAGCGCAAGCTACACATTTGTGTTAGGAAACAAGACAAGTATGCAAGAATTAAGAGTAGTTCACCTTGAACTGCAGTGTGCTGTTGATAGCATCACTTACTAGCTCCCAATTTGGACCCATATCATGAACAAAGACAACAAGTGCCTGATAAAACATAAACTATATTACAAAACCTTTGATAGTAATGCATGGAATGATTCAAATATTACATATCAGAAGTCAAAGTAACCTGGTCTTCAAAGGTTGTCCATGCAATTCCAGAACCTGACTGTGCAGCAGCTATCTGGACAAAGGAACAAACTTTGGTAAAACAGAGCATCTTCGTAGGTGGCAATAATCTTAAACATGACTGAATCTACAAAGAAAAACTTTCCCAGTACATTATATTCACTAGTTAATTGAATTCACGCCCTTACGATAAATTTGAAAATTGGCTTTAATGACACCATATGCAAATTACTGATTAACTGATTGACTGATTGATCAGTTAGTAATAATCTTTTCAATTAGACGTTTTGGAAGACAGCTTAACAGTAATGGCCAAGTGATAAACAGATGGTATCAAATGAGAAAAAATAAATACAGTACATGGGTAATCATTTACTAGCAATAACACTGATAACCGAACACCATGTATTAGGACCAAAACATTAAAATACAGCTAGAACAAACAAATATTCAGAACAGAACATTCAGCATAAGAAACAAAGCATAAATGACATTATGACAGAGTACCTTCATAGTTTTACTCTTTTTTCCCCGATCGCGGTTAGATATTATCTTTATAAACTTATTTTGATTCGTCATGTTACTCATTTGAGAAGTCACAGGAGAAGGCAGGGACCCAGAGGCTGGCATGACAGGCTCTTGTGCGGGCTCTGTCAGTTGTTTTACGACCTTAGGCTTTTTGGAGACATGTTGTCCATATATACCTGTTGCCATTCAAGTGAAATGACACGTGTAAATTAATATACATGATTTTAGAGGGAAAAAGAAAGAAACTATGTTGAGAGAAAATTACCAATATTTCCATTGGCTTCATGGTGCTGATTCTCCAATCTCCTTTTCACCTGATCTCTCTGCATACAACAATTAATAAGTAATTAGAATTAAAAGCATAATGTGACAACAAATAATAAATCATTAGTTGGTCTTTCTAGAGTCTGTCATTGCCTATGAAAATAAACAGAGATAAGTACTTCAAACCATTTTCCTTTCGTTGAGCATATATTATGCAACCTTATGCAATTTCCATTAAGTTCAGTAACTGGCTTGCAAACACCCCAGCAAAAGGTTGAGATAAGATACATTCAGCACAATAAATATTTATGAATGCGAATGTTTAAGTCAATCAAGATGAAAACAATGAATAAAACAATTCATCCATAAGGTATAGAGTAATAATAAAGCATTCACAAGGCAATTAGAACAACCATGCGCTTACATTTTTACTTGTTAAGAGCTTATTTTCCTTAGGACTGTACCCTTAGACTGAAAAGACAGATAATGAGTTAGTTCTTGGACAAATTAGTGCTCCCATATCTATCAGATGGATGTCAAGAACAAAGACAACAATGGTAGTAGATCAAGAATATACATGTTAAAAGAAGACCAAAGTAGCAGTACAAAAGAGATTCGACCTGATTCCTAACAGAAAATGTAAGCATCCAAAAACATACTCAGCCAACCAAGAAAGCTCAAGCAACCCTGCCAATAATTGATTCCATTCTTTTCTGAAAAGAGGTTGTCACCTTAACTCTCCAAAACTCAGACCAACAGAAGCATATCAAATTAAAAGAGTGTAATACTTTGACCTACCAATCTACTATCAAATTATAACGGATATAATCTCCAGAAACCAGTATTGTTTCCTATGACTATGAGATTGTAACCTGCCTTAGCAAATTTGTATCATCCATCCAATGGATTAAGCGCTTATACTGAAAATTATAGAAGCATATCTTTTGTGGCCATACTTCCCCACTTCGCTGGCATCAATATTTTGGAAAACATTCATTGCTATCGTGGCAACTTTCCTTCCATTAAGAGGCTGGCTGGTTGTTTATGGGTAAATTGCTTGGAAAGTTACTGTATCTGGAAAAGGTACATGTGACTAAGACTGACAACTATGGTACTTTCAATCAAAATCAGCTCAAAATAGAGCAAAATGGTCAGGGAGCGACATAAGCTTTTGGGGGTGCTACCTCACCCATAATGTTCATCAACCAAACGGTGCAAAGAAAGGAAAGTCACCATACCCTGCTAGCTACAGCAGAAATTTCACTGCTTTTCCTCTGCGAAGAACAATCAACCAAACAGCCCCTAAAAATTATCACGATCTATGTCATTGTCAAGGAGTGGTCTGGATTCTTTTTGAAGTATTGATGCTGCAGATACTTGTAGTCAACAATGCCTGAAAATCCATCTATGCCGATGTAAATTGAAAATAACCCCCAAATAGGCACAAATCAGCACTTCATATATTGTTTCCAGACATCCAAATTTGTCTACCCTTAATAAAATCTGTGAAATATATTGAGACCACTTAACTTTCTGTTCTATGCAGTTTACACCTTATAGATGGTCAAACATGCAGTTTGAAGTGTGAAGTGTTAACACATGATTCTGAAAGTAGCCTGCTAGAGACACAACACAGATAATAAAAACAGCATTTAACCATCAAAAGCTTAAGGCAGAGTGAACTTTTGAAATCTTTATGTAAACCATCGGCAATTCACCGTCATACAAGAAAAATATAATGCTCCAGGATTAGGACATAAGATTGAGGAACACCAGTTATTTTATGACCAGTTATTGTTTGCCTCCATGTATGCTTGCACCTTCTCAAGTAAATAAGGGTAGATAACAATTGTAAATGCAATTGAAGAATAATTTAACAAATAGGCTTCCATCTGTTAAAACTCA
The DNA here is from genome assembly GCA_022839385.1 of Asparagus kiusianus. Taxonomy (NCBI): domain Eukaryota; kingdom Viridiplantae; phylum Streptophyta; class Magnoliopsida; order Asparagales; family Asparagaceae; genus Asparagus; species Asparagus kiusianus. Next base: position 383,642 of record BQKN01000917.1, on the reverse strand, counting down.
TGGCCAAAGTTATATAAAAACAGTTATTTCACCACCATACATGGATATCTAATGCTCTTATTTGAGCTATCAGCTTGAGCAGATACACCTGTTTTATCCATACCCATGTTTATCAGATCCATTTAAGGTTGAATCATAAATACAAGAGGGCGTGCGCTAATTGCATAGCAGCATATGTAACAATTAAGTAGTTTAGCATCGTCAAACTCGTAAATGGGTAAAACAAGAAGTATATAGCATTTGCATATTCAGAAACTGCTTTTTTCTATCCCAGTTAGCTGTCATCCTTGGAAGATTATGATTATAAACAAATCTTTACAAATTATTAGAATAATGGTAAGATGTGTGCCATGTTACCCGGGTACTTCAACCATGAAGCCGTACACGTACCCGACACATACCCGACACTTATCCGTACCCAAACTTCATGGACACTCCGTGGATGTATGCATACATTTACCCAAACGTATATTCAATTATACGATATATGTTTTAATTTAAAATACTTGTTATACACTTCTTGGACCTATATATTATTTTCTAAAACTCGTTAGACATGGGTCCGGTTGTTTCGGACTATATTCAAGTTAAAAACTATGATTTAAAAGGGTGGTTCGAGTGTCTAATTAAAAAAAAAGCAGTTTCCAATTTATAATAATCAACATGATAAAAGATAAAAGAAACTTAAAAATATGATAGGAAATTAATTTCAAATAGCACATGAATTGAAAAATAATAATTATCTCATGTAAATTATTAATTTTGATATGTATGCATAGCCGTGTCCCCGTATCCTACATTTCACAAATTTGTTGTGTCCCGTACCCATACCCGCACCCGCATCGGTACCCGTACCAGTTTCCATACAACTTAGGATGTGTGTCTATCGAAAAGAGACAGAAGCCATGAACAGTAACAGTGAATGAAATACAATTTACAACACCAATCAAGCTAACAAGCTCATCTATAACTCAAGTAGACATTTATCAGAGTGTCCTTCAAAGATTATATCATTATAGTTCAAATTCCATCATACAAAGCCCAAATATAATAAATGTCCATCTATGATACCACATTGTTACTTCAAACATTGAGGAAACAGACACTCTTTCTAGCATGTATAATATTTCAACGAAAAAAACACAATGCAACCACCATCTAATAGGCTAATCCAGAGACACCCATCTATAAACGTGATCAACTTCTATTATTTTAGGAAAAACCTTCCATAAGGATCACTTACATAGGCATCATTCATTAGCAAAATTAACCTAGTACAAGGATAATATGGGAACATAAAATTGACAAAATAATATGAAAGAGAGGGAGAGAATATGAAGGAATGAAAGGTCTCTTAAAGCTTTGCAAAAGTGCAATAAACAAACGGAGAACCAGAAATATTTACCAAAATGAGACTAAGCTGAGAATACCATTCTGCCATTACATGGTAATATGAATTTTACGCAAGGTATGAGAGGATATAAATTGCAGCAAGTGTGAAAAACATTCCAAAATGAAACAGGAGGAGAAGGAAAAGAGAGGTCTATGTAGACATATACCAAGAAGAGGCCCACAAAGGTGAACAGACAACCTATATTAAAGAATCTAGAAAGGAGGGAGGGAGATCTGGGATAATGTAGAAGTGAAAAGAAAATAAAGGACCGAAACCCAGCGATAATACTAAGATCTGCAACAGTCATAAATCCACAAGGCTAACCAAAAACATTCAAGTTGAGAAATTTAGCAATTGATGTTATTAGATCATTATCAGTGCATCCAATAGCATCAACATTAACATCAGACAGCATAGTTGAAATGCGGGGGAAACCAGAGTTGGATAGCACCCAAAAAAAAGCGAAAAAAAGACAAGCATAAAATAGCTATCACCTGCTCTTGCTGGACCGTTGACTCAGCTTGTAACCTCTGATCAAACATGGAATCCTGTAATCTCACATGAATAAGCTGACATACACAAATTAGGTACAAGAACTAAGAGCAATTACTTACCTTTCCAGATACAACTAGAACACCAGGATCTGAGAGGTTCATTGAGTATCCGAAATGCTTAGACTTCTTTTTTTTATATTTTGTAGATGCCTCACTGCCGTCATATGGAAATTGCCTCTCAAAGTCTGCAGTAGACTCGACTTCCATAGTTTTCCTTGACTGAGACCCACCGTGCATTGAACTTTGATCATCTTGGAGAGAATTATTGTCTCCACTTGAAACATCCATCTTATTAGTTATTTGTAGGCTTCCAGTAGTTCCAGCGCCAAAAGGACTTACCAACCTTTGCCTAGTAGCTGTCCGGACACGCTTTGTTGGAATTGGACCAGCATTTGGTACACTTGAAGGCCTTTTTCCAGTAATCATCAAAGGTCGATTTGCAAGTTTGCCTTCCAGACATGAATCATAAGAAAAATCATTTCCAACATTGTATGCTCGTGGACCATACTTCTGCTGGAGGATTTTCTTTTTCTGGAGAGTGAACTTAGATGACACGTTGCCTTCAAATGCTCTCGGCAGAAAGTATGATCCTGTTTCACCTTCTTCCTCTTCATATTCATTTTTCCGAGATCCATCTAAATTTGTATATAGCATAAGAAAATTTACATAATTAGATAATAAAAGAGAGAACAGCATAAGGTTATACCCGGCAGAGAATCGCTAGGAGAAGCCTCATAATCTTCTTGATTCATTGGACTAACCATTTTCTGAAAAAGTAGTTTAGATAAGTATCATGTATGTGCAAGTAGCATTGCACTGCTAATGAACATATACTGATTCTCAAGCACTTTACTAAAGTATGAAGTTATAAATGGCTGCTTTCCATTGGGATGAAACACTATAACCTATGTTACCTGAGTACTTCTAAATTGAAGCTGTACACGTACCCGACGCGTACCCATACCCATACCCAAACTCCTTGACACTTCTTGCATAAATGCATTCATTTACTGTTGTCATACATTTTCTGGACATATATCCTACACTTCACACCCACTTCTTGAAACTCGTTGGACATAAGTCAGGTTCCGAATTATGTTTTTGAAGGGTTATTTGAATGTCTACTTCAAAAACTAGTGATTTTCCCATTTACAATCCACAAAATAAAAGAAACATAAAACTGTTGTAGGACTTTTAATTCTCATCCATGTTCTCATATAAATTATTAATTCCAATATATAATATATGTATAAAGAAATACTAATATAGCCATGTCCCTGCACCCTACCTTTTACTAATTTGCAATGTCCCGTACACATTAACACCCATACCCATACCCATGCAACATAGGCTATAACCTAGCATCGATATACTATTCATTTGGAAATAGCAAGACTATAAGCATTGATCATACAATGTGACTGATGTCTACTGCAAATAAATGACCAGCGATAAAGGTTTTTTTTCATTTCGCCTCATTACAAAGAGCATACTCCAGTGAATTAATACTTGACCATTGCATAATGAATGTATAAAAAAGTTCAGGAAAGATTACTAACATATTAGAAACCAAATATTTGGAGCTTTAATATGTTGCATACATGAAAAATCCCCTAGAGATTAGGGCACTAAAGGAAAATGCTTTTTGCACATCCAAGAACATGTTTTCAAAAATCAGAAATCGTTCTCATAAGTCATGAACAAGACCATGATAGAATGTTAGAGAAGCATGGAATTTAATACTTTACCACATTCAGAATTGGAGAAATCTGTTTGTTTTATTTTCTCCAAGGAGTAACAAAAGTTTTGCATACTACTTCCAAAGAACAGCCTATTACAAACATTAATGGGATCCATGAACCACCTTCGCATAAAGGCAAACATATATAGTGCTTGGATCTATAAGAATGTGCTTGCACGTGTTTGGAAGTATCATGCAAATGTTGTGTGTGCATGCATTGCATGGACATGTATGTATATTTTATAGCTAGTATTTCTGTATGTACTTCTCAACATGTCTTGTAGAAATAATAAGTCGGTATATATTTACAAAAACATAGATAAATGCATGCACGCACCCAAGCTAAGTGTTTGCATGTACATATTTGACATGGATTTGTATCCATATATGTACTATATGCATGTATTTGTATGTACATAAATCACATGGCTACGCATGTATGTGTACTATATGTTTTCAACATGTGCCTTGTAGAAACAATATATTTCGATAGACATAGATAAATGCACACACAGGTATTCATGCTAAGGGTGTGTATGCACATATAGCACATGGATAGTACGTGTGACAATATAAATAATGTGAATGATGTTCTACCACACAAGTGTGCATAATAAAAACATTTGTGCATGAGAGAGAATGGGGAAAGAGGATGCAGATCTCTCCACACATCCTGAGACACAATCACCCACAAGAATCTGAGGGAGAGCTATGCATATTTGCACATATAACATCACCGCTACCATGGAGCATGAGAGATAGTGCAAGGTGCGAGCATGAGAGATAGTGCAAGGTGCAAGCATGAGGGGGAGAGAGGGCACAGATACTCTCTCTAATCCCCCCAACCCCCCATATGTACTATTTGTTTTCCTATACGTGTCATGTAGACAGTAAGTCCATATATTTCCCTAGATACAGACAAATGCACACACCTGTGCTCAAGCTAAGTGTGTGTATGTACATATGTCACATGGATATATATGTGTTATAATATTAATATGTGTGAGTAATGTTCTACCACAAACAAGTGTGTGCTCAAAACATTTGTGCATGAGAGAGAAATAGGGGGAAGAGAAGGAAAATCTCTCCATTCGTCCTTAAAAACACAATCACCCACAAGCCTCTGAGAGAGAGGTATGCATATTAGCGCACATAACATCATGGCTACAATGGAGCAAGCATGATAGACAGTGCAAGGTGCGAACATAAGAGACAATGCAAGGCACAAGTATGAGGGAGAGAGCACAGATAAGGCCCCCCCCCCCCCCAACAACTGTGTGCGCCACATGACAAGGGACAAACATGAGAGAAACCACATGTGGATATAAACTTGTCTATCAACTTTGTTAGGACCATGCTCATACGTGTCCGTACAATTGACTTGATTTGATGAATAAAAAATCTTCCTATTTGTCTAATATGTGTTTTAGATGTTGCATACAAGTTATAGGAAGTTAGAATCAAATTTGGATGAGAAAAAAGCAAGAAACAAGTCAAAATCAGAAAAACTGGACATCACCGAGCGGTCGAACTCACCGATGAGAATGACGCCGACAGAAGCAAAAATCGAATATAGGGTCCACTCAACGATGAGGACTTGGCTCATTAATGAATCTAGAGCTGAGCTCATCGATGAGTGGCAGGTTGATTTCAAAATCTTGATCTAATTTGATTTGGACTTGGACTCAACCTGAATCATTGTTGCTGAGGCTATTTAAGGGCTCTTTTCTCGTGATTTTATGAGATTCCCGACCTAATTCATAAAGAAAAAGAGAGAGGAAGGTAGAGAGAGCTAGTGTTTTATCTTGGTAAAAATTTCTTGATTAGGCTTCTCAATTTGCATCTTTGATGTTGTTCTTCATCACCTCATCATCAACCTTCGTTGTTCCAAAGCTTTATATTATCCAAGAGAACAGTTTGCAAAATTGAAAAGGCTGTAAGATTGTTTTTATTGGGATTCACGATATTTGTTTTTGTTCTAAACTCTTTTGTTACAATCTTGTCATTGATTTGTGATGGCGTACTCAAACCGGGGCTAATTGAGGCTTTGGTTACTAGCTAGGGCTAGGGTTGCTCACTTTTGAGAGTTGGGTTAGATGACTAGTCTTAGGTAAACTAGGATTTTGATCTTGTAAGCCTACTGAATCGGATTTGTAAATCAGGAGAACTTTCATCATAGTGAGAAAGCCCTCTACAATAAGGAAGAGTGGATGTATGATTGTTTTATTCGAACCACTGTAAAGTTATTGCTTGTTCTAATTGGTTGTTATTTGCTTACTTTTAAATATATTTCTTTTATTTCCACTGCATATTCTATGTTTATCAAAAATTGATAGGCAATACTATTCACCCCCCTCTAGGCTTGCATCTTAGATCTGAGCAAACTTATCTACCTAGCTAGGTAGTTAGAACTAGTCTATACTTTATCAATGCCTGAGTGGCAACAATCACTCCCTAGTTCAAATGCAGTGAAACACACTAGCAAGTATAAAATCAATAAGATTAGCCTGATTAATATGGAAGAAATTGTGGAAATACTTGAAGAGCCTGATTAATATGGAAGAAGTTGTGGAAATACTTGAAGAGTCTGATATTCGTTCAAATATGGATGTCCTAAATTGAGGATTCTCCGGAATATTTTATATTGCACTAAAATAGATCCATGGGTAGCAAAGAAAAAAGATATTAAAAATAACCTTATAATTCAGCCATTGAGACTCCACAGCTTCTCTGTAGGCCTGCATTGCACCAGGCCTTACTGTATAAAAGAGACTTCCCTGAAGAAAATGGAAAACACTGTTAGAGTTGGCAAACTCAAGCAATGGATCTCTCCCCCACAAGAAAGAAACATGAACATGGAAAAAAAACTGTCATGACAACTAAAAATGTTTTCAAATTTATGAATACAGAAGAATTGTGCCAAATAGTAGTATAAAGTCCAGCAAAAAAACATGACGAACAATGGTCTTTTTCAGGAAAGGATATAGCCCATACTTCTGAAACTTCACTGTCCCAGGTTTTTTCTAGTATGCCTGCATCATTCACCCTGTCAGGAGTTGGTGGTGCTTCAGCCAAGACGGAAGTGGATGTGCTACGATCATATTTCAAGAACCTAACTGCATAACTTTGAATAGAGGGATGAAGACTAATGTTCCCTGCTTCCATTTTTTTGTTGTCCTGAAAAAGGCCCAAATCAGTAAGGATATTTGTGTCATTTCTGTTCATGTTAAGAAAATAAGTCAGGAAGCAATTGCATTCAAAATAGGACAATATAAACACATATATATAACTAATAAAAACTTGATTCCCAGTTCCACTTTCAGCACTGAACTATAGTTTAGAAGGAACACATTGGGAGATAAAAAATGGATCAGAACTTGTGGTAAACAATACAACCAAGGGAATAGCTCCTTTCCTTTTACTCTAACAGTTTCTGCTAAACATCCTCAACAAACAGAGTAAACAATATTGGGAACAATCAATATTCATATCCACAACATTCAATGAACAAAAAAGGAGAAAGATCAAAGATGAGTATATACTTAAACATGCAGTTAAAATGTAGCATTCCCACAATAAGTTCCATTATCATGTCAAGGACCAGATGTCAACTAGGCTATACAAGTGAATGCTCTCAAAATATACATAACCACCATGGATTGCTGAGAAGACAACGAAAATTTTACGCTGGTGGCTCACTGTGTAAATAAATTTCCAGGCTTGTGGCTCATTGAGAAGCCAGTAAAAATTTTAAATTCTTTAATTGTTTGGAAAATTTTAAAATTTTAAAATCTTTACTTTCCAATATAAAAGGAAAATTTAAGTATTGGTTGGTAAAGTTAAGATCATAGTACAATATACTTAATAATCTTCTATGTCAAGAACAAATTTGCTTCTAGTCTTACACTTTTGCTCAATATGTGTAATAGTTTTTATTAAGTTCAAGTAGTTTACAATTTCGTTTCCTTTAGATAATATCAAAAGGCCATGTGGACTTATAGGCTAAAAGGAAGCACCCAAAGGTTTTAAAAACTTCAAGGCACATGTGTCCGCACGCCAAACATGAAATGCCTCTGGCTCTGCCATTATAGCAACAATATGTTAGACAAAAATAGTACATAATTCTTCAGTTTAGATTAGCATTTTACTTACGCACAAATGAATTAAGTCAGGCAGATTGAATATTTTCTCCATTCTCTTTAATCTGGAGTTCAACCAGTTCATTCAAGAGGCTTTTTTCGCCAAATTGACTATAACTGAAGTTTTAGCAGATCTAAAATTTCCTTGATCAAAGTTTCTTGTCTTTTTGAACTTTACATATCATGTGATGACAGATTCAGAAATCTTGTCGTCGTGAGAAAATCATTGTCATCATCTAAGTAGGATATATCTATAATAAGATTATAAGAATATTAAAAACGACAAGAAGAACAATATATAGATAGACTTCGATTAAGAGCCAAAACCTTTCTGCTGAAAATCAATGATAGAGCATCAAATTAAAGATTGAACATGGTGAAACCTACATTATTAGCGTGGCTAAAAACCTAAAACCAAACTTTTGAAATTTTAAGCTTTCTTTCTCATGGATCAAGTGGCCGCAAAAATGAAGGGCTTAAATAACAAGTTGCGTAGTTTAAGATCGAAAATGTTTCAACCCCATCAATATTGCATACAAAGATTTTGATCTATTACATCATGGGCCAATGTCTGGACTCTAAATTTGAATACTCCAAGCTCGAAATCTAAACAATTGTCTACTTCTTACCATTCATTTTGAACATAGTTTATGATTCGACAAAAAACTTGAACATGGCAATTTTTCTTTTCTAAATACTTTATACAGAGCAGATCAGCTTTAACAAATAGAGATACAGGGAAGCTCCATCATCAAAGATCTCAAAGAGAAGGGTTCGCACTGAATCCTTCTGAAATGGTCAACTCTATCTCAAATACACACATGCATGCATGCATTCATATCCATGTATGTCTACATAATGTGTGTTTATGGGTAACCATTAGCTTCTTGCGGACAACTAGAAGTTTGTTTTATCTACCAAACAATATAGTGGGCCACCATTAGAATAATGAAAAACTGCATCTGTACGTTTCTAACCAATGTAACCCGACCATTAAGTCAGGTTTGTTTTAAGAAAAGTTCTAGAGAATTTAAAACTGGACTGAGTTCTAACTAAGCAAATGAACTATTTCAGTTCTACTTTTTTCTGCTCTAAGTTCCTACTTATTATTATATATAAGTGTTTTCGCTTCTGGGGGAAAAATCCATGGTAGTTTGGAATCAAACTTCTGCTGACCACTCTGTATACAAAAGGAAACAAACTTAAAGTCGCCAGCTATGTTACACACACTATTGGAACAATATATAAACATAACAGTCGGGTCATTTCAGGTTGCAGATGGGTAGAGGGTCATGTCCATAACTGGCCTGTCTAAAACGAATTACACAGACCATTATGCTCATACCCATTTAGCCTTGACTCTACCCCCACTAACTTTGGGTCAGATTTTAATATGTTCAGTATTACCACCATCAAAACTACACATATTATTGATCATACATTTCAAGAACTGCACTGCTATATAAATGTGAAAAGGAATTGCACAGTATATCTCACGATCTCATTAAAACTATTAATACAGACAGCCTACCAGGGATAATAACCCATAACTCAAGGACATAGTGAATAAATACTGAACCAGCTATAATGAAATTCTCTGACCTGATCCTTTTCAGCTTCTCCATTAACTTCGCATGATTCAAATGTATTGCACTCTCCATTTGTGTTATTGGGTACCTTTTCAGTTGTTTGAAAGGCGTCAGAAGAATGCCAAAAATGCATTACAGCTTTCGCCAGAGTTCCAGCTATATTTTTCTGGTTCCGGAGAATAATATTCTGCTCAAACTCTGAACGACCGTTTGATGCAATACAATGACAGATATGTGCTGCAGCTGCTGTCTTCCAGAGGCGCTCCTGTCCATAAGTTGCATATAAAAACAATGGTTCAACTTGAAAACAAATCTTTGTCTGATGCGTGAAGCTTATAATATTTTTAATTTGAAATGATGGGCAAAACAAGTAGATTGGCATGCATATCTTATCAAATTAAATGAAGTACGAGTGGCAGAAGACCTTTCAGAAAATCAGACCTGCATGAAATCATTTGCCAGCCATGCCATTTCCTCGAGGACGAAATCCCAATGACACTTCCTCCTCTTCTCAGAAGATTTATAAGATGAAGATAGTTGAGCAGTCATCTTAAGGTTTGCCTGATCAACAAAAGCTGCTAAAAACAATCTAACTAAACAAACATCTCAAATGCAGAAGTTAATCTGTGGAAACAGTTGAACAAACCTCAATAACCCGAGCCTCTTTCAAAATTGCATCTTCACGTGCCTTCTTTGCCAATTTTAGTTGGTTAGCTGCATTAATGTGAACTGCAGAGGGAGTTGAGTTACCTTTTTTAGAAAGAGCTGCAGGTGAAGGCTCACAGGTGGAAACAACTAAACTGCTTGTTATGACACCTGCCTTGTTAATGGAATGGGAACTGTCAGCTAGAGAGTTGTCCAACTTTTTCTCAGGCTTTGAGACAGTTTCACCGTTTGTCTTCAAGCTCTCAGGTTTCGAAATAGTGTCAACTCTATTATCATATGATTCAACTTCATCTTTAATGCGAGCTGTTGGATTGTTTAGATTTGGGTTAACAGATTTTGGTCCATCAGTAGTACTGCTCGGACCACCAACACCAACCAACAGGCCATTTTCTCTCACCCCTTTATTATCTAAAGTTTTTTCATATAATGAACTTTCTTTGCACTCTCTAATTGATTTAACTTCCTCGCTCCTTACCATGACACAATTTTCACCGATAGCATTTCCAGCAGCTATATTTCCATTCTCAGCATGAGTTTCTGTTTCAACATTGCTCAGCCTCTGAACATCTGTCGTGCTATCAATATCATAATCATTTTTACTGATATCACTGTCAAGTACACCAGTGGCAGCTTTATCTTCAGCATTGGATCCATTGACTCTATCAAGACTACAGTTATCTTTTCCACTTCCAGTGGATTCAAGGGCAACCGAAGGGAGAACAACTGAAGTAGCTTCATCTTTAGCAACTTTCTCTCCAGGTGAATTAGTGTGCTGACTAGACTGGTTTTTATTCTGCACAGTTTCAGAAAGATTAACTTCTGTTTCTCCATCTCGTAACCCATCTTTCATCTTGTCCACACTTGCATGATCAGTTTGTACTCCATCAAGCTCCATATCCGACTTACTATCAATGGTGGATGCTTTTGGTAAGACATCACCCTTTGAACTTGCAGGTTTTGAGTTAGAAACATGAGATACCCCATGCTTTCCTGTGTGTGGTTCCCGTATTGACCTGTTTCCATCCTGATGATCGGGGAGGGAAGAAGGTGCAGTAGATTTATTACTGTGACTATCACGACTTGTCCTTGATCGGTTCCTTCGAGCATATGCCTGATTTTTAACCCCGAGGTGGAAAATAAGAGAGTCCTCCGTCTCCTTCGCATGACTGCTTCCACCACCTTCTGAAGACTGTTCGAGCAGGGAAACATTTCCTCTTTTTCCTATACGTTTCACATTATTCTCTCCAGCGGGATTACTGTTTTCTCCATCAAATAGCAAGAGGTTGTCAGCAGTATTTGTTTCTTTACCCACGGACTCTGCAGGCCTGCCACTGCTTTCAATAGAATCTCCGTGCGGTGAGGCAGCCAAGGCAAAACTACCCTTTGCTTCGCTGTTGTGAAAACCCAAAAGAATAATTTAAAAAACAACGGATCAATATTGCCTATATCGATGAAAGAACAGTTGAGCAAATCAAAGTTTGTCTATCAGAACACTTCTTATTATGGTAAGTCAACCAGATATCAACCTTATCGCATATTGCTCAGCCCGCTGATCTACCAAAGACGTAGATTGTAGACTGGTGGATGCTGCATGACCAAATTTAAAATCCAAGGGATTGCCTCCCTGCAATAGTTCACAGAACTGAAAAATATAAAGAAGTACAAATAACATAAACATATTTATATACCAGATAGAATTAGTTATCTAGGAACACCTTTTCAAGGAATTCTAGTTCTCTTTTCCGTTCCTCTCTTACATCATATTCCTGCCTGTATAAATTTAGAAAGTGAAGTTCAGAAGCGATGACCAAAAAAAAAACCGCTAATAATAATTACAAATATGACAACGGACCGCAGCTCTGCCTGCGCCTTCTCAATTGCAGCGCCACGCGGGGAGGTCTTGATGTCCAAGCCAACTCCATAATCAACAACACCACCCATGGAATGGAATTGACCTCTGCATTTCCTAAGAGAACAAACCTCGGGGCATGACGAGAAAATTCACGTATGCCTGCTCTTTACCATACTCTTTACAACAACATCCCGTAATACGAAATTAGAAGTTGCCGCAGAATCCTACAGACACAAAAAGGAAGGTATTCAGAATTTAAATAAAAATTAAATAAAGGCATTGATATGTAAGAAAGGAAAGTTGCACGAGCACATTGAAATGCATAAAGATTAAAAAAAAACAATCAAGCTAGAGTTCACATGTAAGTTCTGACATTTAGGATAAAATTAGAGAAAAAATACATTAAAAAAATCGTGCAGAACGGGGCAAGATGTGAGAGGAGGAGAAAAGCTAGGGCAAAAATGAAATTGAGAAAAGCTAGGGCAAAAATGAAATTGGGAAAGATTAGGGCAAAAAAAGACATAAATTTGGGGAAATTTCGCAATAAATCCGTTGGAATTGGAGGAGGGAGTGAGAGGAATAAGAAAAGATGAGAAGAGGCGGGGAGATTTGAGAGCTGAAGAGAGAGAGAGAGAGAGAGAGAGAGAGAGAGAGAGGTGAATACCTTCGGTCGGAGATCTGAACGGAGTTGAACAACGACGACTTTCGACGAGATGGAGATGGTCGCAGTGGCGATGGCAGCGAGTTTGGGCGGCGGTCGTCAGTCGGGGGGAGAGAGAGAGAGAGAGCGGAGGAGGAGGAGGACTATCGGCGGAGTTGAACGCACGACGAGAGTCTGGTAACGGGGGTCTGAGGATACTCGGCCCTTTAGGTGTTTAGAGAAAACCGTTTAGGTTATGGGCTTTCTACGTTCCGCCAGCCCAAGAAAAACAAAGAGGACGACCTCGGTTATCAAGTCTGTGGTGTTTATTTTTTGGGAAAAAGAAAAAAGAAAACGGCAAAAACATACTAATTTGTTTTTTTAGTACTTAGGAATTGTGTGGCAACATGGTGTTTTCTATGGGCGAAAATATCAAATTGGTATATTTATACGAACGTGTTTGTCAGTTTGAAAAACTCCGGCCATAACAGGGCATTAAAGCTCGTCCTTTTTTGTCAATAAGATCACTTTTCTAAAATTTCGACAAGAAAATTTATTTTAACCCCCTACCTCCCAAAATTATTAAATATATGCCCAAAATTATCAAAAAAAAATTCATCCCCTCCCTCTCCCCCTCCTCCTCATTGTCGACGTCCTCCTCCTCCCCTCCTCCGCCTCCCCTTCCCCCTCCAACTCCATCCCTGATCTATACAAATGAAAATTTAAAATAGAGGACGCAAATTAGTTTGCACAGAAAACTCCGATCATGAGGACACAAATTAGGAGATCACCGAAGAGAAGACGGATTGGGTTGAAGTCCCTATAAGTAACTTATATTTTGCTCATAAGCGTCAAGCATAATTTATGAGGACCAACATTTACCCCCTTTTACCTCTGACCTATCAATTGAACTGATCGATGCCAAAATATCAGAAGAGAAAAGATCTTCGTTTCAACTGGAATGAACTCCATCAGTAGATCAATGATTGATCAATAACTAAACACGATAAGGATACAATACCAACTATACTATATTTTTCTTCTAAATTATGTCATTACTCAATGATTGATCTAAATTATGGTTGAAATCCTTGGGATTTTAGCTCATCGGGGATTCAAGCATACTCATTTCTCTCATATATA
>BQKN01000917.1:335616-364925 GCA_022839385.1 Asparagus kiusianus | reverse complement strand
GATGAAATCATATGTAGGCATATAAATATGAAACAAAAATGTATTTTTAATTATATTCAATTGTTTCATATTAAAACTTGAAAAACTATTAAGCCAAACCATATATATATATATATATATATATATATATACAAAAACCAAAATGAAATGTGTATGTGTGTATATAATTGAGCTTAAAGTACTAACACACATAATATAAAACCTAAAACTAAATTACCCAAGCAATCTAGATCTTCAATAAGCTTGACTTGGTAATCATGGATGAAGCTTGACTTGGATCTTTAACATGAATTGCAAGGCTTCAACCACTACTCCGCCAACCTCCATTTGATGTGATCGTGAATGCGCAATTCCATCCATCCTCCAACACGTTGTTTGTCTACAAAACATAGGAATGCACAAACACTAGACAAACAATATTAGTAGTAAATTGTTTGTAAATCATCATCAAAACAAGAAGGCCAACAACATCTAGTTGGTAATTATACTTAACTGTTAAATAGAAGTTCTCAAGTGATATAGTACATAGTAGTCTCTTGACCTGAGGTATGAGTGCAATATCTTACATGTCAGTATAGGTGTACTTAGACTTTTACCTAACCACAGTTCTCATTGAGTTGTGCATAACGGTTCTCATTGGGTGCATCCCGAGACATAAGTAGATATTGAGATGCCAAGATGAGATTCTTTTCTCCCAATATAGGGGGTTGATGTCATAAGATTGTTTGATATAACTATAATCTGGAAATCCTTGACCGAGGTAAATAAGATAAACTAAGTGTCAGTTTGATCTTATAGGTTATAAGTTTAATATCAACAAACACTAATTGAGCAATTAGGGTTTGACAGTTTTCCATACCCTAGTCTTAATAGTTTGACATGGTTTAACGAAGAGACCGGACTGTACGATATTATCACTGAGTGGTCCTTATAAAATTGTGTACGCATCTTGTAGATATTTATCATAACTTATACCCGGGTAGTCTTTATTTGTAGCTAGCACCTCTGTTGTACTTGTGGATATCATCCACTGCCGAGTTCTTAAGTTGGACCCTAGAGTCTGTTGAATATCATATCTCCATGATAGTATTTTGATGATAACAATTATATACAAATGCACTAACTTTTATATGCAGATTTCAATATCAAAATATGAACAAGTGCAAGTTGATCTCAAGGCATTATGAAGTGAAGAAGATGAAGAACATATGAGATAATGTATTTTATATTTTTTTACTTAGAATTATTGTACAAGCCTTGATCACACACGCACACACACAATATTAGAACACACTAACACAGGCTTAGTGTGTTGGTAAACTATAGAAATCCCCTATGTTAACTATTAGAATTATAGTTAAAAATTGAATATAAAAACTTTTTAGTTCATGTTTTTTACTCTTAGTAGTCGACTAATTAGAATAGTAGTCGACTACTCGTGTATAAGACTTAAATATATGTTTCTGTAAATTTACAGTATAGTCGACTAATATGGATTATAGTCGACTACTTAAGTGTTTGACAGAAACATAAGTTTTTGTTATTTTACAGTATAATCGACTAATCAACATTATAGTCGACCACTGAAGGCAAAATTCATTTTTTAAGTTTCTGTCAAAATACAGTGTAGTCGACTAATGAGCATTGTAGTTGACTACTGAGAAATTTTCTGGATACACAGAGTCTGTTTAAACTCAGTGTAGTCGACTAATCTGTATTGCAGTCGACTACAGATATAGTTTTTCCAGAATTCAAAGTTTGAATTTATGACAGTTTATAGCCGGTTTAAACGTTTTTAAAGTTAAAAAAATTGTCTTTTCAAGGGCTATAAATAGGTTATTTGTTCAGAAAAATGTAGAGATTCACATACCCATAAGCTTTGATCTTTGTGCATTTTTTCAAGTGAAAAATATTCAGATTTTGAGAAAAAGAAAAGTTTTTGAAATTACTTTTGAATCTCATTCAAGACTCCGATTTTATCAAGCACACTTGAAGACTTAGAGATCCACTACGAGGAGATTTTCTACTACAAGGAGCAAGAGCTAGGGGTTATTCGATCTTCCATCGAATCACGCTTTGAAAGTATGACTTTCTAACTCTTGTATGCTCTCTTTAATATAGGGATTATGTTAGATTTAATTAGGATGGTTCTATTATGTATTTCATGCTCCATACATGCTTAGAATAATTATACATACAGTATTCCGCTGCGTATTTTGCATGTATTTAGCACATATTTCCTTTAGTTTTGTTTGACTGCTGAGTTTTCGAGTTAGTCTCTCGACCTTGTACTATTATGATAAAATGTTTATGAGCTGTTTAACATTCGAAATGTTAGTAAACACCAGATATGGACACGTACACCAAGATATGTACACGTATGTTTAAAATATGATGTGTTAACATGATAAATAAGAAAAATACACAAATATTATGTTTCTGGAATAGAGAGATAAAACCTATTTCCGCAGGGCGATTGAGTAAGAATATTACAAAAGTATCGTCATATTATGTTTTCGGAATAGGGAGATGAAACTTATTTTCCCAGGACGATTGAGTAAGAGTATTACAAAAGTATCGTCATATTATGTTTCCGGGATAGGGATATAAAACCTATTGCCGCAGAGCGATTGAGTAAGAATATTACAAGAGTATTGCTAATGTATAAGAGATGCACATTTGTAAGTAATATAAATTATAAATTGGTTTTCATTTTGAATACCCGCGAGTAGGGTGCTTTCTCTAAGACCGTGACTTACACAACATGGTTTTTGGGTGTTGTTTGGATGAGCTACTTTTATGTTAGATCCATCTACCCGAGTGTAGATCAGGATGAGATATTTGTTCTACATGTTTGAGGTTTGGAGTGTTTTCCTTTTGGTTTATTGCTTTCATTCATAGGGTTTGGAGTTAGTATTTAGGGAGTCACAATTTGAGACATGGTATATACATGAGGGTTTTCTTGTTTGGATTATTTCGCTCGATGTACTAACTCTCATGTTGTGATTTCCTAAATATTAACTTTTAGTTAGAATTTTATGAATAATTTCATATGTATATGTACTAACTCTGTTTTCTATATACTCCTACCCCTTCCCTTGGAGAGAGGTGGAGATGATCTCGCTATAGCGCTTTGACGCTCGTTATTTTCCCCCCTTTCAGGCAGCGAGTTAGGCATATGGAGAGTCGCAGGTTGATGAGATTTCCTCATAGATTCCATCTAGCTATTTAGTAGTTATTTCAGAACTCCACAGTTAGTTGTTTATGTTCAGACTCTAGACTTGTATTTTATTTTGTAGAGGCTGAGAGTCATAGTGATATTTTATTTGACTCATTGTACTTGAGGTTTATTTCAGACTCAGAGGTACTTCTACTCTATTTTAGTTGGGCTCACTGATGATTGTTCTCATGCTTTCTTTGTGTATATCTGGCTTTACTCTATTTCTTTTATTTGTTTGTCTGTACCTTTACCTATTTGTTGTTTCCACTAGAAAGATAGTAGTTGTGATGGTGAAACATGTGTAGCACGCTGTTTGGTGCTTGGCAGGTTTAACAATCCGAGTTTCACCTTGAACTGCAGCCTTGTGTGAACCCTGGGGCGTCACAGTGCTTAACCTATAACTAGTAAAGAATAACTTTGTTATAACAGGTTATTATGCATGACAACGACATATGAGATGTGATGGTTGATCTCAACCATCGGGAATGAAAATTTTCGGGTGTATGTCATAAATGCCTATTTGATATGTGTAGCACAAGACCTTATTTAGATTCCCTAGGACGAGTCACCTAAGAGATAGAGAATTCGAATTGTTATATGGTCCCATAGACTTGATGATATTATCATTTTCGATTTGATAATTTAGTATATTTTGATATGATGGTTAAACTTGTTTTATAAGTGTTATACAACCTGAAATGTTGGGTTACTAGATTTCATTCAGGAAAATGATGGATATCTAGATAGGATCCAGTGTACTCATTTTTATGAGTTAATTTATAATGCATATCACATGAAGATATTAAATTCTCATCGACGAGTGATTTTTTGAAAATTATTTTTCTAAATTTATTTTCTTATAAAATAAAATATTTTGATATTTCAAAATGATTTTTGTTTATGTTCATGGGATTGTAATTGTAGGAATGAGTAAATAGGTGATTTGTCATGTTCATAAAGTTGCCTAAAATAAATTAATACTGGAAGGGACTGAATATTATTCACGAATATTTAATCTCATATTATGACAGAGCTTTTATGAACAGTTGGTCGGATAGGGATTTGATTGTTAAATTAAAATTATTAATTTGATTAATAATTAGTTTTTAATATGAGACCCAATTGGTCTCACTAATGTCATTAGAAGAGGTTTACATGCAATACAATTTTATTTTATCCTAAGTTATTATGGAAAGAATATTCCATCTTTAAATATTATGGATAAAGTTTTAAACAATTAAGAATTATTTTAAAATTGAAATCTATAAGGCAGGTCTAATCCTATATATAGGACTCATATATAGCCTTATGAAGAAGAGAGAAAAAGAAAAGAAAAAAGAAGAAAAAGGAAATATATTTTAAAAATCTATCTCTCAGTATTGCTCCTCTTCGGTGACGGGTAGATTTCAAGTATTCTTCTGGAGGCTTTTTCTCTTGAGGAAGCTATTTCATTTTTGATCTTAGAACAGATTATCAAAGAAATTCGAAAAGCATTTCAGATATTTTTCTAGATTTTAATTAAGATTAATCTACATGATGTGCAATTTCCGCTACGTTGTATGTTACGTTTTCAATATATACATGTATCTAAAACTGTTGAAAATTTCACATACCCCTTAATGAATAGGAACTAGGAAATGGAAACTCATAATTGAATAGTGAAAGTGTTGTGCCCTGCGGAAGTGGACTCAAACCACAACGAGTCGATAAGTAACGAACAAAGAACACTATGAGCACAATCCATAATAAAACAGCCAAAATCAATCACAAACACAGAGATATACGTGGTTCAGCAAGTTGCTTACGTCCACGGGAGAGGATGGGGAGATTTCACTATATGGAGAAGAAATACAATGGGTTATAACTTTTAAACAATCACAATAACCCTAACCAACAAGATCTCACTCACCCTCAAAGAATCTCCCTCTCAAAGTGCTCAAACAACTCTCTTTTCTATGATAAAAACCCTAACAAAACATGCTTCTATTTATATAAACAACCCAAATTCAAAACAGGCTAGGAAATGGGTCAACCGCTCAGCCCGCTATCGGTCAACTGATGGGAAGTCATCAGTCGACTGATAATTCTTCATTGGTCGACCGATATGGATTCATTAGTCGACTGTCTAGTGTGATTTTTCTGCTCCTGTAGTGTGCACATATCGGTCGGCTGATGACTTTTATCAGTCGACCGACATTGATTTTTCCTATTCCATGTTTTTTCAACAATTCTTCGCCTTTTTCAACAAGTCTCCACCTTGACGACGTGTTCCCAAAACCGAGCCGACACTGACAAGAGCACCAATATGTCGTCTCTCCAAATTCAGCTGCACTAATGTGGTTGCTTATGTACCTCTTCTCCCAAGGGATCAAGCTACCCATAGTTCATCTAAATGGCCTCAACAAGCACAAATCTGCAACAAGTTTTTACAGTAATCAAACTTATTGCTAGGGACCACCTTCGTGAGCATATCTTCTGGATTGTCTTTTGTGTGGACCTTCACAAGCTCCACATCCCTATCTTCAAAAACATCCCGAACAAAGTGATAGTGAATGTCGATATGCTTTGTCCTCGCATGGAACACTTGATTCTTCGCCAAATAGATAGCACTCACGCTATCACAATGAATGATGACAGACAGCTGCGAAATACCAAGGTCTTCCAAAAGTCCTTGATGTCAAATTGCCTCCTTAACAGCCTCTGTAATTGCCATATACTCTGTCTCTATCGTCGACAAAGCAAATGTAGATTGCAAGTTGCATCTCCAATACATCGGCACACGGGTCAAAGTGAACACATACCCCGTCGTCGACCGGAGCTTGTCCAAATCTTCAGCATAGTCGGAATCTACGAATCTAATGCATAACTGTCCACCACCATTGTCCCGCCTAAGCATCAAACTAACATTGAGAGTACCTCAAATGTACCTCAATATCCACCTCACAGCATCCCAATGACCCAGACCCAGGTCGTGTATGTATCGTGAAACCATGATAATTGTCTGTGATAGATCCGGACTTGTACATATCATTGCATACATTAAACTTCTCACTGCGCTTGCATAAGGAGTCTTCGATATCAACTCTATATCTTTAATTGACTTTGGTAAAAGATCAACTGAAAGCTTCAAATAGGCTCCCAAAGTACACTGACTGGCTGTTAGACCCTAATGCTACTAGGAAAGAACCCTAGAGTGGGGGGGTGAATAGGGTTTATGTTAATCTAATCCGATTTAAATGCCAATTAAAACTTATTAACAAATATATTCTTGCAAGATAGATATACAACTAATTATGAGCAAGAATATGCAATATGAACAAAGGGCTATATCCTAGCAGTAAGATATACTATGAGATATATGTAAGGATATACAAAACACTCAAGGGTAAACAAACTAAACTAGATAGTGAGTTATATAAACAATGAGCAATATACAAAGGCAATATAAGATATGAACATAAAAAATAAGTGCGCCAATGCAATCACAAACAAACGATATGTTCACAAGGTTCGGTCACCACGACCTACATCCCCGCTCCTCACCTTGAGGAGATCTCCACTATCACACCGGGTTTTCTACGCTTACCCGAAAAATGTTTACACCTCACAATATGGTTTTCTAGCTGACCGAAAACTTTACAATCCACACTCACAATGTAACTACACTAACTACCAGCTCAAGTGTTGGTCTATAGCCCGTGTTTTCCTTAAGTGTTAGGAATTACAACCTCTCTAGACATTACCACCTAACCCACTCCTCTTGGGACGACCCCGCCTCTCACCACACACTCCTCTTGGTGTACTAGTGTATTACAAAGTGTTCAACACAATTAGGCTCACAATACAAATAAATTTGTTCTCTACAATAGATGAGAACACAATGTAAGCTCACACTCTAAGTCACATAATCCCACAACCCAATTATACAATGTATGCAAATACAATAAGCTTAATGGTTGTGTGTGTAAACAAAGAGTAAATAAAATCAACTAAACTCAATATAAACACTAGCTTAATAAAATGGTAATTAAACAATATAAATGTAAAGCTAGATTGAGTTTAGGGAAACTTCTCTATAGATAACAAGAGAGAGGGAGAAGAGTGAATGCTCAAACACCAAGGATGATCTCCACTTGCTCTTGTGAAATTCTCTTCACAAAACAAACTCTCAAATGCTTAAAAACTTTTTAAACAAACACTAAATAAAACTTAAACCCTTGTTAAAACTTTGTTAAAATATTCTCTTGGATAGTTGAAGAGCTGAAGGCAATGGAATATTTATAACAACCCAAGATATCAGCCAAACCTAACTGAAAAGACAAAAAAGGCCCCTAGAAAACACTGCTGGAAACTAACTGTTACTGTGCAACAGCCTCTTTCATAAGTTAACTTATGAGTCAACTTATGAGTCGACTTATGAGTTGACTTATATGAGTCGACTTAGCAGAAGAAAAATCATAACTGCACTGTACTTCATGAGTCGACTTATGAGTCGACTCATGAGTCGACTAATGAGTCGACTAAACATGCACAGACCTGAAGTGCACAGAAAAACTCAACTTTAAACCGGGTATAAAAATATCAAATAAATTCCAAAAAATGTAAAACTTTAGAAAATAATTATAAACATGATAATAAATATGTTACAAAAACTGGTTTTCAAAAAAGACTTTCCAAATGTAAAATATCATCATTTTTCAAAATAGTCCAAAAACATGAAAACTAAACATACATGTTTTTGACATTTGACTTAAACAAACTTTTGAAACTCTACAAAATGATTTTATAATGTAGGTGTAAATTTTGATCTCCCGAAGTAGGGATGTCATTTGTATTTATAAGAATAGTTTATTACAAACTAATGAATTAAAATTACAACAGAAGCGGAGGGAAGGCCCTCCTTATTTAACGTGGGGAGTTTGGTAGCTTGGTTTGGTCGTTCAGGCGAGCTTTGGCTGCTTGATCGAACTTGGCTCGTGCAGGCAAGTTAAGTACAGCGGCGGTGTCCAACAACTGCTAGGATTTGACTAGCGACTAGTATTGTGAGCGGCCACTTGATGGAGTACTGTGCTCCTCCTCTTCATGTTGCGGGAAGTGGGAAGGCCCATCCCTGTACGTGGTATAGCAGCTGCTAAGCACTCTGGCGAGTTAGGCGAGCTTACTGATCGTAGGCGAGTTCAGCTCTTGATTCGTGCAAGCGAGCCAAGCTTCATGTAGGCGGACTTGGCGACTGCATGGGTTTGACCAATCACTCGTACTATGAGCAGCTACTTGATGGACTTGGGAGTACTGTGCTCATTCCTTTCACGTCGTAGGAGGTGGGAGGGCCCATCCTTGTACATGGTATAGTGGCTGCTAAGTACTCTGGTGAGTTTGGTGAGCTTACCGTTTGTAGGCGAATTCGACTCTTGACTCGTGCAGGCGAGTCAAGTCTATTAGCCCTTATGTTTTGATGATGTTTTACAACCACCATTATCGGTACTAATGACTTATTAAGTGAAAATGTAGTAAATCCATTTAAAAGCTCGTTAGTGCCATTAATGGAGGATTGGATGGAATATGCGCTTCAACGATGATATCCAAAGGAGGAGGAGGCCAAGTGATGAAGCAACGTTATTTCAAGAACAACTAAGTCATATAAAAGCTTCATCCGATTCAAGCAATATCAAAGCTCAAATATTGGTTTCAATATGAGGATATTAGCTATCTTTTATGTTTCTCTCTAGTGCTAGAATGTAGGTAAAAAGTTACTGTGTTTACTTGAAGCTATTGGGACTCACACACACGTTTTCTTATTTAAGCTTTTAAGCCGTTTTTACAAAACCCTATTTTTCACAAATATGAGGACCTATCTACAAAATTCTTTTTCCAAACAGTTTGTTTTTAGTATTAAAAACTTTTTACAAAGTTTCATAATTTTCAGAGGTCAAACAAATATTTTACAAATATTTTAGTCAAGTCAAAAAAAACCAGTTTCAGCATATATCAGAAAGCGGTCGACCGGACCGGTCGACCGCACATATTATCTTTCCTTACTAGATTCCAGAGAGATCATCGGTCGACCGGTGCGGTTGACCGAAATATCGATTTTTCCATCGGTCGACCGCGCCGGTCGACCGATAATGTTTCTGCTCGTTTTCTAAGTTTTCTTAAGTGTTTGCGGTCGACCGAATTTTCGGTCGGTCGACCGAAGTGTTTCTTCGGTCAACCGATTTCCTCTTTTGTCAGCTGCGACATTTTAAACGGTCGTTTGCCTGAAACCTGGACTACTGTGGTTACACTTAATAGTGTTTGGCACAGTCTGAGGTCAGGTTCTGATAAAGGAGATTATTTACTAATCTGGGAATATTGGGTTTTTGTTTTTAATTGATTAATCTCTTCTATAAAAACCCCAGACTTCTTCTTCTTCAAACTGCCCTAACGTTTGCAAAAACCAGAGAGCTCTGTTTTTCCTGAGAAAATTTTCAAATCTGTTTTTCTCTGTGTTTTTGTGTGTGATTCACTTCCCAGCTTCAGTAACCTTTCTCTTTGCCATAGGGGCTGTGTAAAGAGAGAGTCTTGCATCTTTTCTTCTGTTGTGACGGTGAGATCTTGTGTAAGATCTACTGTGAGGGTGTGATCTATTGAGATCAAACTGTGTAGTGAGAGAGATCGTGTGGGATCGCTGTGTAGACGAAGTTCCGGCTTCCAAACCGGGTGTGTAGTGGATTTCTCCTCGAGAGTGGGGAGCGGGGACGTAGGTCAGAGGACCGAACCTCGTTAACACATCGCGCGTCAAGGATAACGATTCCTAACCCTCTCTTATTTACTTTGTTTACATCAGTTTACTGTGGATTGCTTGTCTTATATTTTTATTGCATAATTAGAGCCTCTTGACCCTAATCACCCCCCCTCTAGGGTCCAACAAAGTCAACAGGTGAGTTTATGGTCACCCGATGTAGGCGAATTTGGTGATCACATGGCCTTGGCTCGTGCTAGTGAGCCAAGCCTTTGGGTGAGCCTAATTTCTAAGCTGTGCGGGCGGCTTGAATATGCAGGCGAATTTCATGTTTCATCTTCAAAGGTAATTTTTACCGTCTACAAGACCCCCTTTAAAGTTTTCAGACCTAAACCAACTCGCGTGTGGTCTGGAACACTTTGAATAAAGTCCTTGATGAGTTAAGGTGAATTTGGCCCTCTCTTCTAGGTTAAGGTCCTTGGACGACTTCAAGTGGTGCGAGTGCGCCCAGGCGAGATTGGTGTCGTTCGGGTTGGAGCCTCCCTTAATTGAAATCCGAGCTTGGAGGGCGAGCCGTGTGTCCACGGGTGAAGTTCCCATGCTTGTCAATTAAGACGACGCATCGTCTTCACGCGCTTCCCTCAAGGGGAAAATCCGATGACATTTTGATCCTAACCGTTGATCTGACAAGTGGTTATGCGTGGGTCGTCCAATCTTGGCCATTCCGTGTTGCATTCCAAACGATCTGCTTCATTTGTGTCCGTTCGATTGGAATCACCGAATCAAAATTGTTTGCTTCGAAGGGTCAGCGAATCTCGACTGTTGAGATCTTGCGTATATAGTGTTGATTTGTCTCTTTTGTAGGAGGATTACTACACGTAAGTTCCCTTGCTTAAACCTTCTTAGAGAGGACCCAGACTTCCCATATTCGAAATGGCTTCAGGAGGAAGAACACGTGCTTCGAGAGGGAAGAGAGAGGCTATCAAGCTTGAGCCCATCATCATCTCAGACAGCGAGGAGGAGGAGTGTGCCTATGTTTCTCCTCAGCGGTCTTCTCAATCTTCTCTCCTTGGCAAAGGGGTTACTCCCTTAATCCTACCCATCGCTGTGGTTCCGGCCGATCAGGAAGCAGTCTCTCCAAGCTCCCGATCTGCATAAGGTGTTCTCAGAGAACTACAGAATGCCATGAGGCAAGCAGTTTCCATCACTAGCCTCGGCTAGGGGACCTATGCAGACTTCAAGCCTTTCCTGATGGGCCGCGTTGCTGCTCTCAGGCCTATGGGCGAAGCTCGAGAGGCATCACGTTCTCTGGTCACGCTCCTTAGCTTTAAGTTACTCCTGACGCGCCTGGAGACTCTGTCACGTGCTAAATCGGGGCCGGACGCGGAGCGGACTGAGAAGGTAGCCAAGATCCAAGCTGAGCTCGCCTCTCTGGTCGAGCTGAGCTAAGGCCGACGGGGGCTTAGTTCTTAGGATTTTTTTTTGCATTTCTTTGTGTTGTTTTTTTATCCTTTCGTTGGGATGACTTGTTGTTAACTCGTTGGAACAATTTGTCAACACTCTAATTTTGTTGAATGAAGTGTTATGCTTTTCATTATTTATTGTTATGCGCATATACCTTCCTTTTTTTTGTTTTTTCTTAGGATTTTTAGCAAATCCCCAGCTATCAACGGGTTTGGCTTGCCTTTACCGATTACTGTTTGAATTGGGCTAGTCATACTATTCCCCTCAGTATGATGAGTTTTTGAGCAATTCCTCTTAGGCTTAATGCTAAGATTTCTGCTTTGACCTTTAGCCGTTTGAGGCGTAGGTTTAAGTTAATCATATCTGTCAGGTCGTAGTTTGGTTATATCGTACGATTTTGACTAAACAACCGTTACCTGTGAGTGCGCCCGGAGGGTGCATCCATGGGCCACATCATTCGGTAGGTCTGATCGTGTAAGTGAGACTATTCCATCAATGGTTCGAAACTTTAGATGAGTCGGACCACTCGAGATTCGCCTTCAGAGGCGAACTAGGCCCAACAAACGAGCTGTTCGGGCGAAACCCATTTCCGCTGGCGAGGTGAACTAGGCATTTTGCAGGTGAATTTCGCTTTACGGGTGAAATTTGAAAATCTGAAGGGCGAGCTCGCCATTTGTTCGCAGGCAAAATTCTTTCTTCAAGCGAAATTCGAATTAGTGGAAGGCGAGCCACGTGTTTGTCAGCAAAGCCTTGTGCTTTGCGCTTTCCGACTAAGGCCGCGTGGATTCGTAAGGTCACATTAAATGCAATTTGACAAAGCGGCGTCACTTCTGCGCGCCTCACTCGATGACGAATCGTGGTCATACTTTTTTATCCTAGCCGTTAGATCCGGCCGTGAATTTCTGTGCGGGTTTCGGGTTTCGATTCGTTCGACTCGTTCCCTGTCTCGACGATTCCTCTGTAACCGCTGAAAAACGAACTGTTGAGAGCAATCCGGGCCGTTGATTTCATTCGTAGCCACGTTTCTCAACCGCTGACGCCTCGCCCCTCAAGAGCGATCTGGGCCGTCGATTTCGATCGTGGCCTCGCCTCTCAACCGCAAGCGTTTCGCCTTTAAATAGGCTTCATCCCCTTCTTTTGGAGACTACTGCACTCAAAAATTTCTACCCTCTCAAACCTTTCAAAGAGAAAAGCTCAGGTTTCTTTCCCGACTTTCCGATATAGCGCTAAAGTCTAAGAAGTGTGTTTCGAAGAGAAAGGGCCCAGGAGGTTCTTCTAGCGATGCTACCGCTGGTGCGGTTGCCGACATCTCTGGGGCGCATTCGGGTAAGTTCAACGACTTCGCGTTGATGAATGACGCTGTATTGAGAAGACGTGCACTGTTCGTTCGTCTTCTTTTGCGGATTTTGCTATTCTTGGCAATTTCCCTGATTTGGGTGAATTCCCCCTTTTCAGGCAGATTCAGCCTTTGCTAGGCGAATCTAGTTCCTATCAGACAGCCTTATCTTTTATCAGGCGGATCCCTCCCTCGTCAGGCGGACTTAGTCTCGCCAGACGAGATCCGTTTGCTGAGATCCGCCTTCTTTGAGGACTATGAAGTTTTCTGATTCCAATTACAAATTCCGTTCTAATCTCTTGACCTTGTTTTGCAGCCATATTTTCTGATGAATCCCTTAAGGGTGTTGCCATTGGTCTTGCCGACGGCTCGGGCTATGCGGCACCCTCCCGATTCCCTCTTCTTGATCCAGTACCCATCTTTGCTGTTGACAAGCCGGAGGAGTTGGTCAAGAGAGTGACTGATGGGCATCATCTTACGCTGCGTGAGTTGATTACTGATGTAGCATTGACAGACGTGGCCAGGGCGGAGTTGAAAAAGCTCCAGTTCATGTTTGGCGATGCCGCGACTGACCCTTCGGCTCTGTTGCTTGGAGAGAGTAAATGGCTCCATGTCATGGATGGGGTCCATTACTACATTCCCAGTATGCCGAGGGGGTTTTCGATAGTCGAGTTGCGGTCGCTTGCGGTCCCGAGATCGATGAACTAAGATCTAACTCCTACCTAAGATAGGGTAGTTTGTGGTGTCTTCACAGGGTCGTCCGCTGGGTACGGGGTTGACAGTTCTTGTAAGCGTGTGGTCGCCTTGTGTCCCGGCTTGCTGAATAATGAATAGCCTGTGGGGGAGATGACTGCAGTGGCGGAGACTTTCCACCACTGTTTCTTCCAGGCAGGGGGGCAATTCCCTCCGAAGGACTTCAGGGCTCTGGGATGGATTCATTCTGTGCCTGGTAGTAGCACTTGGTAGTCTAAGAACACCTAGTACATCTTGACGGAGAACTCTGACCTTGCGGGCTCCGAGCTGTTTGTAGCTATCCGAGCCACCCATCATGGCCTGAAGA
The DNA here is from genome assembly GCA_022839385.1 of Asparagus kiusianus. Lineage (NCBI taxonomy): Eukaryota > Viridiplantae > Streptophyta > Magnoliopsida > Asparagales > Asparagaceae > Asparagus > Asparagus kiusianus. Next base: position 351,127 of record BQKN01000917.1, on the reverse strand, counting down.
TCAATGCCCTATAGTTCCACAGTATCTTGGAACTCTACTGTCAGGATAGTGGTATGTTCTTTACCCCCAACGGCGAGCTTGGTATAACCCTCCACGAGATGTACGATGTGTCGGGGTTGACTTTGGGGAGCTTCCCCTATGAGGAGTATGTACCGGGTCAGGACGAGATCGACTATCTTTCGGGTCGGTTTCCCCTAATGATTTAGACTTTATAGGAGTTGCTCGGCCATTACCACATATTTCTCGACACCTTAGGTGCGGTGGACCACAAGGGCAAGAAGAAGAGGGCTCCCAGGATTAGCCACAAGAACTGGGCTGACTACCTATTCTTCGGGAACAATGTCAAGGGGAGGCCTAGTCTACCACTGGGTGAGTGTGACCAGGCCGAGGTGGAGAGTCGGATGGCCAAAGGGGAATCCGCCATAACCCTTGAGCATAACAAGGGTGGGTTCCCATTCGGGACGACCTTCTAGTCGTTCCACCATCCGGCCAAATCTCTCATATCCGCTAAGGCTCTGCTCACGGGATATCTCATGCTGTGGTTGAAGAGGTGTGTGGTTCCCACCCATTCCTTCGAGGTACTCCCGGTGGAGGTGGTTTACCTTGCAGTAAGCTTGGCCTATGGGAGGCCGTATGCGTTAGTGTCGGTAACGGTAGCCTGTATCCAAAGGGAGCTTCGCACACTGACAAACCAGTTTTGTCGTGTGTCGTATGTTGACGAGGGTGAAGGCGAAGTCGCCAAGACCCCTAATCCGAGAGTGGGGCTACCGTACACTTATCTGATGGTGTGGTTCGTATACCACTGCGAGTGTTTGATGAGTGCCCCAGCGGCTTTACAGGGAGGGGGATCTGTCCCGTTTGTCCAGTGTCTGGAAAGATGCACTTGGAAGTGTAAAGACGTCCCTGACATGAGGAAGACGTTGTCTTATTTTGGTCATTACAATTTCCAACGATTCTTTCCTTACTTCACCGGGGGTGGCTATGGAGAGTCGCTTCAGGACGTATCGACGGTGGCCCACAACACCATCCTCTCTTGCGGCACCTTCCAGTGGTTAGTTAACATCTGGCCAGGGTATCATGTCTTGAGAACTGGCTCCGCGTGTTACCTTGAGCCTTATTTCCCTTGTAGGTTTGCCCGTCAGTTTGGGTATGACCAGTTTTATATCAGGAACGTCAACCCTCATTTTGATTACGAAGGAGGGTTGGTTGATGGTGCACGAGGGTGGTTCTGGACCTATGCTGGTGGCACCAATGCGCACTTCGAGTTGCCGGCTAAGGATCGTGACCTTCGCCATTTGCTCCTCTATTGTCGGTGGTATCGAGGTGCCAGCACAAACCCTGAGGGCTTCCGGTTTCAAAGTTCTTGTTTGGTAGAGCATGGGCATCGCCCGAGGGCAGCTCCCCGCCCCTCAAGGCAAAAGGATCGCCAGACTATGGAGGAATAGTTCGAGGATGTCCCTGAAGAGGAGGCCGAGGATCTTCACGCTGGCTCGGAAGACTTTGGGGAATTTGCGCCTCACGCTCCGTCCCCTCATCCTTAATTGGATCCTGTCAATGTGCCAGGAGGATCAGATGAGTTGGTTCGGACGGGTGAATGCCTGGGCCAAGCTTGGGGAACAATCACTGGGCAGCTGGGGATGCCGCTCTTGGCTCCTAGCAGCTCTCTTCTTTCCAAACGACAATGGGAGGCCGTAGCCGATAGTTCCAGGGTGGAGGTGGCCAAGAAGGCTCGTCACGAGAAGATGGCTGAGGCTATCGGAGTGGCGAGAGGCCAGGATGACGCAACTCCTGTGCTAATTCCTGGGGTGACTACTCCTACGTCCAGTGGCGTTACGCTTGCTTCACTTACTGCCTTGGGGATGGTTCTGACAACTTCGGAGGTCGTTCCCTCGTCTGCTATGGAGCCGCAGGTGATGGTCTTAATGACTCCCTCATGGTGTCGAGAGGTAGTTCTTAATACCGTATCCTCGGGTGCAAGGTTGAATTAGCATTATCTGTCGTTCGCGTTGGCTCTATGCAGGTCCGGTTGAGGAGGCGATCCCCATTCCTTCCGATGAAGATGGGGGGACAGGAGATGAGGCAGAGCTCGGCGACTCAGGTAAGAGCATGGTTGAACATCGTTGATTTATCTCTGCTGACCCGCCTATGGGGTTCTTTTTAGAAGTTATTGTTAATCCCCTTCCTGTATTTGTAGCTGCTCCAGCCTCGGATGCCGCTGGAAAAGAGTATTCTCCCTCTTGGGCTGATCAGTCGGCTGAAGAGGGTAGCAAAACCGATAGTGAAGACGATGACTCGATCCATGAGACGATGTCGAGCGACGAGGGACCATCTGACTCTGAAGGGGAGACTCATGCTCCTGAAGAAGCGTCGGTTGAGATAGGGTCGTCGGCCCAGGGGGCTCCTGCCCAAGGGGAAGCATCTACCCGTGTGGTGGTTGATCCTTCGCCCCGTATCTCGACGACCGTTGAGGTCGAGCTCAGATCCGTGGTCAAGACCTCGATGGTATCTGTTCGTGCTTCAGCCTCAGCGGTGTCTATTACTACCCCCGTTGCTGTGGCTATCAGTGCTTCGGTCCCAGCTTTGGTGACGACATTGGCGATTGACGAGGCCACCCTTTCTCCCTTGGCTCGTTCGTGCAAACAATTGGTGGATCGAACCATTGCCAGCCTCCGAGACACCCTTGCAGATAGCATCAGGCTTGCATTGGAGGAAAGCTGCTCTTTTGAGGAGTTCAGGGAGGCCCTTGAATATCATGTGGGCTTCTTGATCAGGATATTGGGCCCCTCCACTGCCAATCCATATTTCAAACGCTTGGAGGACGCAGAACGGACAATCTGATAGTTGCTTGCCCTTCACACCTCGAGTTCTAAGATCCTTCATATTGCTTTCAGCGAGGTTTAGATAGCATTGGAAGAGCGCAATCGTAGACTGGGGGAGACGACGTCGTTGAAGGCAAGGCTGACGAAAGAGCTGGAGCTCGCTACGGCTGAGAACGAGCGTATGAGCCTGGCGCGCCAAGAGGCTGACTCCCGTATCTCCCGCCTATCTTCGGAGATAGCGGAGACCAAACAAACTATCGCTAATGCGCAAGCCTTATTGGCTACTCAGGAGAAGGCTCGCGAACAAGTGATAGGGGAGTTGGAGGAACTCGGGTCTCGACAGTAGCTGGCCGTTGATGCTATTAAGGAGAAGGGTCGAGCCCTCAAGGAGGCGAGACACACCATCCAGGACTTGCTTTCGCACTCTGAAGAGGATATTCGTCGAGAGATCCTAAGGAGGCTCGAGCTCAAATGCGCTGAAGAGATTCGCGAGTTGGAGTCGCGACTGAGAGATTTGTAATTTGCTTTTGATTATATCGTTGTATTCAACTCACTCTTAATGAATGGAATCGTGTTTTCGTCCTAGTCATTGTTCCTTTTATTTCGTGTGCGTGCATTTTGTCGCTGGTTATAGCGGGTGTTGTCAAATCAACCTTTGGTTGATTTGTAGTGGATGACTCTTAGCCATGCTAAAGTCCTTGCTGCAGGTGGATGTCAGCTTTAGGTGAAACTGCGAACAATTCAAGTTTTGCTTGAGTCCTAATTGGGTTCAATCTTCGGACGAATTTGAAAGTAGTTCGAACCCCCACTGTGATTGGGCCTTAGTTAGGCAGATTGTAATAGCGTGCGGGTCTGAGCCTTCGGGTGAACTCAATATAAGTGAGTTCTCCTGACGAATTCAATTCGTGGGTGGGCCTTGCTTTTGGTGGGCCACGTGTCTACTAATTAAGACGACGTGGGCACGTATTTCCCCGCTAAAGGCGGTTGTAGTAGGGTTCCCCGTTCTTCGTGCCTAACCTGAGCCGTTGGCTAGAGATCGTGTTGGAAACTGACACATCTCGACCATTCACGTGAGATTTGGTATTACCTTGCCTTATCTGTGACTGTTCGATTCGAACGGTCTAATCGAACGATATGCATTGACCCATGCCATGTATTTAATGCCTCTCCCTCTGCATTGAGGGGTGCCATGACTTTAGTTGTCTTTTTTGAAGAAAAACACAATTCGAACGGTCCAATCCTTTTGCTGGGCTTGTGATGGCGACGAAGGTGAAGAAGACTGTATCAAAGAAGGGTAAGGGGGCTTCCTCCTCTTCCACCGCCGAGGCCGCCGCCGCTAAAGGTATTTTGGTATCTAGGCCCTCATCCGGTTCGATTATAGGTCTATGAGTAAGGTGATATCCCCCGCTCTTAACCCTCTCTTTTTTGTTGTTGTGCCGTCGTGTAGTTCGGGAAGGAGTGCCCTTCACTGGAGAGCGGGGGACTGAGCCCATACTCGTTTCCGACGACGAGTTCGAGGGAGCCGTGGCTTCTCCCGCTTCGCAACCTGTTCCCCCGCATGGAGCGGAGTCTTGCCTTGAGGTTCCTCCGATTGTAGCACTTGCTCAGGGGCAAGAGCATGTTCCCACAGGCTCTCTGTCTCTACAAGCTCGTATTGAAGAGTTTGAAAATGCCGCGAAGAAGGTGATTTCCCTCGTCAGCCTTGGTCTTGGGGTCTATGCTGACTTTAAACAGTCCCTCCTGGATCGCATGGTCGATCTCAGGCGGTTGGGTGAACCTCGTCTCGCCGCCCGTTGCATGCAACGACTTCTCTATCTGGAGTCGCGTCTGACATACCTGGAGACCCTGCTGTAAGGAGGTCCTGCGGTTGACGTGGAGTGCTTCTTGTCTCAAGTTTGGCATCGGGAGGCATGGGAACAGGAGGTTCGCTCGAGGAAAATGGCGGATTTGGAGTCCCATGTCGCCTCCCTGGTGGACCAGCAACGCTCACTGGGGGAACGGATAGGCACTCTTACTTCCACTGTATCCCGTCTGAGGGCTGAGCTAGAGCTTGCGGAGATGACCCTAGGGGGCTCCGATCTAAGAGTCAGAAAGTTGACAAAGCTGTCAAAGAGGCGATCCGAAACCTTCATATGCTGCGTCAGAAAGACTCCATCATCGTTTCTACCCTCGAGGGTCGGACCCAGAAGGAAGCTGAGGATAAAGCTCAGGAAGACCATGTGAGAAGGGTGGCCGTAGTTAAAGCGGAGCTTGCGTCCTTCAGCCTCCTGGACTAGACTCTCCGGGCCGAATAGTATTAAGACATTTGATGTTAATGACTCGTCTTCGGCTCTTCTTCGGCTCCCGCGCCTAGCCACGACCCGGAGTCTAAGCCCCCGAACCCCGTTGCGACCCAGTTAGAGGAATTGGAGGGTGTCGTGAAGCGAGTGATCTCGCTCGTCGATCAGGGCCATAACACCTTCGCGGAACTGAAACAGTCCCTCTCAGACTGTATGGCTTGCATCCAGCACCAGGACGACTATAGGCTCGCCATACGCAGCTCGATGAGACTCATTGATCTGGAATTGCTCTTAACAAAACTAGAGAACTTGCGACATGCGGATCTGGAGCCTAAGGTGAAGATATTCTTGGCTTCAGCTCGTCGCCGCGCCGTGTGGCAGCAAGAGTGCCGAAGGTGAGACATAGAAGACAAAGAGGCCCTTATCGGTCATTTGGATCTTCGTCACCACCTATTGCAATCTGAGATGGAGTCTACCGTTTCTTCGATTTTTTAGGTATGATCCCACACGCAGAGGGGGAATCAGTCTTGATGGGCCTACACATTCAGAGCGAGACCGTGCAAGGCGATCTTGCAAGGGAGAGGCGTAATCTTCCACTGTTGCTTCAGGAGGATGCAGCTGCTAACGCCTCTTTCGAGGCGCGGGTCCAGCAGGAGGCAGAGGGCAAAGCTCGCGCCATGCATTCGGAGAAGATAGCCGTAGTCAGAGCCAAGCTCGCGTCTTTCAAACTCCTAGAATAAACCCATAGGATAGGAGTAGATTCAAGATACCATGTTCAATGTTTTGTTTCTCGAATGGAATGTTATGACTCTCTTGATTGTAAAGTCATAACTAACTTTGTTCAAATGTATTTTCCAGAAACATCTAATGAACTTCGTACTTTCTCATGGCATACGCAATCCTCTCATTTTTCACTGTGTTACCATTCAGCGTCTTACTCATGCGATGGGTAGATTTAGTTGCTGGCAATTTTTAGCCGCATGCGAAACTCGAGCGCTGGCGAGTTTGCGCTACAACTGAAATTCAAGCGACGATAAGTTTGTGCTGCAAGCGAAACTCAGGCGATGGCGAATTTGTGCTGCAAGCAAAACTCAAGTGCCGGTGAGTTTGAGACGCAAGCGAAACTCAAGTGCTGGCGAGTTTGCACTGCAAGCGAAACTCAAGTGCTGGCGAGTTTGAACCGCAAGTGAAACTCCAGTGCTGACGAGTTTGGGCCGCAAGCAAAACTCAAGCGCTAACGAGTTTGAACCGCAAGTTGTGAAGATCAACTGTGTGGGGGTGTGATCTCGTGGTGATCAACTGTGTAGTTGTGAGATCTCGTGGAGATTGTTGTGTAGAAGAAGTTCCGGCTTCCAAACCGGGTTGTGTAGTGGATTCTCCTCGAGAGTGGAGAGCGGGGACGTAGGTCAGCGGGCCGAACCTCGTTAACACATCGCACGTCACTTGGATAACGATTTCTCACTCTATCTCCTTTATATTTGTTATTCATTATTATGGTGTTTTGCTTGCCTTATTTTTATTGCACATTTATAGCCTTAAGACCCTAATCACCCCTCTCTAAGGTCCAACAATTAGTATTAGAGCTTGGTCTCTATATTAGTTTTTGGTCTAACCACCATAGAGAAAAGATCTTATGGAGGTTTTAATGAATGTGCATATGCTAGAGGGACAATCCACCACTAGACCACCACTTTTTACCGGTAGTAATTTTGCTTATTAGAAGGCTAGGATGAGGATTTACCTTCATTGCATTGATCTTGACATCTTAGAACCCATAGAGAAGAAATATGTAGAAAAGCCCAAATTCGGGACTATGACCGATGGAGAAAGACACCAAGCTAATCTCAATGCAAAGGCTATGAATGCCTTAATTTGCGGTCTTTCCCCCAATGAGTATAATAGGGTTTTCACGTGTGCAACTGCATACGAAATATGGGTGAAATTGTGTATTACACATGAAGGAACCCCCAAGTTAAGGAATCCAAAATTAGTGGGCTTATGCATAAATATGAGTTATTTAAGATGCTTCCTAATGAATCCATTAATGCTATGTTTTCTCACTTTACTAACATAATCAATGAATTGCATGGTCTTGACAAGAAATTAACTATCCAAGAGACAAACTACAAGATCCTTCGTTCATTGACTCTAATATGGGAACCCAAAGTTACGGCCATAGAGGAAGCTCATGATCTCACCACTCTAGCTCTCGATGGCCTCATCGGCAAGCTTAAGGTTCATGAGAAAAAGCTCAAGGGAAAGGAGAAGGAGGAAGTACCCCTACGGGAAGTTGAGGAGCCATCACCAAAGATGAAGACCATTGCTCTCAAAGGAGCTAGTGACAACTCCTCATCATCATCGTCGGAGAGTGAAGTTGATTTTTCTAGAGAAGTGGCTCACCTCTCTAGAAGAATTTCTAGACTCATTAAAATGAGCAAGAAGTTTAATCCTCGATCTAACAACAAATTTTCTTCACGTGTAGGAAAATATTTTGAATGCAATAAATCGGGTCATATCGCCAAGGATTGACCCAAACTCAAGGAGAAATACATGAAGTACAAGAAGAAGAAAGCCATGTATGCCGGATGGGAAGAATCCGAACCAAGTGAGTCGGATAGCAATGAAGAAGGAGCTAAACTTGCTCTTCATGATCCCAACATTTGCTTCATGGCCTATGAAAAGGAGGTAGTTTCTGACACCGAAAGTGAATCCTTTTATATGCAATGTGATCTAGCTACGGCTTTAGAAGAATTGAATGTTGAGTTTAAAAGGATGTCAAAAGAATTTTCTTCCTTTAAAAAGTTGCACGCTTCTTGTGATGCCCAACTAGAACAACTATAAGCCTTTCTTGTATTAAAAGATGAATTGCTAGGGAATCTTAATTTTGAAAAAAAACAATTAAGATCCAAGATTGAAAGACTAGAAATTAAGAGTGGTAGGATTAGACCCACTCATGCTTATGCTAATCATCATCACCATGGTAGAAATAGATTTCATAGATCATATGCTGCTACACACAAGAGAAATTTTGTGTGCACATATTGCAAGAAACATGGCCATATTTCTACTCATTGTAGGATCAAAGATAATCATGAATTTTATGGCATGACATGGGTACCCAAAGGTATCAAGCTTACTAACCACCAAGGACCCAAGATTTGGGTACCTAAAGTTACTACACCTTCATCTCTTATAGGAAACATCACGACAACGACGTAAAGAGATGTGGTGCCTTGATAGTGGTTGCTCACATCATATGATGGGCAACAAAGAGCTATTTGTAACCCTATCAAGGATTGAAGAAGGTAGCATCTCCTTCGGTGGTGGAGAGAAAGGTAAAACCATTGGTATTGGATGTATTGGTAAGACACCCTCTCCCGTTATAGAAGATGTTTATTTGGTTAATGGCTTGAATCATAATCTTGTTAGCATTAGCCAATTAAGTGATAAAGGTTTTGATATTTCCTTTAAACCGGACAAATACATTATTAGTATGAATGGAAAAATTGTTTTTGTTGCTAATCGAAAATCTATTGTGTATATTTTTGAGATGAATGAATTAGTGAATCAAGATGTGAAGTGCCTCGCGGCAATTGATGAAAACCCTTGGATTTAGCATAAAAGGCTTGGACATGCAAACTTGGAATTGATATCCAAATTGTCCAAGAGGAATCTTGTTAAAGGGTTACCGAACTTGTATTTCATCAAAGATACCATATGCGAAGATTGTGCTAAAGGTAAACAAACTAAGTCTACTTTCAAATCCATCAATGAGGTATCAACTTCTAAACCTTTGCAATTACTTCATCTTGATTTATTTAGTCCTATGCGTGCTACCTCTCTTGGAGGCAAACACTATGTTTTTGTTATCATTGATGATTTTTCTCGTTTTACATGGACAATCTTTCTTGTTAGTAAAGATGAATGTTTTGATGAGTTTTCAAATCATGTTAAGAGAATTAAAAATAAAAAAGATTTGAAAGTTGTTAAAATAAGAAGTGATCATGGTGGTGAATTTCAAAATATCTCTTTTTATGATTTTTGTGCGCATCGTGGTATAACACATGTGTTTTTCACTCCAAGAACACCACAACAAAATGGTGTTGTTGAACGGAAAAATCGAACCATACAAGAGATAGCACGAACTATGTTAAACTCCTTTGATTTGCCTAAATATTTTTGGACGGAAGCCGTCAATACGGCTTGCCATGTTTTAAATCATGTTTTGATTAGACCAAAGCTTAAGAAAACTCCTTATGAACTATTTTATGGAAAAACTCCATTTATTGGTTATTTTCGTATCTTTGGTTGCAAATGTTTTATTTTAAATACAAAAGATCACCATGATAAATTTGATTCCAAAATTGATGTTGATATTTTCTTAGGGTATGCACCTCGAAGTAAGGCTTATAGGGTCTTCAACAAACGAACTCTTGTTGTTGAAGAATCTATAAACGTTACTTTTGATGAGACTAATATTGGTTCACAAGTTATTTTGCCTAGGAAAGATGATGATGATGTTGAGGGAGGATTGGAACTTTTGCAACTTAGTAATACACCCTCAATAGAAACACAAAAAGATGTAGAAAGCACCAACACTCATGTACAAAAAGAACCCCCCAAAGCATGAAAATTCGTATCAAATCATCCAAAGGAGCAAATTATTGGGAGTCCTTCACAAGGAGTTGTTACTCGCTCAAAGGCTTTGAGTAAGTGTGGTAATGTTGCTTTTCTATCTCAATTAGAACCTAAGAAAGTTAATGATGCTTTAAATGATGAATTCTGGGTTTTAGCTATGCATGATGAACTAAATAATTTTGATATTTGGAAATTAGTTCCTAGACCTAACAATGCTAGTGTAATTGGAACAAAATGGGTTTTTAGAAACAAACTTGATGAACAAGGTATTGTTATTAGAAATAAAGCTTGTTTGGTTGTCCAAGGATATAATCAAGAGGAGGGCATAGACTATGATGAAACTTTTGCACGGGTTGTAAGGTTAGAATATATTAGGATATTTTTGACATTTGCTAGCTTTAAAGATTTCAAATTGTTTTAAATGGATGTTAAAAGTACCTTTTTAAATGGTTTTATAGAAGAGGAAGTATATGTTGAGCAACCCCCCGGTTTTATAGATCATGCTTTTCCTAATCATGTATACCGGGTTCAAAAAGCTTTATATGGGTTGAAACAAGCTCCTAGAGCTTGGTATGCTCGCCTCTCTAGTTTTCTTCTTGGAAATGGTTTCTCTAAAGGAAAAATTGATAATACTCTTTTTGTGAGAAAAAGGAAAAATGATTTCATTTTAGGGCCTGTTTGTTTGACTAAAAAAAGAGGGAAATCAAAGAAATGGAAAACTATTAAAATGAAGAATTGGTTTGAGAGTGTTTAGTTGGCTAAAAAAAGAAGGAAATCAAAAAAATGGAGATGAAATGATGTTAGTTGTCACATTATTATTGGATGATGTGAGTGATTTTTTAAGAAAACTAGTCTTGATGTTGTTTGGTTGGCAAAAAAATAAGGAAATGAATTATAAGAAACCTATTTCCTGTAGTGTGTTGTTTTCTTTTGTTTGGTTCATTCTTAAAAATAAGAAATAAAATGAGATGAGATGAGTTGTCATTGTATTATTGGGTGGTGTAACCCACACTTAAGAAAAGTGTTTTCACAACTTTTTGGGATGAAAACAAAGAAATAAAATGTTAATTAGATGAGGTGAATTGTTATAATATTTTATTGGATGATATGAGTGATTTGAAATGATAAGAAAAGATGAGTTGAGTGATGTTTGGATGAAAATAATATTTTATTAGATATGATGGATGAGTTGTTAGATGAAAATAATACTTTATTAGATGTGATGGATGAGTGGTTAGATAAAAATAATATTTTATTAGATGATGTGGATGAGTTGTTGGATGAAAATAATATTTTATTGGATGTTGTGGGTGAGTTTTAGGGATGGAAATGGAGGAAATAGTACTTTTTGAGATTTTCACCTTTTCCATTTGCATTTCTTGGTTTTTAGGAAATAACCAAACAGACCCTTAGTGCAAATATATGTTGATGATATCATTTTCGGTGCTACTAATGAATCTCTTTGTGAGGATTTTTCTAAAGTTATGCAAGATCACTTTGAGATGAGCATGATGGGAGAGCTCACATTCTTTCTCGGACTCCAAGTCAAGCAAACTAAGGATGCGATATTCATTTCTCAAAGCAAATATACTAGAGAATTGGTGAAGAAATTCAATTTGTTGAACTCTAAGCATGCACCAACTCCCATGAGTACAAGTGTCAAGCTTGATGCGGATGATAGTGGTGAGGATGTTGACCAAAAACTATACCGATGTATGATAGGTAGTCTTCTTTATCTCACTGCTAGTAGACCCGATATCATGTTTAGTGTGTGTGCATGTACACATTTTCAAGCTTCTCCTAAAGCATCTCATTTGATTGCCGTTAAAAGAATTATTAAATATGTTCATGTAACAATTGATCTTGGTTTGTTTTATCCAAAGAGCACCTCTTTTGATTTATATGGTTTTTGTGATGCCGACTTTGCCGGATGTAAGGTAGATCGCAAGAGTACGAGTGGAAGATGTCAATTCTTGGGAAATTCTTTTGTTTCTTGGGCTTCTAAGAAACAAAATTGTGTTACATTGTCTACTACGGAAGCGGAATACATTGCCGCCGGCTTATGTTGTGCCCAAGTTTTGTGGATGAAACAAAGCTTAGTTGACTATGATTTGAATTTTCAAAATATAAAAATCTTTTGTGATAACACTAGTGCTATTAATATTTCAAAAAATTCAGTTTTGCATTCTAGAACCAAGCATATTGATGTGCGCCATCATTTTTTACGTGATCATGTAGAGAGACAAGATGTATCCCTTGTATTTGTTGACAAAAAATCTCAATTAGCGGATATCTTTACCAAGCCTCTTGGTTTGGGCTTATGCACTATGTGAAAGTTCTATTTGCTTGCTTGATTAGTTGCATTTCACCTGCATTTTTGTTTATTTTTTTACCCCATTTTGATGGTGACAAAGGGGGAGAGAACTCTCCTCATTTGTGCACATAGTAAGGAGGAGCTCATAGATAGGAGGAGCTACTATCTATAAGACATATTTATTTTGCTCCTATATAATGGCTGGTTGTCATCATAAAAAATGGAGAGATTGTTAGCCCTTATGTTTTGATGATGTTTTACAACCACCATTATCGGTACTAATTGATTGTTGAGTGATAATGTAGTTAATATATATATATATATATATCAAGCATGTTAGTGCCATACATAGAGGATTGGATGGAATATACGTTACAACGATGATATCCAAAGAAGGAGGAGTCATAGTGATGAAACAACGTTTATTCAAGAACACCAAATGCAATAAAAAGTTTCATCAACTCAAACTATATCAAGACTCAAGGAATTGTATTCTATGTGAGGATATGTCACGCCCCGCTTCCCAAAATACATGGGAATCAGAACGTGAACAAGCCCGCGACGTATTAGATTGAGAAGAAATATACGCTATCATTTTTTTCCTTTCCTTTTTCTTCTCAATCAAATACGCTAAGCGTCTAGAAATAAATACAATACGAAGTCACAGGTCCCCAATCACAATAGCAAGAATATAAAGACAATTCAGAATAAGGAATAGACATATCATCAACAGTAAATCATCCCAGACATAAAATATGGGTTCAACATACCCTTATTACAAAACAATCCAACTAGAAAATAAGAAATACATAGTCCATAAAGAAAATAATGTTAAAATACTAAATTTATCATCAACTAAAGAAAAGTACGGTAAAAGAGTTTTAAGGTCCAACTACTACTACGGAAGCATCCTTCTGCAAGGCACCCCTGCTAAGAATCCTATGGCTCCTGTACGATTCTGAACTGAGGCTGTCTGTCTCCTAAATCTGACGTACACCCAGAAAATAGGAGTACGTCAGTGTATATAATACACGGCAAGATCCCCCAAGACAGGAACAAATACAATAACAGTAATGATAATAAATGCGTGGTCAATGCGATAACAGAAACAGAAATAGAACATGTGATGATAGTAATAACGATAGAGACGTGCAACTGAAATACTAATAATCAGAAAAATCCAAAAATCAACCAAGTAACAAGATTATGCAGGTAGCGATCAAAACCCATCCAAGCAACAAGATCATATAATAGATGAAATTAATACTTAAAAATCTACAACAAGAGACGTAGTACGTCAAGCGAAATAATCCAAACAAGGTAACCCTCATGCATATACCATATGTATCAAATTGTAGATAATTAAATATTGACCCCGATCTATGTATGAAAAGAAGTATAACTAGTTCTCATCTCACAAGAATCCGTAACCATCTAAGTAACAATGTCATGTAACTAGCCATCCTATATCAGGCCACTGGTTCACAACTCACACAGAGTTAATGCTCATATCATCGAATAACTGACTGGTCGCAAATCATAAATATCCCAACTCCTTAGACCCACCCTGGTGACTACACAAACTTCACCGACGCGAGCCCGGAATACAACCATAATGACAAATATATCAACTTCTCAGACCCACCCCGGTGACTACACAAACTTCACCGGCACGAGCCCAGAATACATTAACAATCACAATATCTCATCTCCTCAGACCCACCCTGGTGACTACACAAACTTCACCGGCGCGAGCCCGGAATACATCAACAATCACAATATCTCATCTCCTCAGACCCACCCCGGTGACTACACAAACTTCACCAGCGTGAGCCTGGAATATATATCAACAATCCCAACCGCTCACATGGACCAATACTTCTCATCCCAATTCTTGTAATTCCAGGTCAACTACACACGAGATTCTAAATCCTGACTGTGTCATACATATCATTATAGTCATGTACTTCTCATGATTCTCAACATGGAATAATAAATACAATTACGCTAAGTGTCAATGTCATAAAGTGTGAGCATGGTCGTGATCACATGCAATAAACATACGAGAGTAAAGCTACTATTAACAATGCAAGATAAAACTACAATTACCAGATGTTTAGCACACGAAAATCGAAATCTCAATTATTAATTCCAAGAATAATTTCCTTTAAAATTATCTCACATTATAAAAATTTTAAAATGATCTTCTTAAAATATATTCTATTATTATTTATGAACAGTAATACTTTTTAATTTATAAATGATTTCTATGATATTTTATAAAATAATCTAAAATACTCTTTTTCTTAAAATAAAATTCTTTTAGTCATAACAATTATTCAAAAATACTCCTTATCCAAAATAAATTATTTTCTCAAAATAATTCCTTTTAAAATATTTTCCTCATTATAAATAATTCTAAAAATACTTTATAAATATATTCTTCCTTTCAAACAATACGAAATTAACAATAAACTATATTTTTGACATACTTATTCATTGTTTCGCAGAATATATTCACCGCAAAATTTCCAATAACCACACAATTAATATCATATCAGCACAAACTAATCTACGCACATACGTAATAAATTCACAATTGAGATAAAAATATAAATTAACGAGACAACGAGCAAGAGGGATCTTGCTAACGATGTGTGAAAATACAACACTACTTGTGTCTAAAACTCATTACTGAACTTATGTATAGACTCTAATAACACTTAACATGTTGCTAATTAATATTATCAAAGTTAATCATTGCACAATACTAACAGTCAAGTATATAGTCAAGTCAACGCAGCAAATAGCAAGTCACAGTGGGACTTGCCTCAGGCTCGCGGTCGTCGGATCTAGTGGTGGGAGACTACGTCGGGCGGGGCGGATCTGATCTTGGTCGGAGCTGAACGGCGGCGCTGCAGGGGGCGGAGGAGCGTCTAGTTGAGGGCAGTGGTGGCAATGGCTGACGGAGGGTGGATATGGTGGTTTGGTCAGAGTTCGGACTTAGTTAGGGTGGCGGAGCTTAGGTGCGGTTCGAAGGCTGGCTCAGGGTGGCGAAGGCCTGAGGCGGTGAAGGTGGTGAGGGAGGCGGTGATGAGGAGGAGGGAGAGCGAAGTCGGGCTTGGTGGAGGTGAAGGCGGGGCGTTGGGGTCAGCTGGGCTGCGGGTCGAGCTCAGGGGAAGGGCGTCGGGCGGATTTGTGGCTGGAGCGGCAGAGTACGTGGTCTGGGGCGGCATTGGGAGAGGAGAACGGTCGGAGGTGAATGGGCGATGAGCTCAGTGGTCGGACGACGGTCGAGAGGAGGAGGCAGTGAGATGGGTTTCTTGAGGCTGAAGAGTGTATAAGAACAGAGAGAGGAAAACGTGAGAGAGATGAAGAGAAAGAGGGGATGATGGTGACAGTTGAGGAGAACGTGAGAGAGAGAGAGAGAGAGAGAGAGAGAGAGAGAGAGAGAGAGAGAG
>BQKN01000917.1:319690-335606 GCA_022839385.1 Asparagus kiusianus | reverse complement strand
AGAGAGAGAGAGAGAGAGAGAGAGAGAGAGAGAGAGAGAGAGAGAGAAGTTATGGTGGCTAGTTCGTGAAGAAGAGAAGGAGAGAGAGAATGTAACACAATTATAAATATATAGGAAAATTTAGGGTTTTGGAAAATAAGAAAAAATAATAATAATTATGAAATAAATTAAATAATTATTGAATAATTATCTACACATTAAAACGTACCAGTTGTATTAATACAACATATAATACGTAACAGTAGAAATAATACAAGAAATTACACAATTAAACAATAATAATTAATAAAAAATATAATTACTTATATTTAAAATTAAATAATTATGGGAAAATTATCTATACAATAAAACATACTAGTTGTATTAATACGACAGCTGATACGCAATAATAGAAATAATACAACTAATTGTACAAAATATTTTCTAGTATTTTAAAATATTTAATTATTATTTATAAACGAGTATTTGTATTTTTCTTGATTTTCTATAATTTTCTATGATTTAAAAATCTGATTATATATTTATTTAAATGATTTTAATATTTATAAGTTTAGTTTGTGTGGTAAAAATTTCTGGAATTAATTTGTTGTGTTATCGGTACTATTATATGTTATTTTAAATAATATGTTGTACTATTAATATTATTACGTAATATTTCGTATAATACTTTGTATTATTAATTATGTATTATTTGTATAATTAGTTGTATTATTTCTATTGTTACATATTATCTGTCGTATTAGTATAACTAGTACGTTTTACTGTGTATATAATTGTCCCATAATTATTTGATTTTAAATGTAAGTAAATATATTTTAATTATTAATTATTCTCGTTTAATTGTACGATATGGGTATATTTCAACTATTTCGTATCAACTGTTATATTAGCACAATGGGTACGTTTTATTTTATAGATAATTATTCCATACTTATTTGACTTAAAATATGAGTAATTATATTTTTAATTAATTATTTTTGTATAATACCTATTAATCCTTAATCCCCGTACTCTCTCTCTTCCCATTCAATCCCTCAAATCACTCCCCATGATTTTCTCCAGCCACAATCATTCTTTCCATTTTCTCTCATTCTCAAAATTTCAAAATTCAAAAACATATCAAATATACTCCCCAAAATCACGTACAAATCTTCTCTCTCTCCTATACAATAAAATCATATCCATCTCTCTCTCATCAATTATCATAACCACCAGCTCTCTCTCCCCCCTTCATCGTTCTCTCTCCTCTCTCTCTTCATCACAAACGCCACCAAACCCATCAGCTCCGACCACCTCCCCTCTTCCGACGATCCTGTACCCCACCGTCGAGCTTCCTCTCTCCACCACCGAAGCCGCCCTTCCCCAAGCTTGTCACCGCCCCGAGCTCAGCCGCTCCGACGAGCCTGACCGTCGCCGAGAACTCCACTAGGCCAGCGCCCTCCCCCTGAACCGCCTCCAGCCCCATCTCCTCTCCCCGCCGCCTTGGCCTCCGCGTCTGCCTCCGACCAGATCTGCACCACCTCCACCGCCTTACAGCCGCCTGAGCCGTTGTCCAGCAGCCCCAAACCCAATGAACCCGCACCGGCCAGCACCTCCCCTTCCCCTGTAAAACCCCGTAAATTTGAACATTTTATGATAAATAATGATAAATATGTTATATGGTAAAAAATAATATATTTTGATTTTTGGATATGATAAGAATTGATTTGAGATTAACTCAATGTATATTTGTGAAAATATGAGTGCAAATGCACAAAACATGCACAAAGACCAAGAGTGAAAATCTGGGAATAATGACCAGTTATGAGTTTTTATATTTTTCACACCGATATAGTTAGAATTTGGAAAAGTGTAAAAGACCAAAGTTGTAGGTCTCTTCAGCAGCTTTCCAACAAGTCTTAGAGCACCTCATTCTGAGGTCGGATGAGAAAGTTATAGTTAAAATAACGAAGGGGTATTTTCCTAGTCAGACTAGGTTTCCTAGTTCGGGTCTAACAGGTTTGTTTCGGGTTTGCCTCTATAAATACTTGTTTTTTTCATAAAAATTCCTTTCTTTTATCATATCTAAGAACCCTAACAGCCACCAAACCCCCATAAACCCTATTTTGAATTCTTAGAGAAGATTTGAGGCTTTCAAGTTGTGTTTTGTTGATTTTTGGTTTTTGGAGTGGAGATCTCCTTCGACGTTGCTTCTAACAAGTTTTCCTACAACCCCAGGCGAGTATCATCTCTACTAATCCCCTTTCCAGTTTTTAAAATATTTTTGAAAAGTTTTTAATGAGTTTTATAGAGCCTAATCAATTAATTTGTGTATAAAAATTAGATCTTTTGTATATATGTATAAAGACTAGGTCTTTTCATGTTAAAGAGATTAAGCATGAATTTACAGAAGTATTTTAAGATCTGAAAATAATTTAAAATATTATTTATCTGAATTTAGATGTATTATTCTTCGTTTTAAAGTTTCGTGCATGATTGAAGGTTTACATATGATTTCTTATGCAAATAATCATGCTTGTTATGTTCTGTTGAAAATCTGCTGCACATATATACTATTGAGCTAGACATTTGAAATAACAAATGATATCCAATTTGAACCAAACTAATTCCAATTGAAAGATATGTGAATCTAGTTTTCAAAACAGAAAACCATACCTAAAGATAGTTTTCGTAGAGAAAGATATGCTCAATTTACTGATGATAGGTTCTGCAGAAAATCTGCTGCACAAATAAAATGTTTGACTGGAAATTAGAAATATCATATGAACTCCAAACTGAGCAAAATCAGTGGCAAATGATAGCTATGTGAGTCTAGTTTTTAAAACGAAAAACTATTCTTAAAAAGAGTTTGTCCAGAGAAAGATATTCTCAATTTACTAATGATATGTTCTGCAGAAAACTGCAGATGTGCTGATTTGAAATAAATTGATATATTACGTAAAGGTTTCTTGAGTTTTGCTGTTGTTTGTTATTTTTGAGAGAGTTTCTCGATCTTGTACTGTTATATACAATGCTTAAGAGTTGTTTAACATCTGGGATAATGATGAACACCAGATATGGACACGCACACCGAGATATGTGCACGTACACTTAGATTATGTTGTGTTAACATACTTTTTGTCGCACGTTGAGCTGATGAATACATATGAAAGAGTATAGTTAATTCATGTATCCGAAAATAGGGAGATAAAACCTATTTGCCGCAGAACGATTGAGTAATAGTATTACAATAGTATCGTTATTTCATGTATCCGGGATAGGGAGATAAAACCTATTGCCGCAGAACGATTGAGTAAGAATATTACAAAAGTATCGTTATTTCATGTATCCGGGATAGGGAGATAAAACCTATTGCCGCAGAACGATTGAGTAAGAATATTACAAAAGTATCGTTAATTCATGTATCCGGAAATAGGGAGATAAAACCTATTTGCCGCAGAACAATTAAGTAATAGTATTACAAAAGTATCGTTATTTCATGTATCCGGGATAGGGAGATAAAACCTATTGCCGCAGAACGATTGAGTAATAGTATTACAACATTATCGTTATTATATGTATCCGGAATAGGAAAATAATAAATCCTATTGCCGCAGAGCGATTGAGTAACGAGCATTACAAAAGTATCGCTATAGTACAATATGATGCACACATAGATTTTTGATCAGTTGTAAGTTTTACTTTCCAGATGGATTGCCCGCGAGTAGGGTATTTTCCTTTGAGATTTTGAGGCACCCGTTATGAACGGCAGATATATTTATTTTAGCAATTGTTAATATCCTCTTATTATAGAGTAGGTCACTCGGACGTAGTTCGAGATGAGATGATTATTCTTTATGTTAGAGATTGGAGTATTTATCATTGATTATTTGTTTTTCATTCATAGAGAGTTATATGAATGATTTGATATATGTATGTACTGATTCTATTTTCTTATATACTCCTACCCCTTCCCCTGGGGAGAGGTAGTGATGATCTCGCTAGCGCTTTGACGCTCGTTGTTTTCCCCCCTTTCAGGCAGCGAGTCTGGCGCACGGAGAGTCGCAGGTTGATGGAACTTCTTAGTTGTCCATTTAGTTACTTATCATATTTTGTAGTTATTACAGAACTCCACATGTTGTTGATAAATCTCAGAATCTAGATTGATATTTTGTTTCATAGAGTTGAGAGCTATTGTGAGACTTTGTTTATGTGACTCATTGTATTTGAGATTCAGTTCAGACTCAGAGATATGTCTATTTTATTCCAGTTGGGCTCATTATTGATTTTTCTTATGCTTCTTCTGTGTATATCCAGTATTATCCTATTTCTATTTTTACCTGTCTGTACCTTCACCTATTTATTGTTTCCACTAGATAGATAGTGATTGTGATGGTGAAACTTATCATAGCATGGTGGTTGGTGCTTGGCAGGTTTGACAATCCGGGTTTCACCTGGGACTGCAGCCTTGTGTGAACCCTGGGGCGTCACATCCCCGTCCTCCGTCGAACCCCCTACCGTCACGCCCGCAACCCCACCTCAGGCTCCGTGTCCGCCAACCCAATCCCGTCGGCCCAAACCCCCTGTAGCAGCCCTCTCCCGTCGCCGGCCACGCCGAGATTTCCACGTCGACAGCCTAGCCGCACTCACTCCTCATCGCTCATCGCCCCGCGGTGACGCCGTAGCCTCGCACGTCGACGCTGACGCGATCGACAAGACCCCGAGGCAAGATCCCTCTTGCTCGTTGTCTCGTTAATTTATATTTTTTATCTCAATTATGAATTTATTACATATGTGCGTAGATTAGTTTGTGCTGATATGATGTTAATTGTGTGGTTGTTGGAAATTTTACGGTGAATATATTTTGCGAAACGATGAATAAGTATGTCAAAAATATAGTTATGGTTAATTTGGTATTGTTTGAAAGGAAGAATATATTTATAGAGTATTTTTAGAATTATTTATAATGAGGAAAATGTTTAAAAGGAAGTATTTCGGGAAAAGAATTTACTTGGTTAAAGAGTATTCTTGAATAATTGCTATGATTTAAAAGAATTTTTATTTTGAGGAAAAGAGTATTTTCGAACAATTTATAAAATATTGTTGAAAAAGAAACGAAAAAGACTTTATAAAATTAAATAGGGTTACTGTTCATAAATAAAAATAAAATAATAAAAATATATTTTAAGAAGAGTATTTTAAAGAGAAATATTTTTTGGAAACTATTTATTGGGCATTAATGATTGAAAACTGTGACATTTCATGTGAACAATTTCTTCTATTTGGCATTTTTATCTTGTACTGTTAATAGTAGTTATTCTTGCTTCCTGCTCATGATACATGACACTGACACATAATATGAATTGTATTTGTGATTCGTTGATGAGAATTACGATAAGTACATGATTATAGTGGTGTGTATGACATGAATAAGACCTAGAGATTTGTGTGTAGATGACCTGGGATTATGAGAGTTGGGATGGTGAAGTCTTGGTTCATGTTATCGGATGTGTTTGATGTTTATTTACCAGGCTCGCACCAGTGGATCGTTTCACTCTGGGGTGGGTCTGAGGAGTAGTGAGATGTGGATGTTTATGTATTTTCCAGGCTCGTACCAGTGGATCGTTTCACTCTGGGGTGGGTCTGAGGAGTTGGGATATTTGTGATTTGCGATTAGTCAGTTACCCAAGGATATGAGTTGGCTCTGTGTGAGAAAGGGACCAGTGAGTTGTGATAGGATGGTCAGTTGTGTTCTTTTCATATATAGATCGGGATTAATATTTAATCATCTATAATTTGAGACATATGGTATATACATAAGAGTTTCCTTGTTTGGATTATTTCGCTCGACGTACTACGTCTCTTGTTGTAGATTTTTAAATATTAATTCCATCTATTGTATGATCTTGTTGCTTAGATGGTTTCTGATCGCTACCTGCTTGATCTTGTTACTTGGTTAATTCTTGGATTCATCTGATTATTAGTATTCCAGTTGCACACCTCTATTGTTATTACTATCATCACATGTTCTATTTTTACTTCTGTTATCACATTGACCACGCATATATTATCATTATCGTTATTGTATTTATTCCTGGCTTGAGGGGATCTTGCCGTGTGTTATACACGCTGACGTACTCCTATTTTCTGGGTGTACGTCAGATATAGGAGACATGCAGCCTCAGTTCGGAATCGTACAGGAGCCAGAAGATTCTTAGCAGGGGTGTCTTGTAGAAGGAGTAGAAGAACCAACTGAAGCGTAGTGATTTTCTTCTATAGCAGTAGTTGGACATTAAAACTCTTTTACCGCACTTTTCTTTAGTTGATGTTGGACTTAGTATTTTAACAGTATTTTCTTTATGGACTATGTATTTCTTATTTCCTAGTTGGTATTTTGTAATAAGGGTATGTTGGACCCATATTTTATGTCTGGGATGATTTACTGTTGATGATATGTCTATTCCTTATTTTGAGTTGTCTTTATATTCTTGCTATTGAGACCGGAGACCTGTGACTTCGTATTGTATTTATTTCTAGACGCTTAGCGTATTGGATTGAGAAGAAAAGAAAAAGAGAAAAAAAATGATAGTGTATATTTATTCTCAATCTAATACGTCGCGGGCTTGTTCACGTTCCTGTTCCCGTGTATTTTAGGAAGCGGGGCGTGACAGTGGTGATCAACTGTGTATTTGTGAGATCTCGTGGAGAGTGTTGTGTAGAAGAAGTTCCGGCTTCCAAACCGGGTTGTGTAGTGGATTCTCCTCGAGAGTAGGGAGCGGGGACGTAGGTCAGTGGGCCGAACCTCGTTAACACATCGCGCGTCACTTGGATAACGATTTCTCATTCTATCTCCTTTACATTTGTTGTTCATTATTGTGGTGTTTTGCTTGCCTTATTTTTATTGCACATTTATAGCCTTAAGGCCCTAATAACCCCCCCTCTAGGGTCCAACAATGGGATCGATGCAGAAACCTCCTATAATTTACTATTGGGTCGACCTTGGATTTATGGTAATGTTAAAGTTCCCTCCACCCTCCATCAGTGTCTAAAATGTTAGATCCTTTGTTTTGATGATGATTTACAAACATCATTATTGGTGCTAATTGTTTATTGAGCTATATTGTAGATCACATATCATTAGCACCTTATATGGAGGATTGGATGGAAAATGAGCTATAATGATAATATCTAAGGAGGTGGAGATAAAGTGATGAAGCAATGCTTTCAAGAGCACCATATGCATAAGAAGCTTCATCTACTCAAGAGCAAATATCAAGACTCAAGCCATGTATTTCTATGTGAGGGATATTTGCTATTTTATTGTTCTCTCTAGTACTTAATATAGGCAAGTAGTTTGTTCATTACATTTGAAGCTCATGGGATATCATACTTGCACACTTTCAAAACTCATATTTTGGTACTTTTGCTAAAATGATGACTTTCACATATACGAGGACCTTTTTGCAAAATTCCTTTTCAAACAAGTTTATCAAGTGTTTATAAACTACTCTTAAAGTTTTACATTTTTTAGAGTTTATTTACTATTTTTAACAGAGTCTTAAAACTTAATTTTAAAATCGATTCAGGCTGATAACCTATTATCAATCGACTGATGACATCAGTCGGCTGATGTATCGACTGATGAAACTACCTGCAATCATCAAAAGTTTCTGTTCTGTTTTGGTCGACTGACCAGCCTACTGACGAGTTGTCAGATCGTCAGTCAACTGATGAGCTGGTATTTGAATATAACGTTCAGCTCATCAGTCGACTGATACTCCCCGTCAGCCGACTGATAAGTAGTCTAACAACTAGTTTTTTTATAGAATTTGTTTCTCGGTTTTTGGGGGATTTCTGCTGATTCTTTAGGGTTTTGGTTGTTGTCTTCTCTTCCTATAAATACCCAACAACCCCAACTACTTCAGAACCTAAGCTTTCATTGCAAATCTCTTGTGTTTGAGTTTATTGTTTCCAAAGAGTTTCAACTTTCATTTTGCTTTCACTATTTCAAAGCCCAAATCCCAAGCTTTAATTGCATTCTACTCTCCTGCCATAGGGCTACTGTAAAGAGAGAGCTTTTCTTCGATTTACTACTATTGTAAGCTTGATCTCGTGGAGATCTACTGTGTGGTTGTGAAATCTCGGTGAAGATCGTTGTGTAGAAGAAGTTTCGGCTTCCAAACCAGGTGTGTAGTGGATTTTTCCTCGAGAGTGGGGAGCGGGGACGTATGTCAGCAGACCGAACCTCGTGAACATACCGCGTGTCATTAATTGGCTAACTATCTCTATCCCTACTCTTTTTTATTGTTATTAAATTTCATATTTATGTGTGGTTTGTTGGAATATCTTTTAATTGCATATTATTTATCTATAAACCCTATTCACCCCCCTCTAGGGCCTTTCAATTAGTATAAGAGTAAGGTCTCTACTGTTTGTTAGGCTTAAACCCCTTAGAGAACAGATCTAAATGGAGGCTTCAATGAATATGCATATTGTAAAACCCTGAAATTTTTATAACAAATATATGAGAATTATTAATAATAAATAATTCTCTTATGATAAATAATCATATATATATATATATATACACGATGAATGTGATTTTCTGTGTTTGAGAACCCATCAGGTGTTTCTATGTGAGAGGAATCGAGTCATATGTCCAGCATGTCAATTTTCGAGCAGCAGATATTCTTTGGGCTGCGCGGTCGACCGCGACGGTCGACCGTGGCGGTCGACCGCACAGCGGTCAGAGAGTTTTCTCAGGTTTGGGTCTTATCGGGTTTCGGGTCGGGTTGTGGGTTTTGTATATATACTAATGAACCGAGACAACCCTCTTTCCATCTGAAATCTGTAACCCTAGCCCCCTCTCTTCCCTAAAACCCTAATCTTCTTTGCTTGGTGATTTGGGAGGAGTTCTTGAGGATTTGCAGCAGTTTTTGGTGGGATTCGGCGAAGGAAAACGTTCTCCTTCAGATTCAGAGACTCATTTCTCACCAGAGGCGAGTAACATCTCGCCTAACTTCACCCCTTTTTATTCTCATGCTTAAATGTGAGTTTTTACTTGGTTTTATGGGCCAAAAATCGTATTTTTGTAGATACAATAGATTCCTTATGACACATGTGATATAAAAAGCAAATGTTTTCAGTTTTAAAAGTTCACCAATGAACTCTATTATAGAGATCTAGATCTGAATATGTTTTAAAAGGAGAATATTTCTGTTTTTATTGTTTTAACTATACATAGATCATGTTTAAATATGTTTGGGGATCTTGGTAATGATTTCTAAATGTGTAAACTTTCATTTTTATCTGTTATATGACATTTTAAGAATGCTATGTTGCTGTTAACTCAAAGAAAGAGAAGATTTACAGGTTTCGAAGCTGACAGAAACCAGATCTGGGTTTATGTCTGCCTCGCGGTCGACCGCATCGGTCGACCGCTGGGCGCGCAGAAGGGGCAGTGTGCGCCTGCCCTCTGTGCGGTCGACCGCGGCGATCGACAGTGACGTCTTGGCAGTCGACCGCACCGGTCGACCGTGAGCATATACGCTGAACAGTGAAGTTCATCTCTGTGTGCGGTCGACCGGTGCGGTCGACCGCCGCATAGTATTGTGCACAATTGGTTTTTGCTGAGTGTTTCATGTGTTCGAGGGATTCCCTCGGCTATCTGATACTAGTGTTTACTGTTGCCATGAATCTAAGCATGATAGATGACCTGAGGGCACCAAATTTAGAATTTATACGCCAAAACGCGTGTGAAACTTGTATAAGTATATCTCTTCATACATCTCATTGATGATTACTATTTGGTCCATGTGTTTGGGAAACTATGTCATTTCAGTCCTCGTGTTGGACTATAATCCACTAAAGTCCTCGTGTTGGACTATAATCCATTTCAGTCCTCGTGTTGGACATTTACCTATTAGACCATGTGTTGACCATTTGTTAAGCTAAGAGTATGACACTTATCTAAATCAGGACACGACACTTATGTAAATTTTTGACCTTTGACACTTATTTGGTTATGACATAACATAATATTTAAATTCTGAGATGGGTTGCATTCCTCTTTATTATTGTTTCTGTATTAGACTTTGGGTTTGGTATTTAGAGATTTACAATTTGAGATTAAGGTATATACATGAGGGTTTCCTTGTTTGGATTATTTCGCTCGACGTACCTATGCTCGTGTTATAAATTTCTAAATACTAAAATTCCTTTTTAGTTAAGATTTATGAATTTGAGACTTATTATGTATTAACTGTATTTTCTTATATAATGAGCCCTATTCCCTTGGGGTTGGTTGTGATGAGCCCTATTCCGGAGAGTTGCAGGTTGATAGCGACACACTTTAGTGCCCAGTCGCTTATATTTTTTTAGTTATGTTTTATTTGGAGCTCCACTTTAGATTTGTGTTAGTCATTTGAGGACTATATCCTAGATGTTGTAAAGGCGGTGTGCCTTATTTTCCTTTGCCCAGACCTTCTATATTTGAATGTTGTGAGAACTCCGGTTTATTTATTCAGACTTTGACTATGTATTTCTATTTTGATGGATGATGAGATATTAATGTGGTCACTATCATTTCCTTAGTTATTCCTTGTATATTCTTCTACTTGCTTTTTTACCTGCACCTATTGTTGACTCTACTAGATAGATGTTAATTGTGATGATGAAACATGTTATTGCACGGTGTGATGCAAGGCAGGTTTGACATTCTTGGTTTCACCTTGGACTGCAGCCTTGTGTGAACCCAGGGGCGTCACAGTTTGTATCAGAGCTCTAGTTCCAGTATCCTTAGGATCATCCTGTGTCGAGTCGTGGAGCTAGGATAGAGTTTCTTAGGATTCATGTATAGAGTCCGTAAGGAATTCCTAGTATGAGTGAGGGCGATATATGCGTATATCTCAAAAATTTGAGAATTTTTTTATAACGACTATTTTTTCTTTAAGTATATGTGTGAGTACTATGAGATGTGATAATCATATTGTGATGTATTATAAATGAATAGAATATACGTCTACTTTGACTCATGAACTTTCATTTTCTTATGATCAGAGATAGATGGCAGGACGCGGTAGACCTCGTACCCGGAGAGCTAGCCAGGCAGAGTCACAGCATACTCCATCAGAGCAGCAGCCAGCTCAATCTGAGCCTCAGCAGGCTTCACCCGAGCCGCAGCAGGCTCCTCAGTATTTGGTGGACATCATGGCTCCTCTTATTGCCCGGATGACAGCCATTGAGGAGTTGGTGACGACTCATATAACACCACGGACACCACCACCACCGGTAGCCCAGCAGCAGGGGATACCTGCCGTTCCTATCAGAGAGAGATCCCCAGAGATCACGCCTGCAGCCATTCCTCTAGCAGTCCCAGATAGAGCCACAGAGCAGGAGGCTTGGCTCCGTATGGTGGAGAGGTACCAGAAGATGAGGGCACCAGAGTTTCAGGGGTCATCAGACCCTCTTGCAGCTCATAAGTGGAAGGAGGATGTGGGCAATATTCTTGACATACTCAGCGTGGGTTCAGTTCAGAAGTAGAGATTGGCATCCTATAGCCTGAAGGGAGATGCCGGGAGATGGTACCAACTCCAGTTTACTCCAGAGCAGAGGATGACCCTCACCTGGGAGGACTTCATATACTTCTTTGACGGACAGTATATTTCTTCTGTAGCACGGACTAGGAAGGAGCTCGAGTTGTCCCGATTGACTCAGGGGGACATGTCAGTGGCGGATTTTGAGAGCCGGTTCATGGAGTTGCTACATTTCACGGGCATGTGGCAGACGGGAGAGCGTCAGGCTCAGATGTTCTTGGTAGGGCTTCGCCCTAATCTCCGCCGATACCTCGTGTCGAGGAGGTTTTATTCAGTTAGGGAGGTAGCTGAGGCTGCCACTTCTCAGGAGATTGAGACTACTATGTTCCAGAAGGATAAAGAAGGGAAGGCCAAGAAAGGACAGAGTGGGGATAAGAGCAAGAACAAGAGACCATTTTCTGGACATCAGCAACAGCATCAGGGCCCTTATAAAAGGGGACCCCAACAGGATCAGAGAGCGCATCAGCAGCGCAAGTTCCAGGGATCTTGTTTTAATTGTCACAAGGTCGGGCATAAGGCATCAGAGTGTCGTAGCGCACCAGCAGGAGCCCAGCAGGGCAAGAGTCCGAACCAGCAGCAGCAGCAGCGCCAGCAGGGCAGAGGTCAGGACCAGCAGAACAGGCTTGAGGCACCGCCAGCAGCTCAGAGGACTGAGGGGCAGATTCGAACAGTTCAGGAGGTCCCTCAGGGGCAGATTGTCCCATATTCTCCACCCCCAGTAGCAGAGCAGTCTTCAGTCACAGGCAGGGTATATGCAGTAGTTCCCCGTGATCATGGAGCCAGCGGAGCCGTAGTGGAGGGTACGTTCTTTGTGAATTACTTTCCCGCCCGTATTCTTTTCGATTCAGGAGCTTCGCATTCTTTCATCTCGCATGCATTTATGGATAAACTCTAGCTCATGGCTCAGCCTCTAGACACCCCTTTATCAGTTTCCACCCCTTTAGGTGAGGTATCGCTTCTGGAGAGCGTTTATAGGAGGTGTACCATCAGTTTGGACGAGTCAGAGTTCATAGTTGATTTGATAGTGTTGTATATATCCGAGTTCGATGTCATCCTTGGTATGGATTGGTTGTCTTCCTACCATATTAGTATTGACTGCTTTGCGAAGACAGTCAAGTTGCGAGCGTCCGACGGGTCCGAGATGATTGTAACCACCTCTCAGGGCAACCGATTTGCGGAGTCATTTCTAGCGTACATCGAGGAGGTGATGCGACGGGATCAAGGTGCTGAGTTATTGGAGACTAGAGTTGTCTCGGAGTATCAGGATGTCTTTCAGGACATACCTGGATTACCTCCAGTGAGAGAGGTAGAGTTCTGTATTGAGTTGCAGCCAGGCACAGCCCCGATATCCCGCGCACCCTATCGCATGTTACTAGCTGAGATGAGGGAGCTTCAGACCCAGTTGGACGAGTTGCTAGCTCAGGGTTTTATTCGTCGGAGTCATTCTCCATGGGGCGCGCCGGTCCTCTTCGTGAAGAAGAAGGATGGTAGTATGAGATTATGCATAGATTATAGAGAGTTGAACAAGGTCACTATCCGGAATAGGTACCCACTACCTAGGATTGATGACTTATTTGACCAGTTGCAGGGAGCGTAGTATTTCTCGAAGATTGATCTTCGTTCTGGCTATCATCAGCTACGGGTTCGGGAGATGGATATTCCCAAGATCGCTTTTCTTACTCGATATGGGTCCTTCGAGTTCTTGATCATGCCATTTGGGTTGACCAATGTACCCGCGGTATTCATGGATTTGATGAACCGGGCTTTTCGTCCCTTCTTAGATCAGTTTGTGATCATCTTCATCGATGATATACTCATTTACTCGAGATCAGAGGCAGAACACGAGGAGCATCTACGAGTAGCTTTGAGGACTCTGCAGGAGCATCAGTTGTATGCTAAGTTTAGCAAGTGTGAGTTTTGGCTTTCAGAAGTCCGATTTCTTAGCCATGTTATCAGTAGGGAGGGTATAGCAGTGGATCCAGCTAAGGTCACAGCAGTTCTTGATTGGGAGCCACCGAAGACGGTGATAGAGATTGATAGTTTTTTGGGCTTAGCGGGCTATTACAGGAAGTTCATTCAGAACTTCTCAAAGATTTCGACGCCGATTACACGCCTTACGAAGAAGGGTGTACAGTTCATATGGAGCATGGAGTGCCAGAAGGCCTTTGATATTTTAAAGGCTAAGTTGACTACAGCGCCGGTTCTGACTATTCCGAGTAGTGACAGGACATTCGTTGTGTATACAGATGCATCATTGGCAGGCTTAGGAGGCGTATTGATGCAGACTCAGAGGGTAGTAGCATATATCTCACGGCAGTTGAGGGTGCATGAGCAGAACTATCCCACTCATGACTTGGAGTTAGCAGCAGTAGTATTTGCACTGAAGTCATGGATGCGCTACCTATATGGAGTGCAATTTGAGTTGTTCACAGACCACCAGAGTCTGAAGTATCTCTTTTCCCAGAAGGAACTCAACCAGAGACAGAGGAGTGTTAGACCCTAGAGGGGGGGGAGTGATTAGGGTCTGATACTAATCTAATCCGATTTAAATGCCAATTAAAATTAATTAACAAGTTATCCTAGCAAGTATGAAATATAACAACTATATAAGCTAGGATAAACAATATGAACAACAAGATATATCCTAACAAAGAGATATAGGCAATGTATGTGCAAGGATATAAAAACTAACACAAAGGTAAACAATATGAACTAGATAGTGAATCATATAAATAATGAGCTAATGACAATGGCGACAAGAAATATAAACACAAGTATAAATAAACGCCAAAGCACACTCAAACAAAAGATATGATCACGGAGTTCGGACCTTCCGTCCTACGTCTCCGCTCCCCACTCCTGGGGAGAAATCCACTATCACAACCGGGTTTTTTACGCTCACACGAATAACGTTTACACCTCACAATGTCGGTTTTTAACGCTCACCGATCAGCGTCACTCCTCACAATCGGTTTTCTAGTTCACCGAAAACTTCACAACACACTCGGTTTTCTAGCTCACCGAAAACCTTACACCACTCACAATATAACAAATATAAATTTGTTCTCTATAATAGATGAGAACTCAATTAAGCACAACTCAATGTTACAATCTCTCACAACCCTAATATACTATGTATGCAAATACAATAAGCTCAAGTGGGTGTGTGTAACAATGAGTGAAATCAAAATCAAACTAAACTCAATTAAAATCTAGCATATAGAAATTATAAACAAAATAATAAATAGCTATAAATGAGTTTAGAGATTCTTCTCTGAATAACAAGATGGAGAGATAGAGATTGAAGCCCAAACAAGAAGATGATCTCCTCCACTTGTGAAAACCAAAAATAGCTTTAAACCAAACTCAAACCAATCATAAACCCTTATTAAAAACTTTCTTAAACTTGTTTAAAACACTCTCATTATTAGATAGAGAGCTGAAGGCAATGGGGTATTTATACCCTCTCAAAACTTCACCAAAAACCCCACTAAAAAGACAACAAAACCCCCAGAAAAACAGCTCAGAAAATAGCCGTTGGGTTCCAACGGTCATATCGGCGGTCGACCGCGGCAGTCGACCGTAAAGAACAAAAAACAGAACAAAAACTTCCAGAGAGTTCGTCGGTCGACCGCACTGTAGCGCGGTCGACCGATGGTACTGTAGCACTGTATATACAGCTCTATAAAATCAATTAGAAATAGTAAATCAACTCCAAAAATTATGAAATTTTGCGAAATGGTTCTAGACATGTATAAGAACATGTTAGAGAAAGAATTTCTGAAAAATCATTTCCCAGTTGAGAGAAATAAATGTTTGAACACAGATTTACAGTTTTTGAAAAACTGCAAACATACATGATTTTGTAAAATCAATTGGACATAGTAAATCAACTCCAAAAATAGTAAAATTTTGAAGAATGTTTCTAAACATATAGATAAATATGTCAAAGAAAGAATTTCTTGAATATCACTTCCCATTTATGAAAACACATCTATTTTGTAAAACATGCACGAACATGTGCACGAACAAAAACATGATTTTGTAAATTCCATTAAACATAACAAATCAATTCCAAACTTGATGAAGCTTTGCAAAATGTTTATAAACATGAAAACTAACATGTTACAAAAAAAAATTTCAATTTTCATTTCTCAATTGTGAAAACTCATTATTTTGTAAAAACATGCATGAATATGAATTTGTTAAGAACATGTTTTTGACAAAAAGAGTTTAAATGCATATTGAAACTTTATGAAATGTCTTCATAAACATTATAACACATGAATATAAAGTAAACATGGTCAATAAAATAATATCACAAAGTTTTCTCAAAATAGCTC
>BQKN01000917.1:301002-314690 GCA_022839385.1 Asparagus kiusianus | reverse complement strand
TGTGTTCGAGGGATTCCCTCGGCTATCTGATACTAGTGTTTACTGTTACCATGATTCTAAGCATGATAGATGACCTGAGGGCACCAAATTTAGAATTTATACGCCAAGACGCGTGTGAAACTTGTATAAGTATATCTCTTCATACATCTCATTGATGATTACTATTTGGTCCATGTGTTGGGAAAACTATGTCATTTCAGTCCTCGTGTTGGACTATAATCAACTAAAGTCCTCGTGTTGGACTATAATTCATTTCAGTCCTTGTGTTGGACATTTACCTATTAGACCATGTGTTGACCATTTGTTAAGCTATGAGTATGACACTTATCTGAATCAGGACACGACACTTATGTAAATTTTTGACCTTTGACACTTATTTGGTTATGACATAACACAATATTTAAATTCTGAGATGGGTTGCATTCCTTTTTATTATTATTTTTGTATTAGACTTTGGGTTTGGTATTTAGAGATTTACAATTTGAGATATAAGATATATACATGAGGGTTTTCTTGTTTGGATTATTTCGCTCGACGTACCTATGCTCGTGTTGTAAAAATCTAAATACTAAAATTCCTTTTTAGTTAAGATTTATGAATTTGAGACTTATTATGTATTAACTGTATTTTCTTATACAATGAGCCCTATTCCCTTGGGGTTAGTTGTGATGTTGTTCGCTAATACTTTGACGCTCGTTGTCCCTCCCTATTTCAGGTAACGAGCCAGGAGCCCGGAGAGTCGCAGGTTGATAGCGACACACTTTAGTGCCCAGTCGCTTATATTTTTTTTAGTTATGTTTTATTTGGAGCTCCACTTTAGATTTGTGTTAGTCATTTGAGGACTATATCCTAGATGTTGTAAAGGCGGTGTGCCTTATTTTCCTTTGCTCAGACCTTCTGTATTTGAATGTTGTGAGAACTCCAGTTTATTTATTCAGACTTTGACTATGTATTTCTATTTTGATGGATGATGTGATATTAATGTGGTCACTATCATTTCCTCAGTTATTCCTTGTATATTCTTCTACTTGCTTTTGTACCTGCACCTGTTGTTGACTCTACTAGATAGATGTTAATTGTGATGGTGAAACATGTTATTACACGGTGTGGTGCAAGGCAGGTTTGACATTCTTGGTTTCACCTTGGACTGCAGCCTTGTGTGAACCCAGGGGCGTCACACATATGCTAGAAGGACAATCCACCACTAGGCTACCCCTTTTCACCGGTAGCAATTTTGCCTATTGAAAAGCTAGGATGAGAATTTATTTACAATGCATTGACCTTGATATCCTAGATATTGTGGAGAAAAAATATGTTAAGAAGCTTAGTAGTGAAATGACCAAGGATGAGAGGAAATTAGCTAACCTTAATATTAAGTCCATGAATGCACTAATTTTTGATCTTACCCCCAATGAATATAAGAGAGTTTCTACATGTGTAACCGCACATACAATTTGGGAGAAGTTATGCATCACACATGAGGGAACCCCCCAAGTGAATGGGTCTAAGATTAGTGGACTCATGCATGATTATGAACTTTTTAAAATGCTTCCAAATGAATCTATTGATTCTATGTTTTCTCGGTTCACTAACATCATAAATGAATTACATGGTCTTGACAAGGTTTTAGAGAATCAAGAGATAAATTGCAAAATTCTTCTCTCTTTGACGCCGGCTTGGGAACCTAAAGCCACTGCCATCGAAGAAGCTCATGACCTCTCAACCCTCACTCTTGATGGACTTATTGGCAAGCTTAAGGCCAATAAAAAGAAGATCAAGGAGAGGGAAGAAGTAATCCCAAAAGCAACCGAAGACTCACCCCAAAAATTAAAGTCTATTGCACTCAAGGGAGCAATTGATGATTCATCCTCCTCGGATAGTGAAGTTGATATCTCTATAGAAGTGGCACACCTCTCTAGAAGAATATCAAAATTAATCAAAATAAATAAAAATTTTAAGAATCGATCTAACAACTTTCTTCTCGTATAGGTAAATGCTTTGAATGCAACGAACCGGGAGACACTTAGCCAAGGATTGTCCTAAGCTTAAGGAGAAGTATTTGAAATACAAGAAGAAGAAGGCTATGTATGCCGGTTGGGATGAGTCCGAACCAAGCGATTCGGATAGTGATGATGAGGGCACCAAGATTGCTCTTCATGACCGGAATATTTATTTCATGGCTCATGAAGATGAGGTACAACCCGAAACCAAAAGTGAATCTCTCTATATGCAATATGAACTAGAAGCGGCTTTAGAAGAATTAAACTTTGAATTTAAAAAATTAGCAAAAGAATATTTTTCATTCAAAAAATTACACGATTCTAAGTATGAGCAACTACAATCTTCTCTTGCTTTAAAAGATGAAATGATAGGAGATCTAGACTTTGAAAACAAACAACTAATATCTAAAGTTGAGAGATTAGAAATTGAAAACAATAGAATTAAATCTAATCATGCTTACTCTAGTCATCATCATGTTAATAGAAAGTGGTATCAATCTCATGCTCCTACATATAAGAAAAGGTTTTTGTGCACATATTGCATGAAATATGGTCATATCTCTACTCATTATAGGATAAAAAATAACATTGATCATTATGAGTTAATGTGGGTACCTTAGGGTACCAAAAATACTAACATTTAAGGACCCAAAGTTTGGGTACCTAAAGGTTCTACAACTTCTTCATATATATGGAACATCTCACACAAGACATAAGGAGTTGTGGTACCTTGATAGTGGTTACTCACATCACATGACGGGTAATAAGGAACTATTTTCAACCCTATCAAGGATTGAAGGAGGCAATGTCTCCTTTGGTGGTGGTGAGAAATGTAAAATTGTAGGTATTTGTAATATTAGTAAGGTACATTCTCCCATAATTGAGGATATTTATTTTGTTAAAAGACTAAATCACAATCTTCTTAGCATTAGTCAATTAAGTGACAAAGGCTTTGACATTTCTTTTAAACCGGATAAATGTATTGTTAGTATGAATGATAAAATTATTTTTGTTACTTAGAAGATCTAATGTTTATATTTTTGAGATGAATAAGTTAATATATCAAGATGTAAAGTGCATTGCCGCGGTGGATGAGAATCCTTGGATTTGGCACAAGAGACTCGGACATGCTAACATGAAGCTTATATCTTAGTAAGAGGGTTACCAAATCTATCTTATATTAAGGATTCTACTTGTGAGAAATGTGCCAAGGGTAAACAAACTAAAACTTCCTTCAAATCCATAAATGAAGTATCCACTTCTAAACCTTTATAATTATTGCATCTTGATCTCTTTGGACCCATGTGTGTTGCCTCTCTAGGAGGCAAACACTATATTTTTGTTATTGTTGATGATTTTTCTCGTTTTACATGGGTAATTTTTATTGCTAATAAAGATGAATGTTTTGAAGAGTTTTCTCATTTTGTAAAAAGAATTGAAAATAAAAAGATTTAAAAGTTGTTAAAATTAGAAATGATCATGGTAAAGAATTTTAAAACAAATTCTTTAATGATTTTTGTGTTCATCATGGTATAACACATGTGTTTTTCGCTCCTAGAACACCCCAACAAAATGATGTTGTTGAACGAAAAAAATAGAACCATACAAGAGATGGCAAATATTTTTGGGAGAAAACCGTTAATACGGCTTGCCACATTTTAAATCGTGTTTTGATTAGACCTTCTTTTAAGAAAACTCCTTATGACCTTTTTTTTGGCAAAACTCTACATCTTGGATATTTTCGTATCTTTGGTTGTAAATACTTTATCTTAAATATTAAAGACCACCATGATAAATTTGATTCAAAAATTAATGTTGGGATATTTTTAGGATATGCTCCTAGAAGCAAGGCTTATAGAGTTTTCAACAAGCGAACACTCATTGTTGGAGAGTCTATAAACATTTCTTTTGATGAATCTAATATTGGTTTGCAAGAAAATTTGCCTAGGAATGATGATGAGATTAAGGAAGGAATAGAGCTCTTGCAAATAAATGATAAATCCTCAACGAACGCACCAATTGATGGGAAGAACATAAATGAACAAACTTAAGAAGAACTCCCCAAGGCTTGGAAGTTTGCACCGGATCACCCTAACGACCAAATTATAGGGAGTCCATCCAAAGGCGTTTTGACTCGCTCAAAAGCAATGAGCGAATATGGTAATGTAGCCTTTTTATTCCAAATAGAACCTAAATATATTGATGATGCTTTAAAAGATAAGTTTTGGGTTTTAGCTATGTATGAAGAGTTGAATAACTTTCAAATAAACAATGTTTGGAAATTAGTTCCTAGACTAAATAATACTTCTATTATTGGAACTAAATAGTTTTTTAGAAATAAGTTTGATGAGTTTGGCATAGTAACTAGAAATAAAGCTCGTTTAGTTGCCCAATGTACAATCAAGAGAAGGGCATAGACTTTGAAAAAACTTTTGCACCGGTTGCAAGATTGGAATCTATTAGAATATTTTTGGCCTTTATAAGTTTTAAAAATTTTAAATTATTTCAAATAGATGTTAAAAGTGCTTTCCTAAATGGTTTTATTGAAGAAGAGGTTTATGTTGAGCAATGTTAGACCCTAGAGGGGGGTGATTAGGGTCTTATGCTAATCTAATCCGATTCAATGCAAATTTAAAATAATGTTA
The DNA here is from genome assembly GCA_022839385.1 of Asparagus kiusianus. NCBI lineage: Eukaryota > Viridiplantae > Streptophyta > Magnoliopsida > Asparagales > Asparagaceae > Asparagus > Asparagus kiusianus. The sequence goes on along the minus strand of BQKN01000917.1, from coordinate 310,045 downwards.
AACAATATGTTCTTGCAAGAGATAGATATGAGCAATAAGAACAATAAGATTATGCACAAGAAAATATGAGACAAACAAAACACAAACACACGATATGTTCACGAGGTTCGGTCCCCACGACCTACGTCCCCGCTCCTCACCTCGAGGAGATATTCACTATCACAATCCGGTTTGGAAGCCGGAACTTCTACACACTCGGTTTACAAGTTCACCGAAAACTCTCACACTACACAATCACTCACAATCACACTTTACACACTAAGTGTAGGAATCTAGCCCGTGTCCTCCTCCTCAAGTGCTCGATTACAACCTCTCCCTAGGTTCGTCAATCGACGCCACTCCTTTTGGATTTGACCCCGTCTCTCTCTCCTCACACTTCTCTCGGTGTACAAGTGTATTACAAGTGATCTCACAAATAAAGGTTAAATATAATGATTTGTCCTCAAATACAAGTGAGAACATAATGAAGCTCACACTCACTAAATCACACCCCACAACCACAATATATAATATGAAAATATTAAGCTCAATAAGTGTGTGTGATAACAGTGAATGAAACTCAATAAATAACTCAATGAAAACAGTTAATCAAATAAAAGTGAAATAATAAACAATAGAGGAAAGAGTTTAGAAAGACTTCTCAATGAACAAGAAGAGTTGAAGAGATGAAGATCCAAAACAGGATATGAAGGCCTCTTCTTGTTGTAGGAAAATAGATTAACGAAACAACTCTTAAACAGCTCTTAAACGCGATTAATATCTTGTAAAACAACAAACTTGGATTTCTTGGATGATAATGAAGAGGAGCAGCAATGGGGTATATATAGCACCCCAATGCAACAGCTGAAAGAGTGTTAAAAGACCAAAAAGCCATTTGAAAAACTAGTCGTTAGGCTCAACCTAGCAACGCGTCGATCGACCGATACGGTCGACCGATTAGTTCAAAAACATAGAGAAACAGGATTTTAAAGCTGGCGGTCGACCGACGTAAATTTCGGTCGACCGAAAGGAAATTTCGGGCGACCGACGAGAATTTCGGTCGACCGGAAAAACTCTGGAAACTTTCTTAGAAACAGACTATCTGTCGGTCGACCGAACCGGTCGACCGAAATCGGATATTTGAAAGCTGACAGGTTTTGGGGAGTTTTGTAAATTCATTAAAAATATTTGATCATATCCAAAAATAGTGAAACTTTGGGGAAAGTTTATAAATCATGAAATAAGCATATTTGAAAAGAAATTTTTGGAAAATCATTTTTCGTTTGCTAAAACTCCCTGATTTTGAAAATAGCTTAGAAAACCTGTATATTTACGAAAGTGAAATTTGATTCAGACTTTTAAAATATTCATGTATATATTGTGCATATATAGAGAAGTATAAAAAAGCTGTAAACAAGAGATAAAGATATTTTGACAACGTTTAATGAAAAAATCATCTATATGATAGAAAATGTCATAAATCGTGTTAAGTGTATTTATATTGAGCTTGAATATAATCATACAATATATGTAGGTAAACTAAACATATACCCACACAAGAGAACTTGAATCTTTAACGCTCTTGATTGACTTGTGCTGAAATACCTGAAAAGAAACTATAAACATAAAAACACTAGAGAGCTTATTAGTAAAGAATTGTTTGCTAAATCATCATCAAAACTATAGGGTCAACAGAGCAACCCCCTGGATTTATTGATTTATCTTTTCCATATCATGTATACCATGTTCAAAAAGCTTTATATGGGTTAAAACAAGCTCCTAGAGCTTGGTATGCTCGCCTCTCAAGTTTTCTCATTGAAAAAGGTTTTTCAAAAGAAACAATTGATAATATTATTTTTTGTGCCACTAATGAATCTTTATGCAAGGACTTTTCTAAAGTAATGCAAGATCAATTTGAGATGAGTATGTTGGGAGAGCTCACCTTCTTTCTCGACCTCCAAGTTAAACAATCCAATAATGGCATCTTCATATCACAAAGCAAATATGCTAGGGAGTTGGTAAAAAAATTCGGGATGGAAAGTTCAAAACATGCCCCAACTCCAATGAGCACCACCATCAAGTTGGATGCAGATGAAAACAGTGAAAAAGTAGACCAAAAGCTTTATCGAGGTATGATAGGTAGTCTTCTTTATCTCACCGTTAGCAGGCCGGACATCATGTTTAGTGTTTGTACATGTGCACGTTTTCAAGCTTCTCATAAAAAATCTCATTTGGTTGTGGTTAAAAGAATTATTAAATACAGTAATGGCACCTTAGAACTTGGTTTGTTTTATCCTAAAAATACATCTTTTGATCTTTGTGACTATTGTGATGGCGACTTTATCGGTTGTAGGGTGGACCACAAAAGTACGAGTGGTACTTGTTAATTTTTGGGTAACTCACTTGTATCTTGGGCATCCAAAAAATAAAATTGTGTTGCTTTGTCCACTACGAAAGCGGAATATATTGCTACTGGCTTATATTGTGCATAACTTTTGTGGATGAAACAAAATTTGGTTGATTTTGATTTACACTTTCATGATACAAAATTTTTTGTGATGATACTAGTGCTATCAATATCTCAAAAAATTCTGTTTTGCATTCTAGAACCAAACATATAGTTGTACGACATCACTTCTTGCGTGATCATGTTGAACGGAAGGATATTTCCCTTATTTATATTGACACCAAATCTCAATTAGCGGATATCTTTACCAAAGCCCTTTGTGAAGTTGATTTTTACCGTATTAGAAATGAATTAGACATGTGCATCCTTTAAAAAATATTTTTTTTGTCTATTTTGTTTTTTATTCTTTGCTATATCATTGTCATATTTTTTCTTGATCCTAAAATGTCAAGCCATGCTTAAGCACACACGGGTACCAAGAGGAGTGTAGAGGTGAGAGACCGGGATCATCCCAAGAGGAGTGGGGTAAGTGGTAATGCTTAGAGGTAGGTTGTAATTCCTAACATTTGAGGGAGATAGGGGTAGGCCAACACTTGAGGTGCATTTGTGTGGGTTTTTAGCATGCATATTTTCTTTATTTTACCCTATTTTTGATGGTGATAAAGGGGGAGAGAAATCTCCTCATTTGTGCACGTAGTAAGGGAGAGCCTTATAGATACGGGGAGAAACTATCTATAAACCAAATAATCTATTTTTGCTTGCTCTTGAATAATGGTTGTTTGTCATCATTAAAGGGGGGGGGGGGGGGGATTGTTAAATCCTTTGTTTTGATGATGATTTACAAACACCATTATTAGTGCTAATTGTTTATTAAGTTATATTGTAGATCACATATTATTAGAACCTTATATGGAGGATTGGATGGAAAATGAGCTATAACGACAATATCTAAGGAGGTGGAGGCAAAGTGATAAAGCAATACTTTCAAGAGCATCATATGTATAAGAAGCTTCATCTACTCATGAGCAAATATCAAGATTCAAGTCATGTATTTCTATGTGAGGGCTATTTGCTATTTTATTTTTCTCTCTAGTACTTAATGTAGGCAAGTAGTTTGTTAATTATATTTGAAGCTCATGGAATATCACACTTGCACACTTTCAAAACTCGTATTTTGGTACTTTTGCTAAAATAACGATTTTCACACATACGAGGACCTTTTTGCAAAATTCCTTTTCAAACAAGTTTATCAAAATGTTTATAAACTATTCCCAAAGTTTTACATTTTTTGGAGTTTATTTACTATTTTTAATAGAGCATTGAAACTCAATTTCAAAATCGATTCAGGCTGATAACCTATTATCAGTCGACTGATGTGTCGATTGATGAAACTGTCTGTAATCATTAAAAGTTTTTGTTCTGTTTTGGTCAACTGACCAGTCGACTGATGAGTTGTCAGTCGACTAAAAGTGATCGTCAGTCGACTAATGAGCTGGTATTTGAATACAACGTTCAGCTCATCAGTCGACTGATGTTTCCCGTTAGTCGACTGATAAGCAGTCTAACGGCTAGTTTTTTACAAAATCTGTTTTTCGGTTTTTGGGGGATTTCTGCTGATTCTTTAGGGTTTTGGCTGTTGTCTTCTCTTCCTATAAATAGCCAACAACCCCAACTACTTCAGAACCCAATCTTTCATTGCAAATCTCTTGAGTTTGAGTTTATTGTTTTCAAAGAGTTTCAACTTTCATTTTGCTTTCACTATTTCAGAGCCAAAATCCCAAGCTTTAATTGCAATCTACTCTCTTGCCATAGGGCTACTGTAAAGAGAGAGCTTTTCTTCGATCTACTACTGTTGTAAGCTTGATCTCGTAGAGATCTACTGTGTGGTTGTGAGATCGTTGTGGAGATCGTTGTGTAGAAGAAGTTCCGGCTTCCAAATCGGTGTGTAATGGATTTCTCCTCGAGAGTGGGGAGCGGGAACGTAGGTTAGCGGACCGAACCTCGTGAACATACCGTGTGTCATCAATTGGCTAAATATCTCTATCCTTACTCTTTTTTATTGTCATTACATTTCATATTTGTGTGTGGTTTGTTAGAATATCTTTTAATTGCATATTATTTATCTATAAACCCTATGCACCCCCCCCCTCTAGGGCCTTTCAATTAGTATAAGAGCAAGGTCTCTATTGTTTGTTAGGCTTAAACCCCTTAGAGAAAAGATCTAAATGGAGGCTTCAATGAATATACACCAAAAGGAAAGCCTGACAATTACTATGGTTATAGAAGGGGTCTGGGCTATATCTCTTCATCTGATGACGAGTGCTGTTGGCAAGTCATCGACCAATTGGCCAATCAGAATGGAGGCGGATACTCATCAGATTCTTTAGGTTGGGACTCTGACGTCAGCTTTGGGGAAATGTTCAAAGGTCTGATATCGAATATGGCCACGGCCGATCCCACCACAACGGTAGTAGACGATCAATTGCCAACGTAGGAAGATCCCTAGATCCATCACCTTAATATCCATTTTAATGATCAATTCGAACAAAGAGAATCTCCCACCGAAGACAAAGTGGTCTAGGTAAACATGGGTGATGAAGTGAATCTGAAGTCCATATTCATCAGTGACAACCTCCCACCGGAAGAGAAGGAGGAGTTGATTGCCCTGATCAGGGAATACATTGATGTCTTTGCCTAGAATTACGAAGATATGCTAGGACTTGACCCAAACATGGCGATGCACCACCTCAACATCAAACAAGATGCCAAACTTGTCAAGCAACAACAAAGACAGTTTCGTCCTCAAAATATGGAGGCAATCAAGGATGAAGTCAAAAAGCTAATCGACTCATGCTTCATCAGGGAGGAACAACATCTCGACTTGCTAGCAAACATTATCCCGGTCCTTCAAAAAATGGGAAAATTAGGATCTATATTGACTTCAGAGACCTAAACACCGCTTGTCCAAAGGACGATTTCCTCTTCTAATCATGGATGTCATCATCGACAACACATGCGGATTCGAGAGAATGTCCTTCATGGATAGATTTTCGGGTTACAATTAAATCAAAATGTACCCATACGATAAAAAGCATACCGTATTCAGAACACCACTTGACTGTTGGCCTTCTTGTTTTGATGATGTTTAACAAACAATTTACCACTAATGTTGTTTGTCTAGTACTTATGTTTTCTTATTTATTATAGACAAACAACGTTGTTGGAGGATGGATGGAATCGAGCCTTAACGATCATATCAAATGGAGGTTGGCGGAATTGTGGAGTGAAGCAACGTCAATTCAAGTTAAAGATCCAATTACAAGCTTCTTCCGCAAAGTTTACCAAGTCATGCTCATTGAAGACCTTCATCAAGCTTGGGTATATTTAGTATAGGTTTATATTATGTGTGTTTAATACTCTAAGCTCAATATCATATACACACACGTATTTGGTTTCTATGTATATATATAGTTATATATATACATGCATGGTTTTAAGTTTTCATTCTTTGGACACACTTGCAAAATACATGAGTTTTCACAAATAGAAATTCAATTTGAAAAATTCTTTTTCTAACATGTTTGTTTTCATGTTTATAAACATTTCGCAAAGTTTCATCAAGTTTGGAATTGATTTATTATGTTTAATGGAATTTACAAAATCATGTTTTTGTTCGTGCACATGTTCGTGCATGTTTTACAAAATATATGAGTTTTCATAAATGAAAAGTGGTATTCAAGAAATTCTTTCTTTGACATATTTATCTACATGTTTAGAAATTTTTCTCAAAATTTTACTATTTTTGGACTTGATTTACTGTGCCCAATTGATTTTACAAAATCGTGTATGTCAGCAGTTTTTCAGAAACTGTAAATCTGTGTTAAAACATTTATTTCTCTCAACTGGGAAATTAGTTTTCAGAAATTCTTTCTCTAACATGTTATTCTACATGTCTAGAACCTTTCTACAAAATTTCATAATTTTTGAAGCTGTTTTATTATTTTTAATTGATATTACAAATTTAGATACGCAAATTTCCAGAATGCTAGATTTTGGGGGTATTTTGGTCTTTTCAGCCTATAACGGCTAGTAACAGCTAGTTCTGTTTTTTTGTTTATTTTAATGTTTTGGGGGTGTTTTTATTGGTTTTTGGGGTTGTTTCATGAGCCTATATATACCCCATGCCCTCATACCTCTAAGCACATCTAAGAGAATGTTTTAGAAAGAGTTTAACAAGGGTTTAAACTTGTTTAAGTGTTGTTTAAGTTTGTTTAAGAAGCTTTTAAGCATTTGAGTGTTTGGGTTTGTGAAATCAACTTCACAAGAGCTTGAGGAGTTCTTCTATTGGTGCTTGAGCATTCAACCTTTCCTCCTTCAATCTCTTGATCTATTTGAGAAGTCTTCTAAACTCTATTTCTAGCTCTTTTTATATATTTGATTATCATTGTTATTAAGCTAGAATTATATTGAGTTTAGTTTTTGATTTATTTAATCTCATTGTTACACACACCTACATTGAGCTTTTAGTATTTACATACATAGTATAATTGGGTGGTGAGAGTTTGTAACTTTGAGTTGTGCTTAATTGTGTTCTCATCTATTGTAGAGAACAAATTTATATTTGTTACATTGTGAGTGTTGTAAGGTTTTCGATGAGCTAGAAAACCGAGTGTGTTGTGAAGTTTTCGGTGAACTAGAAAACCGAGTGTGAGGAGTGATGTTGATCGGTGAGCGTTGAAAACCGATATTGTGAGGTGTAAACGTTGTTCGGGTGAGCGTAGAAAACCCGGTTGTGATAGTGGATTTCTCCCCGGGAGTGGAGAGCGGAGACGTAGGACGGAAGGTCCGAACTCCGTGATCATATCTTGTGTTTGAGTGTGCTTTGGCGTTTATTCATACTTGTGTTTATATTTCTTGTCGCCATTGTCATTAGCTCATTATTTATATGATCCACTATCTAGTTTATATTGTTTACCCTTGTGTTAGTTGACATATCCTTGCATATATCATATTATATATCTCTTTGGTAGGATATATCATCTTGTGTTAGTTTATACATCATTGCATACATATTTCATCATATAGGATATATCTCATTGTTCATATTACTTATCCTAGCTCATATATCTTGTTGTATTTCATACTTGCTAGGATAACTTGATAATTAATTTTAATTGGCATTTAATCGGATTAGATTAGCATAAGACCCTAATCACCCCCCTCTAGGGTCTAACATTGACATCTTCTGCTACACGGTTATGCCCTTTGGCTTAAAGAATGCGAGCACTACATATCAACGGGCCATGACGAAGATTTTTTAGGAACACCTCTAAAAAACCGTCGAGTGCTATGTTGATGACTTGGTTGTGAAAAGCCGTAGCAAAGATGATCACATAAAATACTTGAGGACAAAATTCGATCTCATGCGGAGTCAACAATTGAAGATGAACCCTACCAAGTCCTTTCTGAGAATGTCTAGTGGCAAGTTCCTTGGATTCATCGTCACCACAAAGGGTATCCATATTGATCCCGATAAAGTGAAGACGATACACGAATTTTAACCCCCGAGGAACCTCAAAGACCTCAGAGGATTGCAAAGGCAACTAGCTTACATTCGGTGGTTCATCTCGAACCTCTCAGAAAAATGCCAACTATTCTTGAAGCTTACAAAGAAGGGTGTATTATTCATTTAGGATGACGTATTTGTCAAATCCTCCCGTTCTCGTTGCACCAAAGTCGGGGAAACCATTGCTGATTTATAGCAAGGCGATGAATCACTCGGTGAGCGTTTTACTTGCATAAGATGATGATAATAGTCATGAGCAGGCAGTATATTACCTGAGTCGGACTTTGGTAGGTGCTGAATCCTGATACCCGATGATTGAGAAGGAGTGTCTTGCCCTGGTGTTCGCAATTCAAGATATGCAACACTACCTGGTTGGACAGATGATCTATGTCATTTCAAACATCAACCCAATTCAAGTGTTCATGACGCAACCAACTTTCATAAACTGGTGGTTAGTGAGGTGGGCCCTCCTTCTATCCTAATATGATCTGCACTTCAAACAACAAAAGTTGGTCAAAAGACAGACAATTTGCGATCTTCTAGCGGTTAATCCAACAAATGATATAGCCGAACTATATGAAGATTTGCCGGATGAAACCCACAAAGTTAACACTACCTCCCATCAACAGGTGTTGGAATTATACTTCGATGGTGCTTCCCGAGCAACCAATGTGGCAAGTGCTCCCGGATGTTCAAAAATATCCTTAAGAGTTGGAGTCATCCTAGTTTCCCTGAAGAAACATGTGATGCTTCGAGCCTATTCATTGGTCGAGCCGTGCTCTAATAACGTAGCTGAATACAATGCATTGCTCATTGGACTCAGTTTCGCCAAAGAACTAGGGGCCGAGTGTAAGACCCCGTTGATTTTGGCAACTTACAAGTGTGAATATGAGTGAATAAAGATATTTAATATATATTATAAATATCTTTATTGCATGGTCATGCATGGAAAATGATATTTGAGCTTATGAGCATGTGTATATGCCTCAGGTATGAGGATGAGTTGCAAGTTTGCAAATCATGTGCAAAAGAAATCGAAGTATGCAGATTTTTGTTCATGAGTCGACTCATAACATGTCATGAGTCGACTG
>BQKN01000917.1:285503-300992 GCA_022839385.1 Asparagus kiusianus | reverse complement strand
TGGTTTCACCTCGGACTGCAGCCGTGTGTGAACCCAGGGGCGTCACACCGAGTATCTCGAAGCTTTTAGTGATTCTCAACTGATAGTCAACTAAGTTCGAGGAGAGTACGATGTCAGAAACCAAGGCATGATTTCGTACCACCATGCGGCAATCGAGATGACAAACTCATTTAAAGAATTCTTTATTGAGTACATCATGCATCTCCAGAATACATATGTAGATACACTGACGGCATTAGCGGCATCTCTGGCATAACCTCCCGACACAGAACAATTGGTCGCTATGAGAACTCACTAACTCTTCGTATTGGACTGCGCCTTGGACATCAAAGTGGTGCACTCGGCCAAAATTGAACTCGAGCCTCGAGATTGGTGTTTCCACATTATTGATTATGTCTTGCACGGTATTTTACCAGAAGACATAAAAGAAAGAGACTCGGTCCGATAAAGAGTACCGAGATTCTATTATAACACAACAACCCAGACACTGTATCGTCTTGCATATGACAGTCTGCTACTCCGATATCTTTCAACCAAAGAGGCAGAAGAGGCTCTTAAAGAAGCGCATGACGGAAGCTACAGTGCGTACCAATCCGGTCCCAAACTCTGCAATCATCTCAGAAAGATGAGATATTATTGGACATTCATGGTCAAAGACGTAGTTGAGTATGCCCAAAGGTGCCACACGTGTCAAATACATGCGAATTACATGCACAAACCCCCAGAGCATTTGCACCCTTCGACCACTTCATGGTCATTCGAGACATGAAGAATGGATATTGTTGGTCCTATTTTTCCACCGTCAGCCAAAGGTGACTACTTTATTTTGGCAATCACTGATTACTTCTCAAAGTGGGCTGAGGTGGTTCCACTCAAAGAAGTAAAAACGAGCGATGTTGTCAAATTCATCAAACACCATATTATTTACTAATACGATGTTCCAAGACGAATTGTGCTTGACAATGGCCCCTAATTTGTCAGCAACGTGTTCATTAAACTCTATGGAAAATTTAGAATTCAAGACGTCTCATCGACGACCTATAATCCCACTGTGAATGGATTGTCTGAAGCCTTCAACAATACCCTCATAAAGAGTTTGTCAAAACTCGTGATAACCAACAAACGAGACTGGGATAATAAACTTAGCGAAGCTCTATGGACTTACCGCACCACGGTTCGCACTCCAGCAGAGCGACTCCATACTCCTTGGTATATGAATGTGAAACTATTCTTCCCTTGGAGATCCAAATTCAATCCCTTCACATTGATCTTGCAACAAGGATGATGACGGAGGAACATCATCAGAAACGTCTCGAAGAACTTGAGATATTAGATGAAAAGCGCTTGGAAGCTCAACAACAAATTGAGTTTTACCAAGCTAGAATATCTAGGGCCTTTGACAAGAAAGTCAGACAATGGTGCTTTAAGGAAGGAGACTTGGTTCTTGCCATGTAGCTACCAATGATACTTAATTCCAAGAAGAAAGACAAATTCTAACCCAAATAGGAAGGACCATTTGTGGTAGAGACAGTCTACTCAAACGGGGCATATCGTCTAATCACCCAAGACGGTGATAAACTCATAATGCCAATAAATGAGAAATTTCTAAAAAAGTACCATCCCTAGTACGTTTAGAATAACTTGTTTAATTGGAAGTTCTTGGAGAATGCTATGTATGGTACTCTTAAGGATACCCCAGAATGAGCTGATTATTCTAGATGAAAGCCAACCATATGAATAATCCACTCTTAATCATGATAAAAATGATTAAGGACCTCCCACTGTGATTGTTTAATCATTCCCAAAATTATTAAAACCCTCCCACTGTGACTTTTGGAGTACTCTTTCGTTCAGATGAGATTTAATGACTTCATCGGGTCAATCTTCCCTCACGAAACTCTCACTGTGATTCTAAAATCCTTCAAGGATGAAACACATCCCATCTGCTTCAACCCACTTAGAAGCAAGCTGCCAAAACCCTTTTCAGTCACCGATATCTTCCTGATAACCAGGATTTTCTTGCGAAGTGAAAGCTAACGAAACATCTTCTTTCCTTCACCCACAATCCTCGGTTGGTTTCAATTGCCAGGATCAATCCTATCCACTGCTATGATTTTGAATATATAGACTTAATCATTCCTCGCGAGATGCTTATATGATTCTTAGCAAACCATCAGCCCTCAACGGATTTGACGCGCCTTTACCGATTACCGTTTGAATCGGGCTAGCATGTGAATTGTTAAAACCCGTTTCATATGTAACGTTGCACTAAGATAATAAACTCTCTTAGACTTGATGCTATGAATTTGAATACATATAGTTTATCATATTCACGGGAATGGATCACCCGGCAACGCGTGTTAGGCATAGACTTATCTCTATTTAGGGATCGAGATAAATTCTCCCAGACATGAATTATGGTGTCTTCTTCACAGAAAAGATTAACTGGCAATGCGTGTTAGGCGTAGACTTATCTCTATTTAGGGATCGAGATAAATTCCCCAGACATGAATTCTGGCATCCTTTTTACGGTGAAGGATTAACCGACATCATGTGTTAGATGCATGCTTATCTCTATTTAGGGATCAAGATAAATTCCACCATGCATAAAGAGCATAGATTGTGGTTATGGAAAGATTATGTCTTCTCTAGGGGTAAAGACGAACCCAATACTAGAAAGGAAGAATTTTATATTCTATCTCATACGAAAGAAACTCAAAGTAAGATTTTCACTTTGAGAATCGACAAGATCAAGATGATCTTAACTTATAGGATTGGTTACCCAATCTGAAGACAAATTTCTTGTTTATTGAGATGATACTGGAGAGGAAGAATTTTATATTCCATCTCCTGCAAAAGAAACTCAAAGTGAGATTTCCACTCTAAGAATCGACAGGATCTGGATAACCCTAACTTTTATAGGATTGGTTACTCAATCTGAAGACAATTTTCTCATTTATCAAGATGATGTTGGAGAGGGAGAATTTTATATTCTATCTCCTGCTGCAAAGGAAACTCAAAGTGGGATCTTTACTTCGAGAATCCGAAAAGGTGAAACTAAGAGTGGGATATTCACTCCGAGAATCGAAGAGGTCTAGATAACCCTAACTTTTATAGGATTGGTTACTCGATCTGAAGACAAATTTGTCATTTATTAAGATGAATTTCTAACTATGGTGTAAATCGTGGGAAGGTTTAACCTAGTGGGGGCTTGAGATGATCCTAACTTTTATAGGTTTGATCGTTTAATTTGGGTGGATGCCTTTCGTTTATCGAAAGGGAATTCTAATTTTAAAAGTGGACCTCTCGTTCATTGAAGGAATCAAGAGGGGATTTCGGTTTTGGTCCTATCTATAGGAAGGTTTGACCAAGAAACAGTGGGAGTGAAGATACAAATAACAGTGGGTATGTTGATTTGTACATATCACTCGGTGGGGGTCTTCAGTGTCAAGTGACAAAGACTTAACATGAAGAGGTTCGACAATCACCATAGGTCATCAGATTAAGATTTCAAGTGTTGTGTCAGGAGTTTAATAGTGGGAGTGTTAAGTACACAAACACAGTGGGAGTTTGGGTGGACCCAATCACGAAGAATTTTATGGACTCACTGTCAATTAATTTGATCAGTGAGGGATTTTGTGGTGGAAGGCCGTGAATCATCAAGCACTCCACAATTACACTATAGGAGTTTCATGATGAAAGATTGACCGAATGAAGTCATTGAATCTTATCTTAATGAAAGGCGCTTCAAAAATCACAGTGGGAGGGTTTTAATCATCTTGGAAATGATTAAATAGCTACAGTGAAGAGGTTCTTAATTATTATTTTTCTATATCATGATTAAGAATAAATTATTCGGATGATTGGTCTCCATCCTGGATAATCAGTCGATATCGGGTTATCCTTAAAAATACCATGGATAGCATTCTCCATGAACTTCCTATTAAATAGGTTATCCCGAACGTACTAGGGATAGTACTTCTTCAGGAACTTCCTATTTATTGGCATCATAAGTTTGTCACCGTTTTGGGTGACCAACGATATGTACCGTTCGAGTAAATTGTTTCTACCACGAACGGTCCTTCCCATTTGGGTTGGAATTTTTCCTTCTTCTTGGAATTGAGAATCATCAGTCGTCGAATGGCAATGACTAAATATCCTTCCTTAAAGCTCCGCTGTCGGACTTTCTTATCGAAAGCCCTGGAGATTCTGGCTTGATAAAATTGAATTTGCTACTGAGCTTCTAAGAGCTTTTCATCTAACATCTCGAGTTCTTCAAGATGTTTTTAATGTTGTTCATCGGTCGTCATCCCTGTTGCGAGAGCAATACACAAGGATGGAATTTAAATCTCTAATGGGGGATGGCTTCACACCCATATACCAGAGAATACGGGGTTTTCCCAGTAGGCATGCGGACTGTGGTGCGATAGGCCCAGAGAGCTTTGCCAAGTTTATTATCCCAGTCTCATTTGTTAGTTTTCACGAGCTTCAATAAAATCTTTTGATTGTCTTATTGAAGGCCTCAGCTAATCCGTTTGCAGTGGGATTGTATGCCGTTGACGAGACGTCTTTAATTCTAAACTTCCCACAGAATTTGATGAAAGTGTTATTGACAAACTGAGGGCTGTTATCATGCACGATTCGCCTTGGAACATCATATCGATTAATAATGTAGTGTTTGATGAATGCAACAACATTACTCACCTTCACTTCTTTAAGTGGAATCACTTCAGCCCACTTGGAGAAGTAATCAGTAATCGTCCGGATGAAGCGATTACCTTTAATCGACGATAGGAAAATAGGACCGACAATGTCCATTCCCCATGTCTCAAATGGCTATGAAGTAGCCGAAGGGTGCAAATGTTCTAGGGACTGGTGCATATAATTTGCATGTACTTGACATGCGTGGTATCACCGGGCATAGTCAACTGCGTCCTTGATCATAGTTAGCCAATAATATCTCATTCTTTTGAGTCGGTCATAGAGTTTGGAACCGGGTTGGTGTGCACCACAGGTTCTATCATGCGCTTCCTTAAAAGCTTCACCTATCTCTTTAGTTGAAAGACATCGGAGTAGCACACTATCGTATGCGTGACGATACAACGTCTGAGTCAACGTATTATAATAAAATCTCGGTGCTCTTCACCGGACCGAGTCTCTTTCTTTTATGTCTTTTGGTAAAATACCGTGTAAGACATAATCAATAATAAGGAAATGCCAGTATCGGGGTTTGAGTTCAATTCTGGTCGCATGCGCTTCTTTGGCATCCAAGGCGCACTTTGGTATGAAGAGTTGGTGAGTTCTCATGGTGACTAATTATTCTGTTTTGAGAGGCTGTGTCAGAGATACTGCTAATGTCGCCAGTGTATCTGCATATACATTATAGAGATGCGGGATATACTCGATGAAAAATCCTTCAAACGAGTCTGCCATCTCGACAGCCACCTTGTGGTATAGATTCAGGCTCTGGTTTCTTACTTCGTACTCTCCACGTATTTGGTTGACTATTAGTTGAGAATCACTAAAAGCTACGAGATACTCGACCCCCAGCTCTTTGGCCAAACTGAGTCCAATGAGCAGCGCGTTGTACTCGGCTACATTGTTGAAGCATTTCCCAATTAATGAGTAGGCTCGGGGTATGACATGTTTCTCTGGGGAAACTAGGACAATTTCGACTCCCGCGGAGATTTTAGAATTACCAAGAGTACTCGCCACATTGGTGACTCGAGAAGCACTGTTTAAGTACAATTGCCACACTTGATGATGCAAGGTAGTGTTGACTTCGTGGGTTTTATCCGGTAAATCTTCATATAATTCAGCCATGTCTGTTGTATGGTTAGCCGCCAGAAGATCATAAATCGCTTATCCTTTAACCAACTTTTGTTGCTTGAAGTGCAGTTCGTATTAGGATAAGAGCAAGACTCATTTTGTTAAACACCAATTCCTGGAAGCTGGTTGTATCATGAATACCCGGACTAGGTTAACATTGGAGATGGCATAAATCATTTGTCTAACGAGGTAGTGCCGCATATTTTGGATGGTGAACACCAAAGTGAGACATTCCTTCTTGATATTTGGATATCGAGATTCAAAACCCACCAAAGTTTGACTTAGGTAATATATTGTCTGCTCGTGACCGTTGTCATCGTCTTGTACGAGTAAAGTACTTAATGAGTGGTTCATCGCCTTGATGTAAATTAAGAATGGTTTATCCGACTTTGGTGCTATGAGAATAGGAGGATTTTAGAGATATACTTTGATATCTTCAAATGCCTTTTGACAGGTGTTGTCCCAGATAAAAGATACGTCCTTCTTTGTAAGCTTTGAGAATGGTTGGCATTTCCCGGATAGGTTCGATATGAATCGTCGGATGTAAGTGAGTCCCCCTTGTAGTCCCCTAAGTTCTTTGAGGTTTCTCGAGGGTTGTAATTCATGTATCGCCTTCACTTTGTTGGGATCAATATAAATGCCCTTCATGGTGATGACAAATCCGAGGAATTTACCACTGGACATTCTAAGGAAAGACCTGGTAGGGTTCACCTTCAATTGGTAACTCCGCATAAGATCGAACATTATCCTCAAGTCTTTAATGTGGTTGTCTTTGCTATGGCTTTTAACAACTAAATCGTCAACGTAGCACTCGACGGTCTTCCGAAGGTGTTCTTAGAAAATCTTCGTCATTGCTCGTTGGTACGTGATACATGTATTCTTCAGGCTGAAGGGCATGATCGTGTAGCAGAAGACACTGAGGGGTGTTATGAACACAGTATGCTTTTCGTCATCTGGATATATCTTAATTTGATTGTATCTTGAGAACCCATCCATGAAGAACATTCTCTGAAATCCACACATATTGTCAATGATGACATCCGTGATAGGGAGAGAAAAGTCATCTTTCGGACAAGCGGTGTTCAGGTCTATGAAAGTAATACAGATCCTAATTTTCCCATTCTTCTTCAAAACTGGAACGATCTTCGCAAGCCAATTGGGATGTTGCTCTTCCCAGATGAAGCCTGGATCAATTAACTTTTTAACTTCAGTTTCGATTGCCTCCATAATCTACGAACGAAACCGTCTTTGTTGTTGCTTGACAGGTTTAACATTCGGTTTGATGTTGAGGTGGTGCATCACCATGTTCGGATCAAGTCCTAGTATATCATCGTAGCTCCAAGAGAAAACATTGATATACTCTCTAATGAGAGAAACCAATTCTTCTTTCTCGTATGGTAGAAGGCTATCACTGATGAAAATTGGTTTCGGGTTGGCTTCATCGCCCATGTTTACCTGGACTACTTTATCCTCAGTAGGAGGCTCTCTTTGTTCGAACCGGTCACCATATTAGATATTTATGTCGTGGATCCATAGGTCTTCCTAAGTTGGTAGTTAATCAACTTCCTCCATTATGGTGGGATCGACTGTGGCCATGTTCGACATCAGCCCTTTGAACATCTCTCTAATGCTGACGTTAGAGTCCCAATTTGAAGAATCAGATGAGTATTTGTCTTTATTCACTAACTAGTCAATGACTTACCAGCAGCATTCATCTTCGGTTGAAGAGACATAGTCTAGACCTCTTTTGTACGCATAGTAATTATCAGGTTTCCCCTTTGGTACATAAGCAGCCTTAGTCGGAACTTGAGGACCTCAACCGATGTAAAGTCCTTCCCTAAGTGTGAGATTGTATCTCTATTTTCCCATGAGGTTATGCACTTTTGAACTGTATTTAGACAAGTAAGGACCAGTCTTTTCATCGTCGCTATTATACCTAAAAAAATGGTTTGGTAGCAGAGACATCTCCTCTTTACCGTAAATTATCTTATTTTGACACTTTTTCTTGGCAGGAATGACCAGGGTCATCCCAAATGAGTCTTGTATACTCTTCTTTGTCAAACAAGATGAATGGAGCAGCATGTGTAAGTCAGAGATCATATAACCCATTTATTACCTTATTAAGAGAAAGCGAGTACTCTAAATCGTTATTTATTTTAGTTTCAGCAAGTTGCCAATTACAACTACTGTTTGACGATTCTTCACCGTCAAGATTGATTACAAAGGGTACAATGCCATTTAATAAAAAACTGCCATCGTAATCAAGCCCAGTTCGGTATTAGCTTCTTCTCCACTGTCCGTACCTTGGGCTGATGGTTTAGTATCGGATTCAGCATCGTAAAGAAGGGAGCCAGTAAAATAATTTTCCAACTCCTTAAACGGTTGCTTATCCACGACCACCGTCTTGACCTCACTATTAGTGTCTACATATTTGAGGTACTGATGGAGGGTAGAGGGGACTATAACATTACCATTGATCTAATGTTAATCTAATAGTAAGTTATAAGAAGTCTCTGCATCGATCACATAACATGTGACCTCGGACATCAGATTTCCAAGCTGGTACTTCACTCGGATTTTACCCAATGGCCTCGACCCACTGGTATTAAATCTATAGATAACAATGTCTGTAGAAGCCAACTTGCTGGATATAATTCCGAGATTGTACATCAGTCGGAGTAGCATGATGCTAACAGCAGAACTCGGATCGACTTGGATCCGATTAACAACGCTAGAGCCAATATATCAGGTGAAATACAAAGGTCTGTCATACTTCGAATTCCTCACTTACATGTCCTCCTTGGTGAAAATGATGCACGGGAATTGTTTGGTCGCGAGGTTGAAATGTTGAGCCGACGACTCCGGTTCTTCAGAGATCGGCTTGATCTGAGTGAGGAACACATCAGAATCGGTCAAGGCTTCTTACAGAGCCTCCCTGGTGTCTTTACATAAACAAAATAACCTGATAGAGTTATCCTCGCTAGGATGTTAGCCAATTGGGCCATAATATCGAAGCAGTATGGAACGTTCAAACTTCCTGGTTTGTCTCTCCCAATCGGACGATTGAATCGAGACTGCTTTGGGTTTTAAACCTCTTGGTGCTAGGGTTCTTTATCCTTCTGCTTAGCTGCAACCTCCTTTCATTGAGGAGTTTCTTCAAAAGGTTTGGTAGTAGTTATAACCACCCTCTACTCAGATGATTGATCGGCCACCTTGAGATAGTTGAACCGATACTCGTTCCCACTTCTAGTTGCAAAGGCCAGTTTTTTGCTGGTAGCAAAAGCTTCATGCTCATCATCGAAAAGTGGAAAGGTGGGGATCCCTTCGTCACTTTCCTCCAGAATCGCTGTGATAGCACAACAAGATTTTTCTTTGCCCTTGGATTTGGATTTCTTCTTGGAAGAAGACCATGTCCATTGCTCATCTTGAAGTAGATTAAGATAAACCCAAAGAATTTCATCATTGGAGGTCATGTGTGGCACTAGGCCTTTTTGGCGTTACTCGTGAGGATCTTTATTTGTAGTCTTCATCTCTACTTTCATCACGGGTTCTGGTTGAAACCATGTGAGGGTGATAGAGGCAAAGCTAATGCTCATTACGTTCGCACCCACCTTTTTTCCTTGGGTTGCTTTGCGGTGATAATCCCAATATCAATCAAGGCTTGAATCTTGTCTTTTAGGGCATAACATGTCTTAATGGGATGATGAACCGCCCTGTGGAATGCACAAAATAGTGGATCTGTAGTCTTCTTGGCTCCCTCATGATCGGTGATTGGGGGTAGCTTGATCTTGTTGTTCTCCAACAGGTACTTAAAGATACCGGGGACCTCATCTTCCTTGAAGGAGTATTCCTTCGGGAATTTTGACTCAGAAGCCTTCTATTGCCTTTGAGGTCGTTGTTGCCACTGAGGTGATTGCTACTTTGGTGCCTGTTGTTGTGGCTACTGTTGCTGTTGCGGTTGTAGCTAGAAGGTCTGTTTGGCATCCACTGTAGTTGTTTACGCCTTCCCTTTACCATGAGGGATGAAGTTCTACTTTGGGGCATTAGCTGTTGGTTGACCTCTTTCAGCCTTCTTCCTTTTAAGGAAACGTTCGACTTGCTCCCCGTGCACCTTCAGTTCTTTCTAAATCTTGGATGGTGCTTACGCTCATAGCTTCCAGCACGTCCAAAGGAAGATTGTTATGACACGTTTGGAAGATGAATTCCTCTGTGACCGGATCTCGAAAGTTCATTGCCTTATTCCGAAAGTGCTTGACAAAGTTCTCGATCGATTCTCCTTCCTTTTTCTTCTCATCAAATAGTGTTTCGATTGACACCTCAATAACGTCATTAAAGAAGTTAGTGAGAAAAATGCTCTTCATGTCGTCCTAACTGTTGATACTTTCTGGCTTGAGACGGTGGTACCAATTGAAGGTAGCTTCGCGTAGGGTGCCAACGAATGACCAAACCATCAAGGGTTCGTTGCCGGAGATCAAACCCAGGTGAGAATTGAAGTAAATCAAGTGCTGAGTGGGCGAACCTCTTCCATCGAATGACGTGAAGTTAATTAAGTTGAACTTCGCCGGATGCATAATTGACTCCTACTCTCTCGGATAAGGACATGGGATGCATGTCTTCTTTATCTTTTGAGCAGACATCAAAGCATTGATCTTGCTCTCAAAGTCTTTCATCTTCACATCTTCGCCTGCATCTCTCTTTTGGAAATTTTGAAGAGGACCAATAGGACCACCCCAGTGTTGGTGTTGTTGATGGGACTACCCCCAGTATTGGTATTATTGATGGGGCTACCCCTAGCATCTTTGTTGTCGAGAGGGGTATCAGCCTTGATATTCTCCTCCACTTTTGGGTCACTGTCTACCTGACTGGTAGTGTTGCGATGACTGGATTTACTGTGTTGATTTGATAACTCTTGGAGTTGTTGGGCATATTAATCCTTGACTCGTTGTACAACCATTTCCATCTCGATTTTAAAATCTTCCTTCTGTTTGGTCAATGCCTCTTGAAGAAGTTGAGCCATCTGCTCAGTAGTGATCATGAACAATTCTTGATTTCATCCCGTACTAGATACTATATTGTCTGAAACGATTGCAGAGTTTGTATCTGATGCTTCATCATCTTAGGAATGCCCTCTCCTCGGTCTAGGTCTGATAGTCCTGGACCGTAGCCAAGTGAGATGCTAAAATGCCCCGGGCAAAGGATCAGGACTGGAACGCTGGGTTGAATTCCCCTTGTTGGCCATGTTGATAGTGAACTTCGGGAATTCGTCAGCTTGACTGGTTGATCTTCTTTTGCGGAAGCGTCTTGGTTTGAGTTTGGAAACTTTAGTGGAGATCCTTTCGAATATCGAGACCCTCTGTGGAGCGATCTTAAGGTAGCTACATTCTGATAAATACTATCCTCATTAACCTCTCATAAGGATAGTGAGAGTCTGATCCTGGAGTACTTCTTTTTCGAGATTTGTTCGTACCCTCAGTTCGATTGTACAACTCATCGGCGTTGTGACCGGAGCAACCTATCGGCCGTTTATTTAAATTTTAGGTATAACACCATCTTCTATTGGACATATTTTCTTTTGAATAGGTAACACCTAGCTGGCATTCACAAGAGTCACACGTTTAGGATCACACATTCGTGAGGGTTAACCCTAACGAGCTCCTAATTTTCGACACACACCCCCAAGCGAGTGGTTCTAGGAATCAATTTGTTAGGAGGGCGCGTACGACCCCCAGCCTGAATAGTTACTCAGGAATTATTTAGTGGACCCAACTATTCCTTAACAGGAGTTTTGCCTTAATTTTCATGTAGAGGACCAAGACGATCCTTTAACGGAATCCTAAAATTAGAGAGATCCATGCTGCCGTAGGGCCTCACCAGAGGTGCGAGAGCAAGAGGAATGGGATCAAAAGTTGACGGAGGCTGGGAGATAGCCTTGGAGCTAGAATTCAGTGAGAGACATGACCGACGTCTCTCCCCAAGTGGAGGCATCTTGGTTGTTTTCGATGCCGTTCTTGGCATTATTTTGGCATTTGGCACCCAAACTTACTTGGATTTTGGTGATTCCTTGATCACCTCTTCCTTTTGTAATTCTTATGCCTTTTGCACAAGGATTCATGTGTGCAAGTGCACGGTGTTTCTGAATGCGCTCCTCAAGAGTAGAATGGGTTCGTTTGACACGAACCCATTTGTTAGTCGATGGTTGGGAGGAGGAACTCATTGCTTGCTGTGGTGAAGGCCTAGTCATTTGGCGCCTTCTGAATTCTAAATCCATTTGATAGCGGAGTTCATCCACCTGCTCTAGAGTTTTGGCGAATTGACGGGCAATACGTTGACACCATCTCTGACGAGCCCTCTTTGTCAGAACCGGCGCGCTTTCAACAGGCAACTCCTTGACTTTTAGGGAGTCGCTGTAAGCATCAGATCCGGCTTCCTTGGACACCGGAGAGGAGTCTTCAACAGTACTTGGGCGAAGATTGTTACCCTGAGTCTTCAGATCTAAAGGCCAATGAGCCTTTTTCATGGAATTGGTCTTCCTGCACTTGCAAGGAGAGAAAGATCTGGAGGAGGAGGAGGAGACGTACTCCTCAAACTTCTACTAGTCAAACTCGTATTCGACCTCTTCATCCACAGGGATCTTGATCATCGGCTGCGGAATGACAGTCTTGACAACGAGGCTGTTGGCTCCCACTGTGATCACCAGCATGTTCGCGTTGAAAGTTGATATCTTTGAGGAATTCATTACAACTTCAGATATTTACAACGGATTCAAAATAAGAGATTGAAAAATTACAACTTTCTAGAAAAAAACACACAGAGAGATTGTTTATCAGTCTTCTGCTTACGTGGGATCTTTGTCAGTGCCGTGGTTAATCCGTGGACCACCAAATGATCAAATCCAATTGATTTCGTTGTCTCGCGAAGGAGATGAGAAATTGAAGTGAATATCTCAACAATGGTGAGATAAACACTCTTCTCGAGATCACAGCAACAGTGCAATCTTAAGGGAAATGGATGAGCGAGGCTGAAGCGGTTGCAGATCTATCAAACTCTCCTCCTTTTTGTTGAAGGACTCGCCAAGGATTTGCTTCCTCCTTACTGAAATTCATGCTCCTCACTATCCAATTCAATAGGGCTTCGCCGTTGCTCCGAAATTCCCGATCCCCCTGAATGAAGGGCCTAGGGCTATATTTATAGGCTTCAGAAGCTCTATTTTGGATAAGAATGAATGATTTGATCTTATCCTTAGTTGTAACCACTTAACCATATTCAAAGATAGCCTCAAATCAGTTGGAGAGGCTGTGGAATCAAAACATCTCAAAATCTTATCGAAAAATAGGGTTCCGGGTGGTTAATGTGAGAAAAATGACTTTTCTGGGCATGAGACACCGCTGGTGTCTCGCCCTTGGGCGGAGACAAGAATGGTGTATCGGCCATGGGCCAAGACAATACTGGTGTCTCGGCCATTGGCCAAGACGTCGTTGGTGTGTTTCGATTGTTTTACCTCTAATTCTCCCGTTCGATCTCGGAATGACATAATTCAAAATACATTAGAAAGCTAGAGAAGAGATCTACAACCTTCCCTAGGCGAAACACATGTGGAGTGAACGAGACATGAGTAGCACTTCGTCTTTCGTGGGTGAAACGAAACTCCCGATCCAGTCGTTTCTTTGCTATTATGCTGTCTCGTTGACTCGTATGTTTTGTTATCTTGCTTCATGCGCTTGTTAGCTTCCTCACCGCATCAGATAATCCTTGTTGACTTAAATAATGACATTCATCATTTTTTTCGTCTCGAGCTACGTACATGAACCTATAGGCAATTTTTAACATCTACAAACACGACTCCTAGGATTTCTCCTTAACAACTCATTCTTCAATGACAAAACTAAGTTATATGAAGCTTCAATATTCCCAAAATCATGTTCCTTGCAACCTCTCGTCCTCTCTAAGCCCTGCTATATGAGATTTCCAACTAATATTTACTTCTTATTAAGTCCTGAACTTATTAAGTCCTGAATATGCTCTGGAGTTATGTTACTATTTTTTAAACATCTCTTAGCACATTTTTTGCTACCAACTTAGTTGTTGCTTGGTTATTCTTACATTTACCACCCATGCATGTGTATGTCTACAAACACTGAAATCTCTATTGTTCTCCCATCAGCTAACCTTTTGTCCTTAACTTCCAAGGACAATTCTCACCTTTACATTTGGCAACTAACCTTACACTATCATTCTTCTCTAGTGCATAATTAAATTTTTTTAATGCCATATTGTTACAAGCAATGTCTGAGATCTGTCACGACCTTAAATTGTTTATCCATAATAAAGACAGAGTCTTCATAGTCAGTGTTGTGAACAGCCCCATCAAGATTCTCAATCACATCATCCTCATTATCACTAGAAATCTCCTTCTCAGAGCTGTGCAAAGAATGATACTCATTGTCTAAGTAACAATCATCAACATTATCACTAACATATTCTGTATTCTCTGCCATAATATCTCCAATACCCAAAATATTCTCATCTGATATATGGATAGGATCCTCCACTATGTTTACATCTTGTAAATTAGTCCCCATCTCACTCTCACCCTCATTTTTTAAACTTCACTTCCTTTGTTTCATCACTCATGGCACCCTCTTTAAATAGTGGATCTTCTATTGCACCCTAACGCCTTTTATCCCACTCAAATTTATCTACATAAGCCCCTTGATTGTTCTCAGCTAAATGCACAAATTTATCATCATTAACCTCTGTGTTTTCATCATCACTTGATTCATCTCCTAGGTTCATATGTGTAACTTTCTTGCTTAAGTTAGCTCCCTCCCTTGGAAGATTCCTTCTTCTATATGAAACTGGAGATAACAAGCTTACCCTGTCAACACTATCAAGAGACAAAAAGAACTCCAATACACGTCTCCTGTTCAGATAACTCTTTAAGACTCCCATGGATATCCCATTGTCTTAATAACTCCAAATTCCCTAGGATTAGTCCCCGGAATGGTGTAGTATAGTTTCATTATCTGACCCCTTACATGAGGAAGAAATTGTGCAACTTGCTCCACAAGTTCTTTAGTGATCCCTTTGCAACATCTATTCTAAGTTTTTTTGGTTTCCGCACTCGTATTTCTTCCTCTTAGTCCTAGGGATATCTTTCCAATACCCATTATATCTTAGAATAATCTCTATGACCCTTTCATCCATCTCTGCAACCTAATTACCAAGAAAAAAGATCACTTTGGAATTATAAACAATGAAAGAAAAATACATTTCAAATTAACATGAAATTCCTAATAAATTGAAAAGGACTATGATAAATCATGATATATCATTATTAAGAACAATATGCTTACATGTAAATAACACATATAATTGAAAAATCATCTCAAAACCTAGCAATCTTTTTCCCAGATAAAAAATTATTGGATCAAAAAACCCATTACAATTCATCATTTTCACCCTAAAAAGCCCAAGCTCAAATGACAATCAAAGCCACAACCCTAAAAGCCCGAGTCCAATTCCATGATCTCCCCATTGTGTTAGACCCTAGAGGGGGGTGGTTAGGGTCTTATGCTAATCTAATCCGATTAAATGCCAATTAAAACTATTTAATAAATATATTCTTGCAAGATGATATATAATTACTTATGAGCAAGAATA
>BQKN01000917.1:249020-280503 GCA_022839385.1 Asparagus kiusianus | reverse complement strand
TAGTGGTAAATTGTTTGTTAAACATCATCAAAACAAGAAGGCCAACACATTGGTCTCTCATCAATTAAACAAATAACTATTAAATTTAGAGAAAACTATTATATAAATCTAAAATCGCAGAAAATCTACAAATTTAACACGAAAAAGTGCATTTTTTGGGATTGAGATTTTTACCTTCAAAACCCGTCAATTAGAACACAAATCAGCGTACTCTTTAGCCTTGAATTTCTTTAAATCCTTCACAAATGTATGAGAGAGAGAATCGATGGGAAAATTCTACAATTTTCGAGAGATTTTGTTTCAGATTCCATCATTATAAAAGATGCCAAATATGGGAATTAGGGGTCTTGGGGGAAAGAAAAATACCTAAGGATAGTATTGTCATTCACCATATATGGTTAAGGCTTAACTCAATGCTTCTGTCCAAGTAGGAGTTAAGTTAGACAGAGGGACCTGATTGCAAAGAATGTGGTGATTTGAGGGATATAATAGCAAATTCTATGATCTGGGGTACTGATTTGGAAATATTGAAGATGTGAGGGACTAAAATTAAAATAACCCTAAGTAATAAGCTACCAGATTACATCGCCAGCACCACGCACGTGGGCCCAACACACACGTGGGCCCCACAGTAGCTCAAACTTTTCGTCATCAGAAACTCCCATCAGAAGCTCCCATCTAAGTCTAGCCTTCACCAGCTGCGGCTCCCCACGTCACACTCCGTATTTGTAGTTATCCCAAAAGTGAAACCCACTTAAAGCAGTACACTCATAATTGTACCCAACTGGAAAATACGATGGGTCACAAGTTGGGTCACTAGATATAGTCCGTGAACTAAAACTGTTGGCTTCCTTCAGGTATAAGTGGATAATTAATTAATCTAAAAACAATGATCTTATCTTGTTGGGGAAAAGCTTTCCCATACCCAATTTAGAAGTAGATTATATGTCAAAAAAAATTTAAAAGTAGGTTAAATTTAGGACCACCTAGAATAGAAATTCTTTGGAACCAATCTTTCAAGATTTACAAAATTGTATTTTATTTATAAAGGTAAAAACTTCATCTTGTCAGGTACATAAAATTATTGTTATTCACAATATTTTATCGGAACACATTTTTAAAAGCTGCTCACAATATCATGAAGTAGTGGTGTTCGTGTAAAAAAAAGAAAAACTTCATTTTCTTAATCACAGATTTTCTAAATCTTCAAAAAATAAATAATATCTAAAATATTCTAGCTTATATTTGAGAAGATACATTTATCACGAATCTTTACCTTAGCACAATAATTTAAGTATCGTATTATATGTACTTGATGTGTATCATTTTTCAAAGAGAGAGAAATGCGTTTGTACTTTTGCAGCGTAGCTAACTAGGAAAACATTTACAAGTCTGGGGCTCGTAACGAATTTTACAATTCTTTCTTTTAATAATTTGGCTCCTCAAATCTTAAAAAAAAAGCTAAAAAATAATAGCCATCAAGCTCATCACCACTCCCAAGAGATATTTCTCACTCCTCCATCCTCCATCGTTTTCTCTCTGATGGTTGCTCTGAAGCTGCACGTAATCGCGAAGGCGGCCATGGATCGCTTCACCGAATCCCTAACCCTAAACTACTCCGACTCCATTATCGAGGTCCTCGACGACCTCGCCGATAACTTCCTCATCACCGATCCATTGATCGCCGGCCATCCGATCGTGTTCGCGAGCCGAGGGTTTCTGGCGATGAGCGGATACGAGAGAGAGGAAATCGTCGGAAAGAACGGCCGGATTTTTCAAGGTCCGAGGACGAATCGGCGGTCGGTGATGGAGATCAGGGAGGCGATTAGGAGCGAGAGATCGATGCAGATTAG
This sequence comes from Asparagus kiusianus, assembly GCA_022839385.1. NCBI lineage: Eukaryota > Viridiplantae > Streptophyta > Magnoliopsida > Asparagales > Asparagaceae > Asparagus > Asparagus kiusianus. The sequence goes on along the minus strand of BQKN01000917.1, from coordinate 278,650 downwards.
TCTGCTGAATTATCGGAAGGATGGATCGGAGAACTGGATCTTGTTTCATTTGAGTCCTGTTCTTGTTGAGGGGAGAGTGCTTCACTTTTTAGCGGTTCAGGTTCCGATCGCGAGGAGATCGAGGTTGAGATCGATGTCGAGATCTGAGAGGTTGGGGATGGTGTTTGGAGCTTGTAGGGAGGAGGTGAGGGAGGAGCAGTTAGGATTTCGGTGCGAGGTTTTGGCGGATTCGTTCGAGGACATGGATAATAGAGGTGAGTTTGTTTCTGGAGTTTTTGATTGAATGTTTTGAGTAATTTTGTGGTGTTTGATGATTATTGAGCTAATTTAGAGTTCTGGTGTGATGTTTGCCTTCGATTTCTTTTGAAGGGAAACGGTCATAGAGAGGTTAGTTCTCTTTCTTGATTGCATCTTGATATCAGTGTAGTGATCAAACTTGCAATTTTATTTTTTTTCTTCCATTTTTCATTAATTTAGATTAGTGTATTCAGCACGCTAGGTAAGTTGGTGTTTCTTGGAAATGTAAACTGAGAATTAGAAGCGGAGAATTACATTTTGTTTTCATTGGATCTGTGTGATGCTTCATTCCAATTTCAGTTAAATATTACATTATTATGCCAGTGGCTGTGTTGGTTTCAAGTTCTACTGAGATATTTGCTTTCGTCCTTTTGGTTAATAAATAGGTACCTCTGATTAGTGTTCCGCTTTATTAGATTTTTTTTGGTAGTTCTTGGTTTTAATTAGTTTGGCCTTCCTACTTATAGCAATCACATGGTTTTAGATTGATTTGTGAATCTTTCCTTTTATCCTCTTGAAGTAACTCCCAAGGGAGACTACTTCTCCAGTTAATGAGGCTCACTTGTGTTTAATCTTGAATCTCAATTGGACAGGGTTGATGAGGCTTTTTAGACATAATAGAAGCTAGTTCTCATTCTTGATTAAACTGTCTCGTGTTTAGGTTCATTTCAATTCAGTATACTTATTTGTTAAAAAGTAAGTGGCCTTTCAAGAATTCAACCCTCAACCCCCTCTTTGTCAATATAGTCTCTTTTTATCACTGATGTAAGCACATAGACCCCTCCTTTTCGTGCAGCAGTCACAGCAATCTTGATTTGTTTTTTGGGGTGCAAAATATATTGATGCTTTTGAAGAGTAGAGGAGCTATAGTGGATTGAGTTTGATTTATATATTTATTGAGAAATAAGTTCCTTGATCGAACTTAGAGGCCCATTGTCTAACTATTTCAACAAGATAGGATTTGATAGTACAAGCAGTGCACATTCGGGATGGTCCTCGGGGAAATGGTTGTTTCTTAAGGAGGGCATTTGGTTGGTCCTACTTATGGATCTTATATCTTTTTGATGCAAAAGTTCTGTAAGATATGATAACTCCCCTATTATTTTTCAATGCAATATCTGAACTATTGAAAAAAAAAACTTAAAATCTCCCCAAACTTTTGTACTCTGGAAATACGGGAAAGGTAATGGCAAAATAATTTATCATATGTATGTATATTTGTGGATATGAGATGCCCTGTAAAAAATAGCCAACTTGCATATCCCTGTATGTTGCCTCTATTTCTTACAGAATGTTACTAACTACAGGGTTGGAGGCTGAGGACTCACGTGAAGCCTGTGATCTGGAGAAACAGAAAGCAACTGATGCAGCAAAAAACATCATATCTATACTAAACTATTATAGAAAGCACACAAATGGAGCGCTTTATGGAAGGAGATGCAGTTCAGCGAGCACTGCTCCTCTATGTTCATCGTTAAATATATCTCTTGGTAGAATCAAACAAAGCTTTGTATTGTGAGTTTTACAAATTCCTGTTTACATTAAGATAGTGATAACCACTATTCCTTCTTTTACCCCCTTTTTATAAAAAAAAAAGATCCTAAGCTGTTGTTTACTGTGTTTATATGAATCTCTTGTTATTTTGCAGGACTGATCCAAATTTACCTGACATGCCCATTGTTTATGCCAGTGATGCATTCCTAAGTTTAACAGGTGCTTTTACAAATACCGTCCAACTATTTATACCTTTCTTCTTTTAAACACAACTTTACCTTATAAATGTTAATGAATTGCATATATATACCTACTAACCCTTGCACTTAATGTGTGACTGTCATGAATAATCTTATTAGTGTTGTTTGACACATCCAACAATGCATATCATACTTATTGGATATCAATTTTCCAAATTAGATAGTTTGATCTGGATGTTGCTGATATTGATGGACTTCTCATAGCTTTTGTTGTGTACTTGTATTATCAGATTATATTTTTATTTGACGTGCATGTTATGACCTCTTCGTACTACTAGATAAGTGCATATTCAGAGTGCCCGCTATGGTATGCGTTCCACAAGTTGTGTTTCATGGTGGTCTTCGATTGCATGATTCATCCCATCGGTGAAGATGATCATAGTTTTAGCCTCAATCTTTTTTTTCTTCATTCTTCTAATGCTTGCTGTATAATTGTTAACACCCTGACACCTCTGCTGAACCTTTTGAGAAATATCAGAATAATATACAATTTGCACTTTGTTCACCTCTGTTGCATCTAGGGGAGCCCTATGCTTTGTTTTTGGGTATCATGAGTAGAATTTACTGCTAGATCCATGACCTCTGGAGTGATAAATGGGGTTACACTGCATATAATAATGTCATACAGATTTTATATTCACCATGTGGGCATATATCCATAACCTTGCAGGCTTGCGTCCTCTCTGCCATTTGGAAGGTCCCTCGTGGTAATTATTCAAGTCAAGCTCAGTATGGACTTAAAATTTATATGATCTGCTGAGACATTATGGAATAGATTCTACACATATATTACAGGCCTCATCGTACGAGTCAGATAGTTTTGCAAGCTAGTACCATACTGAATATGTTACAAAATTGTAAACTTGAACCCTCACCGAAATTTCGGAGACGTAGTGCGAGGGACCTTTAGTGCGAGGGACCATTAACATGATATCACAACAACCAATGTTCAAATATTGCTGGCACAAATTTAAAGTTGATTTTCAAAAAGAAAAGATATTGTTGGGTGAATCTAGGCTTCAGCCTATGAAGAGGGCACTCAGTATGTGGGGGCATAATGCTACGCTAATTATAACCCTTTAACCCTCATCACAACTTTAGACTTCTGATGCTCTGGAAGGTACCTTTTACAAACTATACAACTATACACAACATTTCAACAATTTTTTTCATTTAGGAAGTGATATGAACATGTTGTAGACCAAATATGGAGTGATAAAGTGCGCTCCAGATGCATGTTGTGGTTCAAACACTGGCACAGTTGAAAGGCAAGACTGTCTCAAATTATTCTACTAGAAGAACCAGTTCATATTCATCATAGAGCATCCTTTATTTTGAAGAACATGTATACTACAATGCACAATCATACACAACCTATGTCACGCCTCGAAAATAGCAGCGGAAGATAAACTTGGTGCACGACAGCGACCTATGCATAAGACAAGTCCCGTGTACGGGTCAAGCTTGACACTTCATATCACATAGTTTTTCACAAAAATATAAAACCTGTTAATGAAAGAAATTCAGAGCAAACTATCTGCGTAACTAGTACTTACAACCTAAAAGCTCACTGTCAATAGTTATTTACATTACCCAAACACGTTGTTCGGCTGTGCATAAGGCAAAATAAAGGCTTTCCCATATAAGCCCTTCTAGCAACATGTCATAACCAAAAGATCAGCCTATATGTGGAGCTACGCCAGATTAGAAAAAAATTTGAAAACAACATGGTGAGCTTAAGCTCAATAAGAATATTTTCACTAGAGTTCCTAGAAATCTAATAAAATAATAATTCTAAGAAATAGTGAATTATAGGTATTGAGATAAAATATTGTATAAAAGAGCATATTATTATTACTTTCAAGAAAACATGCAATATTTTAAAAAATTTTCTTATGTGCAAATTGAATATACTGTCATAGATTCCTGAATCAGGCTTTTTAAAAGCAAAATAAATACTGAGGAAAAAAACAGACTATTAAATTTTATGCAAAACCAAAAGATCATCATTTTCTCAAATTCACAGTTAAATGTCAGAATTTTAAATATCAATGAGTTGTTCATGTAGTTGCAAGAATCACCTCTTAGGTCAGCTACGAATATCATAGCCCAGTAGCATGAGATTGCGCATCACATAATACATAGTTCCCGAGAAGAGAATGCACCTAACATTGTCACATACGACCAGCCACATCACAAATGCTGAAAAGGGTCATATCACAAATATCCAAAGAGCCACATAAAGGTGCATTCAAACCATATGTTAGGCACAAACACATCATTTTATAGTGGCTTTTGAGGGTTTGAAATGTTAAGAATCACTTGTCTAATAGTTTGATTTCGAAAACACGTCACTTGTCAAATCACTTGATTCAAAAACACATCACTTGTCAAATTGATTATTTTCATCACTTGTACCAAAATAATATTGGTATGTTCACCTGTCAAAATTATAAACATTTTAAATCAAGCGGACGAGCATAAATCTCATTTTCTCAATCAAAACAATTCTCGAAATTCATTTTTATTTAATTTTTTGTTTCAAATACCAAATCACGGGAAATTCTCTTAAATCACTCAAACTGTTGAAACATATTTAAATCACTTTTTTCTTCTGTAGCTTTCAAATAAAGTAATATTCACAATTATTCGAGATCGCATGAGAACCAAAATCACTTATGACATTTTTTATGAAATCAAATTTACTTTTAATATCTCATATGAAATCAAATTCATATTATGAGTTAGACCATAACAGAATATATCAAATCACATTTCATTCTTATTTTTCGAGCACAATATAAATCAATTATAATAATCATGCAATTTTATATTATAAAAATACTAGTTGGAAATGAACTCACATCTAACGAATAAGAATTCTCAAAATTTGGATGCCCTTCGATATCAACCAGACCCTATAATATCAAATTATAGGGTTAAAGCCAAACTAATCTAGATTTTATACTAATCTCTTCATAATCTAGGTTCAAATAGAATCAAATAGAGGTCGATACCCATGAGAAGGGTTCACATAGAGTTATTACTAATTATCCAGACGCAAAAAACATATTACCTCTGTTTGGACCTGTTTGCAACTAATTGAATTAATAGGGATCTAATCAAATTTTCCTCTTTACCTCTGTTTGGACCTATTTGCAATTAATTGAATCAATAGGGGTCTAATCAAATTTTCCTTTTCACATTGTAACACTAATTTTCAAAAGTTTGGATCTATTCACAATCCTTGTAATTTCAGGGACTTGGACTATATTTTTTCTGAGTCAAAATGCATAATCCTCAACTCAGATGGACTTAGAAATGTTTAGTCAACTCAGGGGCCTTAAGGAATTTCCCCCCTCCTTTATCATCTTCTTCCTCCTTTCCACAGTGATTTCTCCTCGCTCTTTTTTTCCCCTTCGTTGCTAACTCATAAGGACTGGCCCCCAGTTCCTATCACGGTTGTCAGAAGTAACTGCACGGTGGCAGGGAATCTCTGGCGGTCATGGGCGGCCGGCGGTGTGGTCCTCGTTGGAATTCATTTATTATTTTTTAATACATGGATTCTAGAACTCAATTCATCATCCATTTGTTGTCTATCATTGTTTTATCGAATTTAGAATGCTAGAATTTAGCTTATGAAATATAGAAGGTTATACCTTTGAAAGGATTAGGTTTCAGGGCGAATCTTCTTGCTCCTCTTTCTGTTTCACTATCTTTCTTTTCTATGCCAAGCTTTATTAGGAAGATGGGTTTTCATGGTGTTTTTCTTTGATTTTCTCATCATTTTGTTAGATTTTTATATGAATTTCTCGTTGATATATCCCTCCCATGAGGTGGTGCCGACACCCTCCTCTTATTGTCCAAGGCCATTAAACCTACCGAGGTGGCAGTAACCAAATTATGGGATTGTTATTTTGCACAACACCCCTCCAAACTTTGTGTTGCATATACTTCTCTTTTTAAGAGAGATAAAATTAATAATTTGATTGGGTTAATGATAACATTAGCAGATCCTGAATATTGTCAACACTCCTCTCCCTCAATGTCATTAGTTTGTTGAGTTATTGCTACAATTATGAGATGATTTATGGCAGATTGGGATTTAAAATTCATTAATGATGCGTGCATTATGCTAATAATAATCTTGTTCCTTGTATTATTGCCATTATTGCTGCAATTCGATTCATGTGCTTTGTTTTATTTCTCTGAGACATTTCTTCTGCCTATTACCCATGTTATAGAAAAATGCATATAGATGCCACTTTCTCAATGTAATGGCATGAATTAGGAAATTTGAAACGATGCATAATTTGACTTGGCTGTTGACCGTGGTTAAATCAACAGGATGTCAAAGGTTGTACAGTTAGCAGGTCGCACAACATCTAATAGTTAAGGCATACAAAATAATAGAATATGCATCGTATTTTATTGTATACATGGTGCCGCCGTCTACAGATCCATTTATTTACGTATTAGGCATTAATCATGTCAAAAATATTGGAAGTCTCAGATTATTTTAAAATCATGATTTGATTAACTACCTTAGTCAGTTAGTCATCTAGCTTATGTTGGAGGACATATTTTTAGGTGTTGATTAGCTACCTGGTTTGTCTGGTTCATAATAAGCAACACATTATTATCGTCATCTTAGTTTGTTATCACTATGATTTTAGGGCATCCGACTTCATTATATCCAACCCATATTGTAATTATATATAAGCCTCTTGAGCTTCTTTCCAATTAATCATTATATAAAAGTATTCCTCCCATCTGATTTCAATGAATCAGATAGCAAACAAATATATACTACTTGCTTTAAATGAATATAAACTAGAAGATAAAATCATATTGGCATGAGATTAAAGTGATACTTAAATACCCAGTGGACTAGTTAATAATTTGGTGGGATCTTGAGCCAATTGAAGGAGATTATTTCCCTTGAACTAAGCTTTGGAATCAGAGGAATGATCGTTCTCAAGTATTATGATCTTCTGTCCATTCACATTACGCTGTAAACCATTTGACAAGAAATAGGTATGGCAGAATAAATTTGTGGCACTGTTCCTAACATAGGTATTGAAAATTGAAATTGAGAAAAGTGCTTGGTATAAACTATGAAGATTGTCAAGATTTGTGATATTTTTCATTTAATCATTACCTAAGAGAAGTTTTATCATTTTTATATAACAAATTGGACATGCCTGATATTTATTATCTCTTAGATAATTTAAAATTTGAGGTCACTCACTGAGGTAAAATGTGTAAATCCTATTATGCTCCATAAATGAACTAATGAACCCTCAGATTGATATTTCCCTGTCTGCACCAATGTAAATCTACTTAGTTATTGTTTGAAAATAAAGGCTAAATCTCTTGTAAGTTTCCCTTCAATATGTTCAAAGAAAGTCAGATATCAGTGCCTCTGGGCATGGTGGTCCCTTCCCTATATTTCCTTTTAGCTTTTAAGATAGTAGAAACCATGATGTAAAACTTAATGGGAAAAAATGTAGTGGGCTGTTATAGGATTGTGGTGGACTAATTGAATCTGATCCTATCTGTAGGATCGCTGTAATGGCACTCAAACACTAGAAGGGGGGGTTGAATAGTGTTTATGAAATCTAATGCGGAAACTTTAAATTTCAATAAGATAATAACACAAAGAGTAAGAAGGATCAAACCAATATGTAGACAATCACAGAAAATTGCAAACGCAAACACACGAATTTATACTGGTTCGGTCCTCCAGACCTACATCCAGTCCCCAAGCCTCGCTTGAGATTTCTCCACTATTTCCACTTGCAAACCCGCAAGCACTTGCAACCCGCAAGCCAACAGTACAACTTAGACAATCTCCAATTGCCAATACCACAACAATCTCTTCTTCCAAGAGATTATCAAATCGAAAACAAGATGGTACAACTTTCTCTTCCTATAAGCCTTGATGTGTAGATGTGAGTGAATTTCAATAGGCTATAGGGATGATTTTTGTTCTAGAGTAATGGAACTTTTATCAAGAACAAAACTGAAATTTTCATGCAGTTTTTCTCTTCAAAATGATCTTTAGAAGTCAAGAAAAACTCAAGTTTATATAAAGGATTTGAGTTATCAAATTTCAGAACTTAACACCTATTTATAGGTATAATTTTCGTTCAAAAACATTCAAAAATAACTGCCAAAAACGTTCACAAAACGTTCAAATTATTTGAAAAAATGACAGTTAGAATGGCTGTCTGATGGCTGTCTGGTCGACCAGATTGAGGACTGGTCGACCAGAAAGGCTTCCTCTGGTCGACCAGGTCCATATCTGGTCGACCAGACAGAGATTTTTCTGAATCTCTGTTTCTGGTTCATCAATCTGGTCGACCAGACATTTCTTTGGTCGGCCAGCAACTATGTTATACATATTTTCAATAGTTTAAAATGTTATTCATTCGTTAATTAGACTTAGGATTATACTTAGAATATTTTCTATGATTTTCTAAGTGATTAGTGTGTTGTGTGTGTGATCAAGGCTTGTACAAAGATTCTAAAAGAAAAGACAAAATTACATCACTCTTGTAAAGTATATTTTCTTCTTGAAGCACGAAGTGACTTGATTAACTTCATCTTTTTGATCTTTGAAATCTTGTCTTTGATATAGCCTTAATATCTTGATTGTTGCTTTGAGATGTATATCTTGAATCTGCAGTAAAATATGTTAGATAAACAATGATTTGTTATCATCAAAATACAAGAGATATTGTAACATCAACCATGTTCCCAACACTATCTTCTTCCCAAGGACTCTTCAACCCTCTCAGCTCTCAAGAGGAGGAAGTTTTGGTCCAAGGAGCTCTTTTTAAAGGATCATGTTTTTCTCGAAAGCTTTTATAAAGAATCCCCATTGTTTAAAACCTTAGGATTTTTGAAGCACAGCTGTGAGTTCTGAAGCATTGTCTTCAGTCCTCTTTTGAAAAGAGATTATCTGATGCTGTGGGCCTCACAGAGGTCCAGTTTCTTCTTCTATTAGTGCCTATTCTTGAATCACAAACGTTCTTATGCAAAAGTTGTTTTTGCATGCACATACATTTCATCTGAGATAATTGGCTCTTTTTTCTTGTAGGTTACTGTAGACATGAAGTTTTGGGACGAAACTGTAGATTTTTAAAAGGACCCGGTACAGATGTTGAGGCCTTACAGGAGGTAAATGATCATTAAATATCTGCACCCTGTTTCTACAGGAGTAAAGTTTACTCTTCATTCGTCACTCTTTCTCTGAAACATTTGTAGATAAGGAGTAGCATTCGAGCACAACAAGCTTGCACAGTAAGGTTGTTGAATTACAGGTGCGCATTTCACTTAAATACTATATGAATTTCCGTGACCTGAGCCTTCCAACACTGGGCTTATAATGTTACAGTTTCTCTTGTTCTTTCAAAATTTCAGGAAAGACGAAAGCTCATTCTGGAACCTTCTTCATATATCACCTGTACGCAATGCAACTGGCAAGGTTTGTAATTCTTACTTGCAATCAATTCACCTCTGTCTTAACTAAAAGTTTATCCCTTATAACCTTGTTATTGATTGTCACTTACGAATGTGAAATAATGTATCCCTTACAACCATTTTAGTAGTTCCAGTGGAACATTGTTTTCTTCCTACTATGCAAGCAAACTATATAATGCATCATGATAAATTGGGTGCCATCAAAAATATCTTCTCTAATGTTTTGCATGTTATTTTGGCAGATTGCATTTTATGTTGGCGTTCAAATTAACGAAAATAGCAAGGATGGGCACGGGCTAAGCCCAGAGATGAGGCAACGCAGTGCTGTGGCAGCAGTCAAGGTTGCAGCGAGGAGCTTAACTGCATTGCCAGGCTCTTCTTCTAGATCTTCATCATCATCATAAGGTAACTTTAGATGTTAGTATACATCCACAGGTAATCAAATGGTTTAGATGTGTAATTAGTTTTATCTTGCAAGAAGGGAAAAAAAAATAGAGCTGTCCTCTGAAAGTTCAGGTTCATTGTTGCTTGTATTAGCTTTTTTCATGTCTTGTGTATAAACAATATTTTTCAATGAAAGTTGAAAGCCACCCTTTCTTGAAAGTTTCAGGTGGTTTCACTCATTGTGTAATTGTTCATAGTAGGGATAGTAGACTTGTGGTGTTGTTCTATATGCTTAGTTTAAGCTGTAATTCACAGCTTCAGGCATTATTTTGTTTGATTAGTGATAGTGATTTGCCTTGCTGATTAATTTATGATTAAATTGCAGATAACCCTTTGTATTTTTTTAGTAGTAGTTATCACCCCTTCAGTATTTTATCAACACTGAACATCTTGGATTGGATTAGTGAGTAGGGTGTTACCCGCAATTTTTCTTTTAAACATACCAATCCAGGGGTGATAAATGTGAATAAAGTAGTTGAGGGATGATAAATGCTATTGAAGGTATAGATGAGAGGGATATCTGTGTTATTGTAACAGTTCTCTCTTAGTTTCTTGTTTTCTTATTCAACAACAGTCTTTGTCCCAAAATTTTGGGATAGGCTACATGAGTCCTCTTCCATTCTTGTGTCTTAATGTCACTAATAAAGTTATGGAAAAACGAACTTGGGAAGCAGCCTTATTTTATTTAGGTGACTACAGGCGCGTGTGGCCTAATGTTGCTTGTTGCTCTGCGACTGCTGCTAATCACAAGCAGACCAGCACATAGCCTTACTCACTGCAACAACTATATCAAACACGTATTTCATTTTTACATATGATTGCAGTAGTATTAGATTGTCCACTTTTATGAAATTTCCTTCAAAAATTCAAAATTTATGTGTTGTACCGCTGTTTTGGCAGTAAGCTGGTTTGCTGCAACTTGAGCAATTACTGTAACGAATCGTTAGTTGTGGAAAAACAATTGCTTTCACTATCACCCATTTGTAAGTAGAATTTAGTAACTAATTCGAGGTCCTCTTCCTTTTAAGGGTGTGTTCTGATTAGAAGAAGTTAAGAGTCGCAGTTGCATTTGTAATATTATATACGTAGTTCCAACTGTTGTTGTTGGAAGAAAACGACATTCATCAGTTTAATTACAGCCACAACACCTCTATAGTTGAGACATTTTGATTACAACATTTTTGGACTTTTTTTTTGATTGCCCTATCATTACTTGTATATTAAACTGTAGAGTATAAAAGTTGAACAAAAGAAGATATCTAATGGTGATTTCAGCGGCTTCCCCTGAGATGGAGAAAATTGCCAAATCACTATTAGATGTCGTAGGATATGTACATATGATTGTAATCAACAAAGAGCAGATAGAAGAGAGTCACAAGATAGATAAAATAGACAAAAGGGACAAAATACTGCTGCCGAGAGATCAAAGGTTCCCATTACTATCCTCGTTGGAGGAAATAAGCTCCGATAGTCCTCTCGAGCGAATGGGGTTTTTCAGTTTGAGAGTCTTCTTGGAAGAGGAAGCACATGTACAGAAAAGAAGATAGTAAGCTGATTTTGAGGTTATTTGTTGTGGAGTGGTGACAGAATTTGAGAAGATACGATCATTGCGAGCTTTCCAAAGAACCCAACAGACTGTCGGGAAACATGAACTCCAAAGTAGACGCATTGAACCGTCGATTGACCGATCCAAACATGTCTAAACACTGGCTAATACGAGTAGGGAGGGAGTCAATGCTAATTCTCGGTAGGAACTGGGTCTAGTTTTGATTGACGAATGTGCACGAGAGAAAAAGGTGATCATGGAATTCCTATTCACTGCAGAATGAACAAGTTAAATCACCTACCCAGCCTTGAGAGGATAGCCTATATTTGGTCTTCAATCTATTCGAGCTCAGGAGCCATAGAAAGAATTTGACTTTACTAGGTAGCAAGTTGTTCCATATGGTGGCACTGTAAGGACTGCAAAGACCTCCGTCAGACAGTAGGGAGTAGAGAGATTTTATCGAGTGAAGCTTGGAGTCTGACAGGGGCTATGTAGGTCTATCATCTATGGAGGAAGGATGAAGGTTGCTAGCTGCTAGTAACTGAATGAGGTCTTGAACTTGATACATATCACTATCGTGAATGAGTTTCCTTATGATAGGTCTCCATGACTAGCGATCTTCACAGAGTCTCCATGGCTAGCCAGAAAGTTATCTCCTATCCATTTATCTTCCTAAAAGTGGATCCTGAACCCCTTACCTAGTAGTGACCATTTGACAAAACCTGAGAAGTATTGATAGCAAGATTGTACATCCTTTCAGAATTTAGAGCATTGATTGAGGGGAGGGGGGTTATAAAGGTTGGATGGATATATGGACTGAAGAACTCTGCCTACGTGATTGTTACTATCAATGAATTTCCAAAGCCATTTGGAGAGAAGGGAGATGTTGAAGAGATGGAGGTTGGAAACACCTAGCTCCACAAACTTTAGGGGAACAAACTGTATCCCATTTAACTGAATGCTTACCTCTGGAGTCATGAACAGTCCCTCCCTATAGGAAATTATGTCTGATTTTGTCAATGTCTTTGATAAGCCAGGTAGGGAGTTTGAAGAAGGACATGTAATATAGAGGTATGGATGATAATACTGATTTGAGAAGGACCAAACGGCCACCAAAGGAGAGTTGTTTATTTTTTCAAAGGGATTTGTGATGAAAAGAGTCTAGCAATGGTTACGAATCTGATCAAGACAGGTACCTCTTTTCAGAGGTAGACCTAGGTATTTGAAAGGAGGAGATGCAAAGGAGCAGTTCAGGATTTTGGCCAGACGAGGCCCTTTAGTAGAGGATTTACCGCTGTAGAACAGATTAGATTTAGAGAAGTTGATGGCCAGGCCTGAGACATGTTCAAAAAGATAAAGAATGACTTTAAGATTGGTAATGTTGGAGGAGTCTGCGTTACAGAATATGATGATGTCATCTGCAAACTGAAGGGATTTAATGTCGTTAAGCATGCCTTTGAGGTGAAGCTTTGAAAGATCACCATGTTCAGAGTTTTTATGAAGCATACTACATAACACATCCACCACTAAGAGGAAGAGCATAGGGAAGAGGGGATCGTCTTGTTTGAGTCCTCTATGACATTTGAAGATTTTGGAGGGGTTGCCGTTGACAATGACAGATGACTTGGAAGAGGAAAGAATGGAATGAATCAACATACCCCATTTTTGTAAGAAGCCTTTGGCTTTGAGGAGGGACATGAGAAAATGCCAACTAACACAATCAAAGGCTTTGCTGAAGTTAATTTTGATGATGCATGCCTCAATTTTTTTTGAATAACAATGATTGATCATCTCGTGACCTAGGACTATGGAGTCTAGAGTAGATTTGCCTGGCTGGAAGGCAGTTTGAGTCGGATGAACCAACGTTGGAAGGATGACGCTGAGTCTATTGACTAGGACTTTCAAGCCATTGAGAAGGCTAATGGGTCTGATGATACAGGTGTATCTTCTTCTTTGTTTTGAGAACTTAGTGATCCTCATAAGAGCTTGATGATAGATGATTCTCATGATAGCTTGAGAATATAAGTGTGGGCGGAGCCGCGGGTAGCGGCGAAATCGGTCAAAAGCAGGAAAACAACGAAAATCAGCAAGCTGGCAAAGCAACTCTGGCCGATTGACCGACGAGTTAGCACAGGTCGACCGATGAAGCTATGTCGATCGACCGAACGACCATCCCCAGTCGATCGAAAGCATGCACTTGTAGGGTCGAGAAAACAGCTTTCTGGTCGGTCGACCGAACCAGGCATGTCAGTCGACCGACGGGGTTTCCTGGGCCGATTTGGATTTTGTTTTGAGACGAATTCTAGTTGGGTTTGACTTGGGTATTTATCACTTTGCTACTCACGTTGTTTAACCTATAAATAGGGATTGTTTAAGATTTGTAAAGAGGAGAGGAAAGATTCTAATCAAGAGATTAGAGTTAAAAGAGGATAGAGAAGTTGTTCTTTATTCTAGAGAGATTGTGAGAGAGAGGTTTTGTATTCTTTTATTCTTCATAATCTAAAAAATGTATTTTTCTTCGCTAAAATTGAATTTTTACTGTTTTCTTCTCAAAACTCACATTTGATAATTCCGCGATTAAATGTGCTCGTTCGACGACTTGTATTAAGGTGACATCAGAGCAATTCAGATCTTGTGAAGGGGTATCCTGTGTATGATCCTTACTCGATCATAATACAAGAAGTTAGGTGAGATTCTTGTTTCGTTGGAAGAAGTCCAGAAATCAAGTAAGAAGAAGATGGTTGAAAACGACAATTCATCGAGACTTGATGCGATGGAAAAACAGATCGAGACAATCAGTTCGACTCTCATGAAGCTCATCGATCTCATCCACAGGGGCGGAAAGAAAGGTGAATCTTCGGCGGGTCCAAGAAGAAACCTATAGAATCCGATGGAGGTAGTGAGAATCCAGATTTTGACGAGGAGGTCGAACCCGTCAAGGCTGTTCCACATCAAGAGGGTAAGAGTTCTTATCAGAATTTGAATATTGTTTTCAGAGTTGAGATTCCTGTTTATGATGGGAGTGTCGACGTTAAGAGGCTTGATGATTGGATCGAGCGTATGGAGACCTATTTCACTCTTTATTGCTATTCGTTAAAGGAAAAGATTGTTTTTGCGACATTGAAGCTTTCTGGGCACGCGTTGATGTGGTGGAAATCCTACTGCAAATAGGAGAAGAAATCGGTGTTGTGGAACATGTTCAAGGAGCTACTGAGGAAGCAGTTCTACCCGGTAGGATTCTTTGAAGAGCGTTAGTACAAATGGTACGACTTTCGTTAAAGATTTAATCAAACCGTTCAAGAATACACTACAGAGTTTCAGCAACAACGATGATCATCAACATTGCGACGGAGGAGTACTCTGTTTTTATGAAGTATATGGCGGGTGGTTTGAACGAATACATCCGGAAGGAGATGAAGCTATTCACGGTAGAGTCGATTGTGGAGGTAAGCTTGAAGGCTATTGCTATTGAAGGCAAGCAGAAGAAGAGCAAACCAAGCAAGCTGGAGGCAAGTCTAGTGGCTCCCAATCTAAGGATGAGAAGAAGGGTGATCTAAAAAAAAGGATTGACTTGTAATCACTGCAAGCAGACATGACACGTTGTTGATCGGTGCTGGGAGAAGTATTATCATCTCAAGTAGAAGGGATTGAAGGAGGAGAAAAAGACAGATGTGATAGCACAAGGTCCGAAAGAAGTCATAAGGATGATAGAGCCTAACATCAGTCTTAATCTAATGGCAGGGAAGCAGGCCGCAAAGGAAAACGAAAACCCCCGAGAGCAGCTCTTTGTTCTCAAGTTGTAGGTGAAGACCAGCTTGGTTGATGCCCTAGTTGATCCAGGGAGCCGGAAGAATTTGATATCTGAAGCATTGGTTCAAAAGTTAGGCCTGAAGACGATCAATCATCTAAAGCCCTATCCTTTAGGGTGAATTCAGAAGGAGGCGGGGTTGAGTGTAGTTAATCAATGCACTTTCAGATTTGCACTCCACGAGTCGTATATTGACGATGTCACGTGCGACGTCATTCCGTTGGATATTTGTCAGGTTATACTGGGTAATTCTTATTTGTGGGATAGGTACGTAGTCTATGACAGGTGGGCCCAGAAGTATACGTTCACTAAGGACGACAAGCAGTTTGTATTTCGTTCGGCGTCTCTTTTGAAGGAGACAAACTTGGTGACGGTGACTCGGGCGAAGAGACTAGTGAATGCAAGCACGAAGTTTGTCTCGCTGTTCATTAGGCCTTATGAGGAGCTATTAAAAGAGGATTGTATTTTGGAGCGGAAGGTGACTACGACTAGACGGGGAACGAATGAGTCGTGTCTGGTTGGACGTCAAGGTCAGGTTCCTAGTAAAGCCAGGTGGTTCAACAAAGGAGCTCGAGAGTTTCCTCAGCTGAAGTTCTAACTTGAACATGACTTCAGGTTCCTAAAAGGGGAAGCCATGATACGGGTGTATCTTCTTCTTTGCTTCGGGAACTTAGTGATCCTTATGAGAGTTTAAGGATAAATGATTCTCATGGTAGATTGAGAATAGAAGCGTGGGCGGAGTCGCGGGTAGTGGCGAAATCGGTCAAAAGCAGGAGAACGACGAAAATCAGGAAGCTGGTGAAACAGCTTTGGTCGGTTGACCGACGAGCTATCACAGGTCGACCGATGAAGCTATGTCGGTTGATCGAACGACCATCCTCAGTCGACCGAAAGCATGCACCTATAGGGTCGAGAAAACGGCTTTCTGGTCGATCGACCGAACCAGGCATGTCGGTCGACTGATGGGGTTTTCCTGGGCCGATTTGGATTCTGTTTTGAGACGAATTCTAGTTGGGTTTAACTTGGGTATTTATCACTTTGCCATCCACGTTGTTTAACCTATAAATAGAGATTGTTTGGGGTTTCTAAAGAGGAGGAGAGATTCTAATCAAGAGATTAGAGTTAAAAAAGGATAGAGAAGTTATTCTTTATTCTAGAGAGATTGTGAGAGAGATTTTGTAATCTTTTATTCTTCACAATCTAGAGAATGTATTTTTCTTCGGTAATGATTTGTTTTGTGTGTTTTATTGTTTTCTTCTCAAAACTCACATTTGATAATTCCACGATCAAAGGTGCTCGTTCGACGACTTGTATCATCTAAAGTCAAATGTATTGCTAGGAGAGGGGGTTTTAGGGTTAGGGATATGAAGGAGTAGTTGATTGAATGAAGAGGGAATGCGTCTGTGAAGAGATAAGAGAAAAATGCAAGGATGTCTGTTTTAAGAACCTCCCAAAAGGATTAGTAAAAGAGGATGGAAAAGCCATCTGGACCCGAGGCTTTGTCTGTATAGAGGCAAAAAACGACAGCCTTAATTTTTGGTTCAGAGAAGGGGAGTTCTAATGACTGAAGGTTTGGATGAGGATGGGGGTATAGATGTTCCCAGTCTATCTGAAATAAGGGTGGTGGAGATGCTTTGAAGAGGCTAGAGAAGTGTTGGAAGAAGGCCAATTGTTTATCTTGCTATGAGTAAATAGTAGAATTGTTAATGGTGAGGTGTGGGATGAAGTTTCTTCTTCTGTGGTGGGAGGCTATTTTATGAAAAAATAAGGTGTTTGAGTCTCCTTTAAGCCAATGGAGCCTAGACCTTTGTTTCCAATAGATTTCTTCCTGCTTGGCAAGAGAGGATAGGGAGTCTCTGAGAGAGTTCCCGTGGTTAATTTCTGAGGGGAGGAGGGCTCTGGCTTCTTTGAGGATATTGAGGGAGTGGATAGCATTGAGGGTAGCAGATTTGTTACGAGTGATTGAGCCAAAAACAGTTTTCTTCCACCATTTCAGTCTGCATTTGAGGAGTTTGAGTTTGAGGTGAAAAGGCTGAACAGGGTTACCCTGACATTTAAAGTCATTCCAGCAAGAAGCGATGAAGGATGAGGAGGGGTGAGAGAACCATAATTTTTGCAGCCTAAATGGAGGCCTGAGAGGAGGGCATGAAGTATCTAAGATGAGGAATTCATGGTCAGAGCAAGACGTGGGATGACAATATTGAACAATGGAGAGGAATTTTGATTCAAAGTCAGAGGAGATGAGGAACCTGTCTAGCTTGGTCAAGGAGGGGGGATCTCATGTTGGACCAAGTAAATTGCTTGCCGTTAAGAGGGAGGTCTATGACTATGAGGGAGAGGGAGTTGACAAGGTGACGAAAGTTGGTCATATCAGAAGAAGATGCAATTCGCCCACTTCTCTCATTAGCCGAAAGAGTGATATTAAAGTCTCCAAAGAAGGACCAAGGAAAAGGAAACATGCATTGAATTCTATGAAGCTCCCACCAACAGACATCTCTATTAAGTTTGTCGGTGAGTGCATAGACAGCGGTGGTCAAGAATCTCCAATTAAGAGTCATGTGATTAAGCACTACAGTAACAGAGAATATACCAATGTAGGAATCTAGGCATTCAAACAAGGTATCATTCCATCCCAAAAGAACCCCCCCTCTGGAATCAATGGCTTTTAGATGGAGCCAGGATGAAATATTATGACTACTAATTTTCTTGAGGACAAGAGGTCTAGTGGTACTAAGTTTAGATTCCTGAATCCTTATTAAGTCAATAAAGGATAAGAGGATACTGTCTCTAACCAGTCTTCTTTTAATGAGATCGTTGAGGCCCCTGACATTCCAAAATCCGATCTTCATGGATGGAGAGAAGAACAATACCAAGGAGAGATGAGATAGGTCAAGAGGCTGCCCTATCAGACTCTTAACGATCTGAGGCGATCAAGGCCCTCGGAGGAGATAGGTTATTTGGCTCCGCAGTTAGATAGCACAGTGGTTAACATGCAGTCTAATATATGCTTAAGGGGAAGGGAGACTGAGCACGAGGAGGAAGACTTGCTGAGCTTGGCCGAAGATGCCAAGGATCTAGTGGCTGCCAGATGACGAACGAAAGTTTTGTGGGCCAGGGCTCTCCGCACCTTAGCCTTGCCCACTACTCTCTTCCTGCGACCCTCTGCCATATGCTTGAAACCTGGAGGAAACGAACCAGACTTGTCTCCAGAAGGTTGACTGGGGAAACCAAAAGATGAAATGACTGCTGATGGTTCTGGGATAGCGTCGAGAACTACAGCAGGGGTAGCTGAATCGCTTATGCCTTGAGCCTCGATGAAACGTAGTCACTGAGCGCTCTACCGTCATGTTGATGCCTTCCCGGGTCACCTCAATCAAATCAGGGTCGGCGCTGAAAGCCTGCTGTTGCGAAGGACCCAATTTAATGCGATTGGACCTAACCGTGGGCTCTTCTCCCGAAGTTGCCCCAAATTCAAATGAGAAGATGAAATGACAATATTGCCCCTGCCCTGGCTGGGCGGAGCTGGCCTAGGAGAAGATGCCTGAGGACGGAGAGTCTGCGGAGCTTGATCAACCGTCGTGTCAGGGGAGCCATGGTCGACCCAGCCTGACTCTGAGGAGGGGTTCCCTTCCCACCTAGCCTGGTGCTCCTGGACCTTTGGCTTCTCAAAGGCCCACTCAGATATCTGATGGCCAATGATCTGGGTGACAATGAAGCCCTCTATGAGATTGCCGTCCTTCAGAGAGAAATAACTAAAATTGATTCTCTTGGGGATGTCTGATAGGTCTCTAATCTTGATGAGGACCTTACAGTCTTTGAAATTGTCTCTGAATGCAATATTCTTGGAACTCATGATGCATTCCCCCACCTTCTTGAACATAGATTGAATGAACTCCTAGGACCAAAGGTGGAAAGGCAGCCTGAAAATGCGGACCCAAGTAAGAAAAGGCTTGGGAAGGGTGGTGAGGTTGAGATCCTCTCTCCATCTAAGGAACCTGCCCTTGAAGGAACCCATGTCGATGAGCTCGAGGTCTAGGGCTTACTCTAGGAGATCAGAGAAGATCAGAGGAAGGGAATTTCACCATGAACCTGGTGTCGGCTGCTCTCTTGATATCATACGGCTAGTCTCTGAGGTTGAATTTGAAGGCGAGCATTTCCCTGAGCTCATAGATAGATGGGGAGCCTAGCGCTAGGTAGAAGATAGAAAAAGAGGAGAGTTCCTTGATGAGCACTGATGATTCTTGGGGGATGGGAAGAATTGGGGCTGAGCCTGATGCCCTGAATGATTGAGGACAATCCCTAGAAATGTGACCCTTGCCATGGCAAGAGAAGCAGACGAAGTCTTCTTGAGGACAGTCTCTCGCCATATGGAAAAAACTGTGACAAAAGAAGCACTTAGGCTTGGACGGTGAATGTTGGGGGGGGGGGGGGCTCGATGGGCGGCACTGCTTTCTCCGATGGGTGACGGTGGTCCAACCTGGCTCTGATGGAGGAGGCGGGTAGGAGCGAGGGAGGGGAGGATGCCCTTAGAGGAAATCGGAAAATTATGCTTGTGATGGGATCGGGGGGTTTTTTTTGGAGAAGAGGGAGGCGAATGATCTTGGAAATAGGTGGGAATTTGACGCTTGGTTTACATTGGAAATATGCGATTGAACAGTGTGGCGGGCAGTGCGGGAAGAGAAGTGGTGTTTGGCGGTGGTGGAACAGTGATTGACGATAGCTAAGGAAAACTGTTTGGCTTCTGGGTGACCTAAGGGCTCCTCGGCTCTCTTCTACCTACCCTCCATCAAGAGATTCTTCTTATGGATTCTTTTTAATAGGTGTGTTGGAATTTGGATATAGCTGGAACATCATGACACTATCTAGGTGTGTTGGAATTTGGATATAGCTGGAACATCATGACACTATAAATGGAATGACTCGAGTTTCATTTAATTATCTAAACGAGCTTAAATTTTACTCTTACCGTTATGCTATTAAACAAGCATGAATGAAGCTTTGAGCTTGCCTGTGCCCGCACGAAGGGTGAATGATTTTAGCTGGATTGAGAGCTTTTCTCAATCAAATGCATCTTAGCACCTCACAAAGTGATATCAGAAATTTGCAGCCCTGACCTATCATAAGATGCAGATTTTCGATAACATCAGCACTTGTCCATTCCCTTGCGTGGGTCGTGTTCGGTAATCCCTTTTTGGTTGAACATGTAGAAGACAGTAGTTATTTTGTTTGCTTTACATTTACACTTTTTTTCTGAACTTAAGCCTGGCAATTCTTTATGATTACATCATCGCTGACATGTATGTTTTTGTCATTTTGAGCATCATCTCCAACGAACGTTTTGATTTACCATAATTTGCAATTGTAGCTGTAGTTTCAATTTGTTACAGCTGTAAGTATTTGTTTTATTGTATAACTGTGAGTTTTCAGAAAATGTAGCTAAAAGAACGACTGTGGCCAATGGTTTTTAACTAGTTTAGGGGGGAAGAAATCTTTTCTTCTTGCAACTGTGCTTGGAAGTATTAAGGTTTTATTTATTTTTTTTATTTTTTGTGGAAAATTGAAACTATAGTTACAGCTGTAAATTTCTGAGTAGCAAGTTATGGTCCGAATATCCTGGAAGATGCTTTAAACCGATAACATGGGCGTGTAGAAACTCGAGCGACGGTCAAAACTTTGATTGGTTTCAGATTTTGAGGGTTTTGGTACTGAGCTGTAGATTGAACAAACGGCAACTTCCAGGGGCCATGCAACTAGATTTAGTCAGTTTTGAGGACTGATGGCACTCTGAATTGATTTACGAATGTGATGTAGCAGTTGATTAGACATGAAATTTTCTGTTCATGCTACAAAGAAGAAATATGTCGTTATCTGAAACACTTGAACATGTTGGTATGCACAGAGAAAATATATTAACTCTACGGAGACAGACAGGGTTCAAGACTAATCTCAATGATTAGTGTAGTTTGCGCTGCAACGTGTTTGGTCAGGAAACGTGTTAAATTATAATCTTTAATCTTTAACAACTTTGAAGTGCATATAAAGTGCACGCATTTAAAGTGAATTTTAAAAATTGTATATGTTGTTGGGTGGTATTTCAGCCTACGAGTCATCTTAGAGTTCTGGTCCCCGCCCAAAAAAAAAAAAAAAAAGACCGAAAAAAAAAGAAATTATAATAAGAGTACAAATCGACAGGCTTCAGGGTTGCAAAACATCTGTATGTATCTAACTTCAGTTTAGAATTCTGAAAAAAACCTGAACATGAGTTACCTACCAGAAGGATACAACTTTTATGCACTAAAACCAGGCTATTTTCAGGCTTAGCAAGAAATCATCTGCCTCAAAATTCAGAGGTCATCGGAACCTCTCCATGCCTCTCAACTTAGCAATTTTTGTACTCCAGAAGGCTAAAAACCTGTACAAGTGCAAATGCTTGATCATATCAAGAAAATGTCACATCTTTGTTGATCATTCTCAATCCTATAGCCTCCTTAGCTGAGACCCAGAAATTTCTCAGAAATCAGTTTTACTAGTTGACCTCCATTTCTTTGAGGTCTCGAAGGAAGTTTCCTATGCAAAAATAGATAGGGAGAACATGGTCATGATAGTCCTTTTCATCTTTCTGTATGTGGCCACTAGTTATCTCTTAAGTTAGGAAAAGTTAGACTCTAAGCCAACTTATCGGTATCATTAATAATTAACTAATATTCTTTTTTCTCTAGAGCTGTATTTGATAATCCACGAGGCGGCTAAGGTTTCAAGCTGACAAATTTGAGACTGTTATGGATACCAAAATTGGTGGTGACAAGATGATTTCAGTACAAATCTTGTGTATGGTGTGTAATTTTCTATTAGTTTTCGATGGTGACATAATATGGCTGGCCGCCTCTGAAGTCCAAATCTATCAAATGTGATAAATGTTCATCAAAGATAAGTATGTTCACCGTGAATGTTTGTATCACAATTTTCCCCAAAATTTGAATGCCGTGCACGACTGTTTATTAAGTTGTTTTAGACCTTATCGAGTTATCGGGCGATAAGTTAAAGGTTAAATTTCTTTTTTTACCTTCTGATTTTGAAAAGATTTATATAGGTTTACGCTCATACAATACAAATGTAGAAACCCTATAACTGTTGAATTTTTTTTTTCGAATTTGAACTCAAATGGTAAGATTTCTGTTTCCCTATCGCATACTCCTTATTGTTGTGCGCAGCGGAGCTCGAAACCACACGAACAAGAACGAGATAAATCACAACTAATAAGCCAAACACAATACCACAGCAAGACAAACAAATTTTACGTGGTTCGGCAAGTTGCCTACGTCCACGAGGCAGGGGGGGTCTTACTATTAGAAATCAAGAGAATACAAATAGGGTTACAAATCTATCAAATAAACCCTAAAACAAAACCTCTAGATCTCTCACAAATCTCCCACAATTGGATGCAACAATCTCCTCTCAAAGACTGCTCAAAATGTCCTTGCTTAACCCTAATTAATTAGGATTAGGTTTATATATCAACTCAGAAATGAATCGGGTCAAAACTTGTAACCCAGAAAATAACCGTTACGCGGTCGACCGTGGGGGTCGATCGCACACCCCACGACAGAAAACAAAAATCGTACAGGGTACTCACGGTCTATCGCGACGGTCGACCGAATCGATTTCCAAGACCAAAATCGATTACAGGGTCTCTGCGGTCGACTGCGACGGTCGACCGCCTTCAGCTCCAGAACGCATCTGGACTTCGTGCACGTTTTCGGTCGACCGGCCTTCAACCTGGCAGTTTTCCTAGACTTCTCTGAACTGTTTTTCACCGCGTTCGCCATTTCTTCACTTATTCCTACGTATCAAGATTTCAGAACATATATATAATCTTTTACTTGGATTGTGTCAAATGTTTATGTTATGATATAGAAACTGAAATCTTGTGCAAGTCTTCATTTTCAGTCTGATGTTTGATATACATATCTAATTCTCAAAAGAACATTATGAAAGCATTTATTATTGAACGACTAGCGAAGTATCATCTGTGTTACTTTTTAACTGTCTTCTACTTTCTATATTCTCTGAGTATAGCTGATGTAAACTATTTTGGATACTTCACCTAGAAAATGTAGAGGAAAACAAGTTTTATAATATGGTAGGTATGTATGGTGTTTGACTGTGGTATTTACATAATATATAAAATTACCCAAGTGGATGAAATACTGCTGAATAAATCAATATCAGTTGATGATGTTGTTTTTGAGGAAGATGACATGAGAGGGAAAAATATTGCTTATTGAAAATGCACAAGTTATGATTTTCTGAGGGAAATGGAGTTCACTTTTTTTATGTCAATCATGGCCTTTACTGCTCTAACAAGCACCTGTCGGTTATTAAAATTGTAAGTTATGATGAAAAGGATGAAATTGGGCTTCCATTGTTATCCTTGATTGTGATGTATCTGGTTCATTGCACATACTTTTTTTAAATCTTTTTATTTGGCCTGAAAAGGACTTAACTATTTTTAACGATCAGAAAATGACAACAATTAAATAGTACGTCAATGTTTTTAACTTCAGATTTGCTGCCTAGCTGATTGAGGTTCTCTTGTTTATTCAAATACTTTCTAACAATAAAATCCATGCATAAGAATTTTTTTTTCAAAAATAACTGCTGCCAGTTCTCATCCTCTTTTCACTCTCGCATTCTTCCTCTAACCAACCAAGGGCTTCTCAATTTGTCATATACACATTTTAGGTTAGACTACACAAAATCCTCTTGTGGGGTTTGCATGATCGACAGAAAATCCGCCTAAAGTTCCTCCAAAAGTGTCATTATCCCCCTCATTTCCTATTAATTTCTAGTCAAATGTTCATCCATTTTCAATGTGATAATTTTTCTCAAAAGAATTTTCAAAAGTAATAATTATATATATGTTTATATGAGAGTAGTGCATATAATTGTGATTTTAGCTTTTATATAAAGTTAATTTTGTAGAATTATTTTTTTGGGGTGGGATGTAGGATAGAACGTCACTTTTAAAACCTTTGGCTTCCTTAAATAAATAAATAAAAACCTAAGGCAATTTTATTTCAAATCATACAAACATCCGCTGGAGTTTTTATATTCTTTGTGCGCCAAGTCATAACGAAGTGTACTCATCGATCGGTCAGCTCATCAATTTTCATACCATATGTAATTTCATTTTATAGCAACTTACATACCATTTTTATTGATAATTCCCTATATATGACCCACAGTGCAAAACTATGGATCACATAATTAAATTCATTAAAGACTGTCTTGATACAATATATAATAAGGTATACGTCATTTTCATATTGGCCTCACGTATATTGCTTACATAAGTATCTTATATTATCTTATGCCAAAATCCATATCCTAAAGTCTCATCACATGCTACATATATTAAGACCAAAATCTTACACTATATATCAGACATCAACATACAACTTCATCCATGAGATTGGCCACTATATAACACAAATGCGAAGAGTTGTAAGAGACTTTGGCTTCCGTTTGAAGTCAATCTCCCCAACCCGGGCCCACAACATCATCTACTGAAGTGACACGTGGTCCATCCTGGAACCTTCGCGCCATCTCAGCAGGAAGCATCCCACAGAACAAATCAAAACCATTGGTATATATAAATATCCCAGTTACACATGTCATTCACCAAAATTGAGCTTAATTATTATTGTTGGTCATGGCGGCTGATCTCCTAGGGTTCAGTCAGAGCAACATGAGCATGAATCCTTTCTTGTTCGAGGTTTCATCGACAAATGGATCAGAGACGACCGGGTTTGAGTTATCAGATTACATGATCGAAGATTTGTCACCTCAAATTGTGGAAGGAAGTTCTTCAAACGGCTTTATGAATAATGTTATGTATGTAATTTTGATCGTATGAATTCTTTTATCTACTTTTTTTTGTATTGCTTGGCTTGATGATTAACTTTCTTCCTTTTTTCCCCCCCTCAAGGAAATGTGAGAGGGAGGTAAAGAGAGTGAAGATGGATGCAGGGTGTAGGATTGGATTTAGAATGAAGTCTGAGGTAGAGATTTTAGATGATGGATTCAAGTGGAGGAAGTATGGGAAGAAATCGGTAAAGAACAGTCCTAATCCAAGGTACAATGCTTCATAAAAATAATTTAGTTAGCTCTCTATATGTCACAAATGACACCAAATTATATGCTAGACTAATTTTATAGGAAAAAAAAAGACAATCGTTTTAGTGAATTGTGTTGTGCCTTCGTTCACAAGCAAATATTCTTTATGGTGTACGCTAATTCTTCAATATGTTGCTATATGGGAAAAATTAAACAATAGAACAACATGAATTCTACTTTTTATTTAGTTTTGTTAATAAAGTTCAAATCTGCTCCTTGAAGTTAATCATTATGGTATCCTCCTTAATTGCTCCGTACGTAGGAACTACTACCGTTGTTCGAATGAAGGTTGTGGTGTAAAGAAGAGAGTAGAAAGGGACCGTGAAGACAACCGTTATGTGATCACGACTTACGATGGAGTTCATAATCATCCGAGCCCCGGTTCAATCTGTTGCAATTTCGGTGCTCATCATCAAGGGGATGCCTTTGGTTTGGTCTCATTTGGGAGAGAGCAGATGCCATTGATAGCTCCAAATCCTTGGAGTACAGTGCATTCTGCTAATTCTTCATGCTAAGATGATCAGAGGTTCATCTCTTTAGATAAACAATTTGTTACCTATAAATAAATGGTGTATATTTATGAGTAAACATGCAGCTAGGCTGGTGTCTCCCTCCACGACACGGTTTAATTTGTTACTGACATGATATACATCCAAGCCTTGTGCTCTCTAATCTGGTTAATTATATTAATGACATGGATTATTGTAAATCTGAATGGGTGCATGCCGGTCACCTACACACCAACCATCATTATGGAGGAACACATTGGCCTTGCTTACCCTATATATATAAATAAAGAAATGGGAGCATGGACACATCATAGTGTAATGAGTTTTAGTTTTGGCTTGAATCATAGAAGCAGAAGAATTAATGGAGCAATTCAGCAGATGGATAGATGGCTAAGTTTGGAGCAGAAGACTTAGTGGGGATATTCATTTTGGATCATACCGGGTCCAAGTAGTTTTATTAAGCCTCTACTTGTTCGTTTTCTTCTTTCATCATTATTTCTTTTTTTGTTTTTTGTTTTTTCATTTTAGAAGCATTTTTTCTCTCTTTGCTGGGAGAGTTTCTTGCTAACTTTCTTCTTAAAGATGTTTTAGTTTGATCTTTGTATGTTTCAAGTTTATTGATGTATCCTCATATTTAATCGTAGAAATTATATTAATACATGATGGCATCTCTCTTTTTATTGGCATTCGATGTCAATCTTTTGTAGCAGAGATTATTATAGTGT
Source organism: Asparagus kiusianus (assembly GCA_022839385.1). Classification (NCBI taxonomy): domain Eukaryota; kingdom Viridiplantae; phylum Streptophyta; class Magnoliopsida; order Asparagales; family Asparagaceae; genus Asparagus; species Asparagus kiusianus. The sequence goes on along the minus strand of BQKN01000917.1, from coordinate 251,903 downwards.
TTTTTTCTCTTTGAAAAAGAAGAAATATTGGATCATACTACTGTAGTAACTTGATAGATCTAGAAGCCAATTTGTAGTTAGCATTTGCTCAAATTGATCGTTGTCTAAAAGTAATTAAGGACAATTGGCGTACATAAAAGTTGAGAGAGAGAGAGAGAGAGAGAGACGAACCTAGCTCCTCTATGATGGACATATGATTCACGGGGCCTAATAAATGCCCTTTAAATTATAGATGCATTTAAATTTGCCCCTCAAATCCTTGTAATTCTAATTTTACCACTCAAATTATAGTCATCCCTCAAATTTACCCTCACTGTAACAGTTTGAGGATAAAAACGGAATATTATGTGAAAACACTAAACATTTATAAAAAAAGCTAGCATGCTCTTTGATTTAAGGGAAAATTGTGTCAATGCCCCAATAATAATGACCTCATGTGACCTAGCCTCTCCATATTTTCCTCATGTGGATTAGCCTAAAAATATATCACTTCATGTGATTCAATCTTTATTCCATGCCAACTAAGTACAAAGAGAGAAACAAATAGAAAAGCTGAAAATGCCCTCATTTCTTACTCTTTCTTCTCTCCAAATCTAAATCTGCTCCTCCTTTCTCTTCTCCTCTCCTGCTCTCTCCTAACCCATTTCCTTCCTCCTCTCTCTCTCTTCCTCCTTTTTCTCTCAGACATTGACACCCCCCTCTGTCACCGCCGACCATTCCAGCCATGTTGTTCACTTCTTTTCTCCCACTAACTTTCACCGTTCTCTGTTTCTTTTCACCCAAAACTAAAAAAAAACCCTCAAATTCATTAGAGTTCTAGTTGGAGGATTGGTCAAAGAACAGATCGGTCTCCGACACTGAATGCAAAGAGGTGGCGAAGAACAAGGCGGAGAAGGCGGTGCCGGAGGAGGACGAAAAGGAGCTAGAGGCCGTCACAAATTCAAGATCTCTAAGCTATCGATTTTTTGACAACTTTTGATATTAAGTTCAAGTCCAAGATAGAATATTAAGTCTCATGAGCTAGAAGTGAAGACCAATGGCTTGTGTGTTTAGTCTATTGGGTTGAATAATAAGTCTAATTTGTTAAACATTAAGTAATGGATTATATGTTAAGTCCAATTTGGTTCGTGTTAAGTCAGTTTTGTTCACGTTAATGTTAGACCCTAGAGGGGGGGGGGGGGGGTGATTAGGGTCTTATGCTAATCTAATCCGATCATATGCCAATTAAAACTAATTAATAAATTATTCTTGCAAGATAGATATACAATATGTAATGAGCAAGAATATGCAATATGAACAAGAGCAATATCCTAGCAATGAGATATACTATGGGATATATGCAAGGATATATAAACTAACACAAGGGTGATATAGTCAAACTATAAATGTGATAGGGCAAAATGAAGCGCAATACACAAAGGCAATATGAGATATGAATACAAGAATAAGAACGCCAATGCAATCACAACCAAAACGATATGATTACGGAGTTCGGTCTAACCACTTGACCTACGTCTCCGCTCCTCACCTCGAGGAGATCTCCACAATCACAACCGGGTTTTCTACGTTCACCCGAATAATGTTTACACCACACAATATGGTTTTCTAGTTTACCGAAAACTCTACAACTCACACACTCTTGCAATCCCACTCTGCACCCTCTCAAGTGTTGAACTAGACGTGTCTCCCTCAAGTGCTCGGTTATAACCTCTCCCTAGGTTTGTCAACCGACACCACTCCTCTTGGGACGATCCCTGACTCTCGCCACACACTTCTCTCGGTGTACAAGTGTATTACAAAGTGATTTTCACAATAAGGCACAATTACAATAATTGTTTGTTCTTTAATATGGATGAGAACACAATGAAAGCTCAAACTCAATTGTTACAACTCTCACCAACCCAAATATACTATGTATGTAAATACTAAAAGCTCAATGTGGGTGTGTGTAACAATAAAATTAATCAAATCTAAACTCAATATAAAACTAGCTTTAATAAAATGATAATCAAAACAAATAGATATAAAGCTAGAAATAGAGTTTAGAAAACTTCTCAATAGATCAAGAGGTAGAGGGAGAATAGTTGAATGCTCAAACATCAATGGTTGATCTCCTCAAGCTCTTGAGAAATTGATTTCTTAAAACAAACTCTCAACTTGCTTAAAAGCTTCTCAAAACAAACTTAAACAGAACCTTAAACCCTTGTTTAAACCTTTCTTAAACTTGTTTAAAATTTCTTGGATTGCTACTGAAAACTGAGGTATAAATGGGGTATTTATATGAAACCCCAAATCCAAGAGAAAGCCAAGAAAAGACCAAAAAACCAGCTCAACAACGGCTCTGGAAACTAACCGTTAGAGCAGATTTGACAGTGCGGCGGTCGACCGTGGCGGCCGACTGTGAAGGTCATCAAAGCAGAGAAAACTTGCAGAGAGTTTGACGGTCGACCGTGGCGGTCGACTGCAAACTGATACAAAATATTTCAGGTTTGAAAGTGAAATGCTGATTTAAAAACCCTATTTAAAAATATCAAATAAATTCTAAAAAATGTAAAACTTTGGGGAATGATTGTAGACATTATAATAAACATGTTACAAAGATTGGTTTCCAAAAAGGATTTCCCGAATGAAAAATATCATCATTTTACAAAATAGTACAAAACATGAAAATATGAACATATGAGTTTTGACATTTTAGCTTAACCATGTTTTGAAACAATACAAAACGATTTTATAGACTTAAAGAAAGATGTAAACTATTGTTTTGAAGTCTATAAACTGAAAATATAATATTTTCGCAAATACACTAGAAAATGAAACATATGAGTATGTATATAAAAATATATTTGTTTCATATCTAAGAAATTAAACCAAAACATATAT